>CM055959.1:74733478-74987206 GCA_029490685.1 Schizonepeta tenuifolia
GGCACGAGTATTTTTAAAGAAAAACCCTGATGCGTTACTGTTAAAAATGCCTGATTAATCTATTGTTATTATGTTTTCGGCAATGTGTCCACTAAGTATGAAAATACTTAGCCCTGCATATATTTATAAATGTGCAGGTTGAGCGACGGGAGCGGCGGAGGTTGAGTAAAAGGTTGTGATTATAGAAGATCTGTTGTGTTCTAGTTTACGTTTTTCCGCTGCTAAACTCTTGTGTTAATGTATAAAACTTTTGAGTCTAAGTTTCATACTTCGAACTTAGTTTCTTTTGAGAACTACTTTGTCGAACGATCCTTCAAGGTCGACTCTCTTTATTTCAATAAAGTCCAGTTCATAGTATTTTCTGTTATAAATGTCTGTTTATCAATTTATTCCCCCTTCTTCCCCGCTTCTTTAATCCAATCCCTAGTCGCACCCCGGCTTTGCCGTCCCTTGGGATTTGGGGCTGTGACAAAATTTTTATAAGATAATGTGATAGAAGTCGTATACCTGAGTTAAGAGTTAAGATGTTTATAATTGAGTTCATTTGTTTCAAATGAAGAGTTAAATAAGAGATATTATTAGAAATAATAATATTAATATTAGAATATTGAATTTAATGGAATATTTCCATTAAAAATGAAAATATTTGAATGATGTGAATTCTAAGTGATGTTTATGCTCTTAAGTGTACTATGATGTTTAATTGATGTGACGAGATGTTAATTGAGTAAAGAAAAGTGAAAGAAGTTTGAAAAACGAACAAAATAAACGAATATATGTGAGAGAAACGATATTATTGACTTTAAAATATTTTGATATTGAGTTATTGATGATATATAATGTGTTAAGTGATTTTATGATGTTATTTATGTAGAAATAAGCATGTTTGCTTTTTGAATCGCTTAAAAAGGAGTTAAAACGTAGAAGTTATCGAGCGGCGAAGTTTTTAAATGAAAAACTGAGTTTTTAATAAATAAAAACAAAAATTGAGTTTTTAAATAGAGAAAAGATTTAATAATGATTATTTAATATTGTGTATTAAGTTGAGATTGTATATGAGTATGAATACATACTTTGAGGAAAATGATGACGTATTTTAGAGTCAAGAAATACGAAATAGAAGTTTGAATATTAAATTCAAAATAATTATTAGTATATGAGTTTAACGAAATGATTTTCGTTAGAATTTGAAGTTATGAAATTATAAAATTTAAAAGTCGAACAATAACTCGTTATTGTGTGAATATGTCTGAGACATGAATTATTTATGAAACTTCGATACTAAATTGTGATTATGTGATTGAGTATGATTAACCTTTCTAGCAAGTTAATCACTAAGTTAATTACTTATAAGTGTTTTGAATATTGATATTGATTTTTATGAAAATGTTGAGTAATGATGTGAATACGTGTCTGTGAAATGAATGTTTGATTTCCGATGTCAATGTTTGATTATTGAAATAAGTGTTCAACTGTGTACGACTGATGTGTGATGATAATAGTTGAGATTTAACGTTATGATTTGCCGAGATCATATGTCTTGAATACGTGAGAAGTTAAGACGAGTTAAATAGTAACTTATCGATTTACGTAAAGATTTAAATAATATTATATTAGAAATAAGAATCTGAGTTTGAGAATTATCTAGAAACCGAGTAATGACGATGGTACGAGTACGAGAAATTAGGAAAGTTATCGATGTAGATGAGTTCTAATAAGTTAAGAAAAACCTGAGTCAAGTAGAAGTCCATCAGCCGAGCCCTAAGTCTATTATACGTTTTTCAAGTCGATTATACTCGATTTTAATCGAAGTTATTATTGAAGGGCCGTGCGGGATTGCAAAGTAATCGGAAAAGCATAAAGTAAGCAACCTCGACTCCAATATACTAGAAGTCAGGTGGGCTTTTCTAAAACCAAAACTCTGATGAATGCTATTAATTACTGATTAATACTATGTGAGTTTTTAAAATTAATTGACTTGCCATTTATCTGAGTTTGGTATACTGTATCATCTACATGAGTTATTATGTCTTGTGTGAGGCAGGAACCCACCTGTGGTTAATTGATTGATGATGGTGACTGTGAGCTTTACTTCGGTTTAGCCGGTCACAGTGTTTGAGAAGGAGGTAATACCCCAGATAATTATTCCGTCATTAAAATAAAAACTTAATTAATAATTAAGGCTTTGCACGCCTAAGTTAAGGATTTTCGATTCTAAGACTGACGGTGAAATCCGTTTTCGAAAATAAATTCCAGAAGTCGGTCGAACGACTACTGTATTAGGGTTTTCGCGTCCGATAGAATTTTCGTCCGAAAACTCAGATCGAAAAATCGTCAGAATTTACATTCACTTTTTCTTCGATACGAGTTCACCGGAGAAAGTCAGTTTTTATGATTTTTCCGCGCGAATTTTAGACTGTCTTATCCCGACTTTTTATCGGATTTTGAAAAACGTATTAGGTTTTCCGAGTATGTGATTTGTTTCTAATCTAACGGACGAATTACATTTCGTCGAATACGTAACTGACTAAGAAATCATTTCTCGACTTTTATAACGTCGTTCTAGACCCGGAAACGAGATATTTCCGACAAATTAAACACACCCAAACCGCCCCTTAATGAGTCATCACCTTTGTTAAGATATTTCTTCTACTTTATCAAATAGTATCATTCTTTCTTCTACCTCATTACCGTCCCCCTCCCCCCCCCCCCCCTTCATCACTCTCTCTCATTTTTCTCTCTCAAATCCTCCATTAAAGTAGTTCATCCAAGCTTTCTCAAGAGCAACAAGTCATCCGTCTACCGATCGATTTTATTTCCGAGATCATATTCGACAAGGTAGGCACTTCGTCTACGTTATGAACCGAACAAAAATCATATTCCATCAACTTTAATTTTTTTCGAAACATATAGGATGAAGAAGCATGTTGATTCTTGTTTAATACATGTTGTTAGATGCTTAGGAATAGATTTTATGGATCGAATCATGAAGAAATCATCCCTCCCCTTGATTATGTAATTACCGAAATTTTTCTTAGTTTTAGGGGTTTTTGCTAGTTCGATTTTCTTGATGTTTGAGTGATGGACTCTTGTTCTACATGATGTTAGATGATCACATGATTTAATTGGTATTTTTCTAAAAATAAAAATAAAAGTGTAAGAGAAGAACAAGTGAGGATTTGATGAAGAAGATGTTATGTTTGCATGATTTGATAATAGAAATGGTATGTAGGATGTTTGAGGATGATGTTATAATTATTTGGATTTTTTCTTAAAAAAAAATGAAAAACGTAAGAGATGAAAGCTCGTCGATAAGTTGAGGCTCGTAAATGATTTGATTATATGGTTTGCATATTAGTGATTCTTGTTAGATAATGATCGATGTTTTAAAATTTGAACGAAATTGGAGAACGTCGGATATTTGTTAAGAGACAAGCAATCGACGATAAGTCGAGAATAGATAATGATTTAGGTTTGTGATTCGAACCTATGATAATCTTGTTAGTTAATGATCGTAACCGTAAAATTTGAACGAATTCTAAGAAGGTTCGAATTTTGATAAGAGACGGAGAATCGAGATTAAAAGCCGATAGAAAAGTCGAATAAGGAAAACCATTTTGATAATTATGATTGTTGTTGATAAACGAACAATATTGTAGTTGACGACATTTCCATCTGAGATACGAGATGATTTGAGTTATAGTTAATAAACGAGAAGTTGTTGAATGAAATAGGAATTGAATTTGAAATTTCATTTTGGTATAGTAATTGGTTAGTTGAAAATGACGAGGAAATACTCGTCGTTTGTTTAATCAAAAGACGTGAATGTGAACCCGATTAAGGGATATTGCATGTTGACTGCATTGAGATGAAATTTTCGTGAAAATAAAAGTGGAATATCATTAATCGAACCTAGGGAATCGTGCGTCGAGTTTTATCGAACATTAGTGTTTCGCGCGGATTGTGTTGCGACATTTCACGGAAATTGTCATAACTTTTAGCTCGCTTAACGAAATTGAGATCCGTAAATTGGAGAGTAAACTACATCCGTGGCTTTCTTTTGGTAGAAATTTCATCCTCTGTTTTAAAATGCTCTGTTCTGTGCGAACTCCAGAACTACTGTATTGTGCAGAAAGTTTCCAAAACTTAATTTCTTAAGTTGAATCATTTTCAACTTCGTTCCTTCTGAACTGTTAAGTCGTTATAAGTTATCGACATCCATTATCTACTGACCTAAGTGTCGAGTAATGAGGCGAGTCAGTTTGTAGATGAGAATTGATCGAAGTCTCGTTTATTAGTTAATCAAAAGAAAGTAGTAAAGTGCAAAAGCCTAAAAGACTAAAACTGATTTCGATTTCCTGTTTCTTTTATCGTTGCAATCAAGTTATTTAAGTTTGTTTATTTACGATAAAAGGAGAAAGTCAGCGCTAAGGATAGGACGGAAGACCAAAGACGGAAGCTCTTATTATAGTTCTGTAATCAATAAGGTGGGCTTTTCTATATACGAAATAAAATGAGCGATGCTCGAAAATCTTTATTTACAAGCTTTGATAATTGTGTTTTCAACGTGATAATCAGAGCATGAAATGTTTGTTTTTATGTGAGTTCTCTTGTACCCTTCTGAGTTAGCCGACCTGCTATCCAGAATTATTAGTTAGCCGACTTGCTAACTAAAACGATCGGACTTTGAGTTAGCCGACTTGCTATCCAAAGTTAGTGTACACAGTAGATGTTGTGTGTGGAACCCTGTTGAGGGGTGGCCAACCACGGTGATAATTATTGGGCAAGATTGAACGTAACATCTGTCAGAAAATGCTCGGCCGAGTGATTTATGAGAAAAGAAAATGTTTAGTAGACACGGGCCTTTAATGAAAAACCCCGATGTGTTACAGAAATGAGATGCCTGATTTATCCATACTTATTATATGTTTTCGGCAACGTGCCCACTAAGTATGTTTATACTTGTCCTTGCATATGTTTTATAAAATGTGCAGGTTCAGTGACGGAAGCGGCGGTGGTTGATGTTAAGAAGTCGTATTTAGAATAAAGGACTTGTATGTCAAGCTTTATGCTTTCCGCTGCCAATCTTTTTGAAGTTATTATATCTATCTGTTGGGTCTAAACTCGTGCAATGAACTCTGTTCCTTTTGAACAACTTGTCGAGTCATCCTTCGAGATTAACTCTTTCCTTTTAAATAAAGTCTTGTTCATAGAAGTTATTCTGTTATTAATGTTTGTTTATTCGTTCATTCTTATCCATCCCCCTTCTTCCCCGCTTTTTTAATCCAATCCCTAGTCGCACCCCGGCTTTACCGTCCCTCGGGATTTGGGGCTGTGACATCTCGACACAATGTTGATGTGGTAGATGATTCATACCTTTATTATATATGTTTTGACAGCGCTGTCGTTTCAAGAAAAATAAAATGATTTATGCATTCACAAGTAAAATGTTTTCTAATGTTCTAACACTTGTGATGCTGTGGCAAGGCAAGTTCAATTATATAGCTCTAAGAGCAAGTTTTTAAAGTTATTTTTGGTATTGTGTTCACTGAGTACGAAGTACTCAACCCTGCTTGTATTTCTAAACGTGCAAGTTAGCTGTGGATGTGGATGGTGCGGATGGTCTTGGTGGTGTGTTAATCTTTTGGGAAGTTTGAGTCGACAGTTACATGTCTTCATACATGTAATTGTTGTGAGCAAGTGATGTCTTCCGCTGAAATGTCTATATTTCTGATAAACTTTGTTGTTGTGATGATGATACAATGAGCCGTGTGCTCGAAACAATGTCCTAAATTTCGTTTGCCTTTATATTTTGAATGACGTGAGGTTGAGATACTTAATACTATTTTTGTAAACCTGTTGTATATTATATTTGCTCAATCCTTGTCGAGCAATGTTTTGAAAACTTGTTGATTCCTATTCTTTGCCGAGTTAAGTTTTATTTGTTGGTTTCACATTCCTAATTAATTCAGAAAAGTGTTTAGTCACATCTTGAATTGAGTTGTGACGTAGTGGTATGTTTATTTGATGGTTTCACCTTCACACTCCAATGGAGTCTGATCATTCCTACACACCGAATTTCGGGCTGTGAGAAAGTGGTATCAGAGCAAGGTTTGTTTGTCTGTCTGTTTGTTTGTTTGACTACTCTGAAGAGTAAACTTTCTTTGATGAGTCGAGTCTAGATTTGTTTCCTAGACTTGTTTGAGTCAGTAACACACCAATCATCCCCATCTCATCGAGCTAATAGGTACGAGTATTTTCTAGAGTTTTTGAGTTTGCAATTAATTTAAAAGTTATTCAGTATGATATCTATGCTCGTTTAGAATCTGAAGCTTATAAGTAGCTTGAATAACTAGGTTGCTTTAGAATGTTGTCTCTAATTTTTGTGCTTTGATGTGGAAAAAGAAAAAGGGATGGACCATTTGTGCAAACGATTTAAAGAAATGGATTTGCCAAGTAGTACAGGCAATAAAAGTCCTTTGAAACGCAAAAAAGAGTATGTGGTGGTCGAATTTCCAAACGTGATACATATATCTGCTATAGTATGTCTAATTCGCTGTTAAATTGTATATGATGCATGATGAAACAAACCAGGTGATGATGCAAGAGTACTTGCACATTAGGAAGGCTTATAATGAGACGATTGAAGAATTTTTAGCCCGATTCCATAAAATTTGGCTAGTGGTTCAGTATTTGAACGTCGATGTTGTAGATGGAATGATCCATTTGATTAGAGCGTTACCCCCTAAGTGGCGCGATTGGACAGCGTCGTTGGTACCGAGATATGTTGGAGTTCAATATATGAGCGATTATCTGTATGGTAGTTGCAACGGTCTTATTGCTAAGATATCTGGTCAGTTGATTAAGTATGGTGCTCCTTCTCCTGGACCCTATGAAGTTAATTTACCAGCTATACCAAATGACCTTGCAATTAATCAACCTCAGCCTCATAATGAGCCACTTCCTTCTCGAGTCCCTTCTCCGCCTCGTTTTGAGTCGAGAGTTCCTTATCAACAAGATCCATACTCGGAGAATGTGTTTCCTGTTCAACCACTTGATTCTTTTCCTTCTTCTAGCTCATTTGCTACTCAACTAGACGGAATCTATGATCTTGCCAATATTCCATTTTATCAATTTGATCAGCCTGAGTCGTCTACGCGCCGAGGTCGTACTCCCTCTCATGCTCTGCCGTTAGCAGAGTCATCTAGGACGAGATGCATGAGGAATAGGCTAAATCGAAGGCCAAGATCTGCAACCAGTGAAGCCGAAGTAGCTCAAAGGTATCTTCAATCAGCATCAGATGGTAGCTACGTTGCACCTTATGCAAATCCTGAGTCTGTTCCAGCTATGGTGGACCAAAGGCAAGTGGTCAACGATATAATAGGTTCTTATTTGCGTCATGAATATGAACAAGAACATCCCCAATTGGAAGAGCCTGAGTCAAGTAACGCCAATGCTCGTCGTGACAATTCTGAGATAGAAAACCAAGCTAATCAATGCAATGCCCCAGGGAATGCCTATAATTGTTACTACGAGGAGTTTACCACCGCAGAAGGCCAAGGCAGTGGAAATGATGATGACGAGGACCCAAACGAGGATCTCGAGGAAGACCCTGAAGAAGAGCGAAATGGTAGAAAGGATGTTAGTGATGATGGATCGCGTGCCTAGTTGGCAGTTCAAGGAAGCGAGTGGAAAATTACACGAACAATCTTTAATTTGTGTTGAGAATCGAACTCTTTTATCTTTTCAGCAGTGATGTAAATTATAAACTTGATGCGTACCTATCGAGTAGGATGATCGTAAGAGTAGTATGAATGGCAAAGTTAGGGTAATTTTCCGATGTACGTACAAATCCCTATTCTTTGGTAAAGTCCTCACAATGAGGCCATTAATTCGGATGATAATATAATGGAACCATTAGGCTGTTAAAATCAACTTTAAGTCTCATCAAATGCCAGTAATATTTTGAGTATCCGAGATATCAATTATTTTTTAGTAAATAGTAAAAGAAGAAGTAACAGTTGAGAAATTAAATGAGTTATTCTTTCGAGAATAATTTTATGAAGTTAATATGTGAATAATGAGGATGTGTCATATTTATATGACGAGTAATTGAGTATAAAATTTGAGAAATGAGTATGTGTCTTGAATGACAATATTTGAGTATATGATTACATTGAATGATAAGAATGATTTGATTTGAGAATATGTGAAATTTTGAGTGCATGTCAATAAATGATTGAATGCTTGAGTTGAGAAATGATGAATTTGAGATGAATGTTATGTTCGAGATGATTGTTTTATTTAAATAATTCCTTATATGATGATAAGTACTGATCGAGAATCAAATTCCTCTCGAAAGAAATATTTTCAAAAGTCAAGAAAAAAATTCCGAGTGAGCTAATCGCGTTTTGCAGAAGTTATTCTGAGTTATTTAATTCTGGCATTTCTTTTAGAATGCCGAGACAAAAAAATGCGAGAGTTGAGAGAACGTCGAGACCTTACTCCTCCGCCTCCCCCAAACGAGAGACGTGTTGAAGAACTTTTTCTTTGAAAAAATCCCCCAACTTTTGATGGCAAAGGCAGTCTGGCAGAAGCCGAGGACTGGATTTGTTCTCTGGAGCGAATTTTTTTTCCTTCGATGTAATGATCGCGAACGTCTTGAGTGCGTGACGTATCAACTTATAGGAACCGCCGATTATTGGGGAGAAGCTCGACAGAGGATGTATACGCCTGAAGAATGTAAAAACTTGACGTGGGAACAGTTTAAGGAAGCTCTGTATGAGAAGTATGTTCCTCGAAGTTATCATAAGCAGAAAGCGAACGAGTTTGCGAATTTGATACAAGTAAAGAAATCAGTAGCAGAATATGATCGTGAGTTCTGTGAGTTAGCCCGATTTGCACCTGACAAGGTGGATATCGATAAGAAGATGTGTGAACTTTTTCGAGCAGGTCTGAGACAAGATATTTGTGTGGTACATGCAAATCAGAGTGGTCTGACTTATGCAGAAGCCCTTAATCGAGCCTTGGATATGGAATTGGCAATGCAGCCAGAGAAAGAATCGCAATCCTCAGCGAATCCTCAATTTCAAAATCAGTCGACTACAACTGCTGCCTCCTATCCATTTCAACAAGGCCAATTTGCAAAAAAAAAAAGAAAAGTGGAGTGGTGGATCCCACCCAAATAAAAAGCCATGGAAGAAGCAAGGGCAACAACAACAACGACAATCTCAGAAGGTGAAAGTTCAGCATCCTAATCGCAGTAGCGTACCAATCGGACCCCAAGGATTACCTTCGTGTGCAAAGTGCTGCAAGATGCATCAAGGCATCTATAAAGCTGGGAGCAATGTCTGTTTTACTTGCAGTCAACCTGGTCATTTCTCTAACCGGTGCCCGAGTAAATAGCAAGGAATGATAAGTGGAAGACCGAATCAATATCAGTCCTCTCAGATGAGAGCAGTAGAAACAGCTCCTCAGCAGAAATTTCTTCAGAACCAGCGTAAAGCGCAGCCGCAAAAGTAGCAACCTACTCCGCAAGAACAAAAACATTACCAGCGAGTCTTTGCAATTGAGCAAAAGCCGGGAGCAAAAGATTAAGGAAATCTCATAGGTATGGGAAAGTTGAAAGGCGTACCTATTATCGTTTTGTTTGGTACCGGTGCCTCGTATTCGTTTATATCTAGCGATTGCGTAGAAAATCTAGAATTGGATGTAGAAGAATCTAACTAGGTGGTTAGAGTATCAACCCCATTAGGAAGATCATCGTTAGTTTCGCGAGTGTGTTCAAACCTAGAATTCGAATTCAGGAACCATGAGTTATCTGCAAAGTCCCTAAATCTAATCCAGATATGGGATGTGGATATAATCTTAGGAATGGATTGGTTAACCGAGAATTTTGCGACAATTCGATGCGATCAGAGACAAATTTTATTTCAACCCCCCGGAAAAAAGCCGACTGTAGTTGTTGGAGTAGAGCAAAGAGTAAAGAAGAGTGTGCCGATTATCTCGGCCATGAAAGCAAAGAAGTTGATGAGAAGAAAAGATGTGAAGGCGTATCTTGTTTATTTGAATAAAGACGATGGGCAAGAGCCAAACATCGATGATGTAGCTGTTGTGAGAGAATTTAAAGACGTTTTTTCAGAAGTCTTACCGGGATTGCCTCCGGATAGACAATTAGGTTCATGATTGATATAGAACCTGGATCAGCCCCGATTTCAAAAGCTCCGTATAGGATGGCTTCGAAGGAACTTCAAGAGTTAAAGATCCAGCTACAAGAGTTGTTGGATTTAGGTTTCATTCGACCAAGTGTTTTCCCTTGGAGAGCTCCAATTCTGTTTGTGAAAAAAAAAGACGGTAGTCTGAGAATGTGTATAGACTATCGAGAGCTTAATAAGATTACGCTCAAGAACAAGTATCCTTTGCCAAGGATAGATGATTTGTTTGATCAGCTGAAAGGAGCTGGTGTTTTCTCCAAGATTGACTTGAGGTCAGGATATCACCAATTGAAGATCAGGTAAGAAGATGTTCCAAAGACTGCATTCAGAACGAGACATGGACATTACGAATTCGTAGTAATGCCATTTGGATTTACCAATGCTCCAGCTATTTTCATGGATTTAATGAACATAGTTTTTCATGAGTACCTAGATAAGTTTGTGATTGTTTTCATAGAAGATATCTTGGTATATTCAAAGAATGAAGAAGAACATAAGAAGCATCTGCGAATCGTGTTTGAAAAGTTGAGATCAGAAAAGTTGTATGTCAAATTCAGTAAGTGTGAATTCTGGCTAAAGGAAGTGAATTTCCTAGGACATGTTGTTTCGTCCGATGGAATTATAGTTGATCCAGAGAAGGTTAAAGCTGTTCAAGATTGGAAATCACTGACATCAATGCATGAAATCTGTAGTTTCCTCGATTTAGCAGGTTACTATCGGAGATTCATAGAAGGATTTTCCAAGATCGCGAAGCCGATGACAACTCTGTTAAAAAAAGAATCGAAGTTCAAGTGGACGGAAGAGTGTGAGAAAAACATTTCCAAGAGCTTAAGTCGAGATTGACTACAACTCCAGTGTTAGCCCTTCCTGAAATGGGAAAGGACTATACAATTTATACCGACGCATCATCCAAAGGTTTAGAATGTGTATTGATGCAAGATGGAAGAGTTATTGCATATGCCTCAAGACAAGTCAAACCGCATGAAGAAAAGTACCCAACGCATGATCTCGAGTTAGCAGCTGTTGTACATGCTCGGAAGATTTGGAGACACTATCTTTATGGTGCTAAGTGTGAAATCTTTTCAGATCATAAGATTCTGAAATATATCTTCAAGCAGAAAAAGCTTAATATGAGACAAAGACGATGGCTTGAGTTGGTGAAAGACTACGATTGTAAAATTTCCAATCATCCTGGGAAAGCTAACGTAGTAGCAGATGCGTTGAGTAGGAAGGAAAAATCAAAGAACTCCGAAATAATGGAGTTAGGATTTCTTCTTTCTGATGAACAAAAATTGATTGGAGAGTTTGGAAGGATGAGAATTGAAGTAATTCTACTTCCTTCAACGGTAGAACAAGTGATTGCTTCATTAGTAGTGATGCCAGATCTAAGATCTCGTATCATAGAAGGCCAAAGGAAAGACAAGAAGTTGGAAGAAGTAAGATTGAAGGTGAGAAAAGGAGAAGTTGAAAATTTCAAGGAGTCAAGTGACAGTGCTTTGTTATAACAAGAAAGGATTTGCGTGCCAAACGATGAGAAGCTAAGGATTGAGATAATGAGTGAAGCTCATAAGATCCTGTATACTGCTTACCCCGGTAGTACGAAGATGTACCAGGATTTGAAGCAACACTTCTGGTGGGAAGGATTTGAGCTTATTTATATGAGTCTGAGCTTGAGTATGAATTTCGGAATTATCTGAGAATTTTTATTTTTAGATGAATAGTAATGTAAAACCGAGAAATTACTATTCATCGACCGACTCCGAATTTAGTCTAATTAGTTTCATTGGAATCTAAAATTAGTTCTAAGACTTTTGAGATAAGTCGGAGAATTTTCTGAGATCATTTGAAAAAGTTTAAAAAAAATAAATTGCTTAACGACTCGTTTAGTCGAGCAGTTTTTATGAACTTGTTCGTTAGAAGGAATCTTGGCATGAAAATTAGATAAATGGATTCCTTAAATTATTTTGGAAGATATAAGATGAATTAGAGAGAATTTAGACGTCGGGAAAGAGACGAGAAGGGTTATTAAAAGTTTGAGGGAATAAAATAAAATAACGGGGATATTTTCTACAGGAAAATTAATTAACCGGGCGAAATTAGCAGTTAAAAACTGCATTTCTATCCTAAATAGTATCCCTAAACCCTAATTATACTCTCATTAGGGCAAGTGTACACCACTCTCCCTCTCAATGCTCCAAATGGCATGTCCCTCTCTCTCAAGATCTCTCTCGGATCTCCTCTCTCTCTTCCCTCTCTCTCACTCTAATCTTTCCATATCTAGCAATGAGATACATCTCCTTATGCCATAAGTTCATTACATTCATCCTTATCATCTTTATCTCATTCTCTCTTACTACCGCAAGCAACCAAAAACCATCTCTCTCTCGGTACCTCACTGCCGAGAAGCAGATTTTGCAGCTCCATCTCTATCATCTCCATCTCTTCATCTTCACCGTGATCATCAAGGAGAGCAACCCTCCTCCTTCATCTCTTCATACCTCTGCCGTGAAGTAGAAGAGTAGGCAGCAGTTCGTCTTCTTCATCGATGACCAGCAGCTCCACTTCATCATCTCCATCACCATCGTCGAACCCTATACATATGCATACTTCTTCATGAGTTCATGCAAAGCTTGCGCGATGTTCTTTTGATGTAGATCATCTCCTCTATCTCCAAGAGCATCTTAAGAAAGTAAGTGTTCATCTTATTCATTTCTTTTCAAGCTTGAAACAAGCTTAAGCAAACCATCAATCCATCGATTTTATTGGATGACAAAATAATGGTTTGATCCTTATTTTTTCAAAAGCTATGATCTTGATGACTTGTATATCTTTTTCATGCAAGGAAAGGAGTTACAAATTCATCATACTTTCATCCTCCAAGCTATCCAAAACTCCAAGCGAAGAAGAGTTTAAGTTTATTTATTTTTAAGTATGATTTCAATCATTCTTAAGTTGTATATGTATATGTAAGTGAGAAAATAAGGAAAGAATGCATGATTTACTTTATGCTTAGGCAAACCTTAGGCTTCTAATGTTGAGATGATGATCAAAATAAAGATTAAAGCATGATTTAGGGTTTAAAAAGATGAAAGAACATAAGAATGTTAAAAGCCCTAAAATCGAAGAAAAAGGAAAAATAGGAGAAAATAATTTGTTGATGAGTTTTGATGATTATTTGATGGTATGATGATGATATATGCTTGTTATGATTTTTCATGTGATTTATATGCATATATGTGATGATGAGAATTTTTGGTGAATTTATTTCATTTTTATTAAATTTAATCGATTAAAAATAGAGAAAATATGATTAAATGTTGATTTATGAATTTTATGATGTTTATGATGTTTATGAGTATGATGATATGTGAAAATATGATCTATACGTGTTTTTAAAACAAAATATGAATTTTGTGATTTTTTCTTAAAATTTTCGAAATATGAGTATTATGAAGAAAAATGAATTTTTGATGATTTTGATGAAATATGATGACATTGATGATGATTATGTTAAGAATTTTTAGATGAATTTTTGAATGAGGTTGTAAGTATGAAAATTGAGAAAATAATAAATATGATTTTAATAATTTTTATGAAATTTCTAGAGCAAAAATTGAAGAAAATGAATATAAAAATAAAAATGAGTGTTTTGAGTCTAACATGAGTTT
This sequence comes from Schizonepeta tenuifolia, assembly GCA_029490685.1. NCBI lineage: Eukaryota > Viridiplantae > Streptophyta > Magnoliopsida > Lamiales > Lamiaceae > Schizonepeta > Schizonepeta tenuifolia. Next base: position 74,747,361 of record CM055959.1, read on the forward strand.
ATGAAAATGTGTTCTTCATGTTCATAAGAGAAATTTGAAGATTTGAAGATGCAATAAAAAAAAGTTTTAAAATAATAATTTTTATTATTTTATTTGAAAAATGTATATATATAATATAATGAAGAATTTCATTAAATAAAAATGAAATTGAGAAGTAGATGAGATGTTGAGTATATTTTGAGTGAATTTAGTATGAAATAAAATTTCATGAATTTTCTTAAACAAAATCGATATATATATATATATATATATAATAAAAAGAAATAATGAGAAAAATATATGAATTTTAAATTAAACCAAGAAAGACATTTCTTTGTAGATATTGATGTTAGAATGTTGATAAGTAAAGATGTAATGTGAGTTTGATGTTTAGATAAAAAGAAATAGAATATTAATAATAATATTAATATTTATTTGAGAATAAAAGAGGAAATAAAATGAAAGAAGATGAAATTTCTATAAGATAATGTGATAGAAGTCGTATACATGAGTTAAGAAATAAGATGTTTATAATTGAGTTCATTTATTTCAAAAGAAGAGTTAAATAAGAGATATTATTAGAAATAATAATATTAATATTAGAATATTGACTTTAATAGAATATTTTCATTAAAAATGAAAATATTTGAATGATGCGAATTCTAAGTGATGTTTATGCTTTTAAGTGTACTATGATGTTTAAATGATGTGACGAGATGTTAATTGAGTAAAGAAAAGTGAAAGAAGTTTGAAAAACGAACAAAATAAACGAATATAAGTGAGAAAAAACGATATTATTAAGTTTAAAATATTTTGATGTTAAGTTATTGATGATATATGATCTGTTAAGTGATTTGATGATGTTATTTAAGTAGAAATAAGCAAGTTTACTTTTTGAATCGCTTAAAAAGGAGTTAAAACGTAGACTTTATCTAGCAGCGAAGTTTTTAAATGAAAACCCGAGTTTTTAATAAATAAAAACAAAAATTGAGTTTTTAAATAAAGAAAAGATTTAATAATGATTATTTAATGTTGTGTATTAAGATGAGATTGTATACGAGTATGAATACATACTTTGAGGAAAATGATGACGTATTTTAGAGTCAAGAAATACGAAATAGAAGTTTGAATATTAAATTCAAAATAATTATTAGTATATGAGTTTAACGAAGTGATTTTCGTTAGAATTTGAAGTTATGAAATTATAAAAGTTAAAAGTCGAACAATAACTCGTTATTGTGTGAATATGTCTGAGATATGAATTATTTATGAAACTTCGATACTAAATTGTGATTATGTGATTGAGTATGATTAAACTTTCTAGCTAGAGTTGTCAAATGGGCTGGGCCGGCCCGGCCCGGCCCGGTAAAGCCCACTAGTCTTTAGGCCCGGCTCGGCCCATGCCCATGAATCAAATGGGCCCGGCCTGGGCCGGGCTTTTTCAATTATTTAGGCCCATCTGAAGCCCACATAGTGTAAAAATGTCGTAGGCTTGGGCCTGGGCCGGTTCTGGGCTTCAAAATAATCCCAATTGGAGCCCATCTCAAGATAGAGGCCCGGCCCAGGCCCACACCAAATATGAAATGGGCTGGGCCTGGGCCTGGCTATACCGGGCCTGGACCGGGCCGGCTGGGTCGGCCCGGCCCATTTGACAACTCTATTTCTAGCAAGTTAATCACTAAGTTAATCACTTATAAGTGTTTTGAATATTGATATTGATTTTTATGAAAATGTTGAGTAATGATGTGAATACGTGTCTGTGAAGTGAATGTTTGATTTCCGATGTGAATGTTTGATTATTGAAATAAGTGCTCAACTGTGTACGAATGATGTGTGATGATAATAGTTGAGATTTAATGTTATGATTTGCCGAGATCATATGTCTTGAATACATGAGAAGTTAAGAAGAGTTACATAGTAACTTATCGATTTACGTAAAGATTTAAATAATATTATATTAGAAACAAGAATCCGAGTTTGAGAATTATCTAGAAACCGAGTAATGACGATGGTACGAGTACGAAAAATTGAGAAAGTTATGGATGTAGAGAAGTTCTAATAAGTTAAGAAAAACCCGAGTCAAGTAGAAGTCCATCAGCCGAGCCCTAAGTCTATTATACGTTTTTCAAGTCGATTAAACTTGATTTTAATCGAATTTATTATTGAAGGGCCGAGCGGGATTGCAAAGTAATCAGGAAAGCATAAAGTAAGCAACCTCGACTCCAATATACCAGAAGTTAGGTGGGCTTTTCTAAAACCGAAACTCTGATGAATGCTATTACTTGCTGATTAATACTATGTGAGTTTTTAAAATTAGTTGACTTGCCATTTATCTGAGTTTGATATGCTTTATCATCTACATGAGTTATTATGTCCTATGTGAGGCAGGAACCCACGTGTGGTTAATTGATTGATGATGGTGACTGTGAGCTTTACTTCGGTTTAGCCGGTCACAGTGTTTGAGAAGGAGGCCTACTTCTCGACACAATGTTGATATGGTAGATGATTCATACCTTTATTAAATATGTTTTGACAGCGCTGTCGTTTCAAGAAAAATAAAATGATTTATGCATTCACAAGTAAAATATTTTCAAATGTTCTAACACTTGTGATGCTGTGGCAAGGCAAGTTCAATTATATAGCTCTAAGAGCAAGTTTTTAAAGTTGTTTTTGGCATTGTGTTCATTGAGTACGGAGTACTCAACCCTGCATGTATTTCAAAATGTGCAGGTTAGCTGTGGATGTGGATGGTGCGGATGGTCTTGGTGGCGTGTTAATATTTTGGGAAGTTTGAGTCGACAATTACATGTCTTCATACATGTAATTGTTGTGAGAAACTGATGTCTACGGCTGAAATGTTTATATTTTTGATAAACTTTGTTGTTGTGATGATGATACAATGAGCCGTGTGCTCGAAACAATGTCCTAAATTTCGTTTGCCTTTATATTTTGAATAACGTGAGGTCGAGATACTTAATACTATTTTTGTCAATTTGTTGTATATTATATTTGCTCAATCCTTGTCTAGCAATGTTTTGAAAACTTGTTGATTCCTATTATTGTTTTCAAATCTTTAACCTTAAATTCTGAGTATGATCTTTGCCGAGTTAAATTTTATTTGTTGGTTTCACATTCCTAATTAATTTAGAAAAGTGTTTAGTCACATCTTGAATTGAGTTGTGACATAGTGGTATGTTTATTTGGTGGTTTCACCTTCACACTTCAATGGATTCTGGTCGTTCCTACACACCGGATTTCGGGCTGTGACATAAGACAACCTTATACTTGATTTTTTTTAGGATTGTCTATTTGTGCTAAGTATGTTATTGAAGTCATGTTAAACAGAATGGTTAACTCTTGTTCAAACCATTGAGGAAGTCTTAGTTTCTATCCGTTGTTCATATTGCGATTATCAAGTTAACTTATCTTATTTCTTATTTTCCGTTCTTGGTTCACTTTATATTCTTTAAATTATTTTTATTCGCATTATTCACAGTATTTACCGGCTTACTCATCTTATTCTTAGTCATCGATTAAGTAGAGTAATAATTTAGAACATACTTAAAATATTTTATGCATAATTGCATTTTGACATAATATAAAGGGTCTAGCACCCAAATATTTACTTTGAAAACTTTTACCCACCTGATAGAGAATTTAATGCTGGACATTAACACCAAGACATCATGATCACACAAGCAGATACGACGAGCTTATGTTGTAAGATAAATGAGAGAGAATAGCAAACTGAACGATGAAAATGAAAATCTTAAGCGCCTATTTGTAGGAAGAAGCAAGCAGCTGTGCAGTAAGCTACTGCGATGCAGAAGCAGATGAGCAGCAAGCTGCTGCGAGGCGGAAGCTGCTGTAGTGCAGAAGCTGCTGAGTAGTAAGCTGCTGCAAAGCGGAAGCAGCTGCGCAGTAAGTTGCAGCAAAGCAGAAGCAGCTGCGAGAAAAAAACAGCTGTGCAACAACATACGTTTTAAAACCTTTAAACGTGTCTAACTTTTTTTATGCAAAATCCTTTTTGAGCGAACTCAACACCTATAGACTCGCAATAAAATACTCTACACAACGACTATAAACATCATATTCCATATATAACTATTAATTAGCAAATATTATAAAATTAATTACGAATATTGTATTGACAATGTAATAGAATGTATTATTTCATATTTATATATGTGATTATATGCAACCTGTTATAGAATTATTTTAGCTATAATTATACGTCTCATTAGTTTATTAATAAGTTAATTCCAAAATTTGATTTTATTGAAATTAGAAAGATTATTCTGGAGTGTAAATACTTGTATAATATCATAAGAGGGTTCTAAAACACTTAAGACAACTAGAGAAGTTATCGAGAAAATTTGGGATATTACAGTTTCTTTTTCCCAAACTTCTCTTCAATGAAACAATATCCTGAATTATTCAAGTTTTTAAACAAGGTGAAGTTCTTATCGTTGGGTTTAAGAATTTCCTTTCTTTTTTTTTTCCTTCTTGTTCGATTCTGTTCAGATGATGATACACCGTTGCATCTCTTTTTGTGAATTATAATATCATTATGTAAATCACAATCTTAGTATCGAAAGAGATATAATTCAGTTTCAATTCTTACTCCTTTTAAGGGGCGAAGTTTTCTTGTAATTGGGGGACTGCTGAATTTTCATGCTTCCCTATTGAATGAATGATATACTTATGTTAATTTGTGACTTGAATAATTGGACAAATTGGTGGTGTTTATCACTTTATACAGGGATTATACATGTATGTTATGTTAAGATGAAAAGAAGAGTGAAAATCCTAATTTCATAAACTTATGTATGCCAACTATTCGATTAATTGCGTAGAATAGTGATAGAACTTTTGTTAAATGCTCGTGCAGAAACTTATGTATATTTAGGTGTGAATACATGATGTGTAGATGAATATCTTTGTTATGAAATGTAAGGAGGGTTGACAAAGATTGGAAAGAGGAAGCTATAATTTACGTAGCTTATCATCAAGCTGCCAACTTGGGTAGCTTGTAGTAAAATGTGAATAACTTTATGCTCGGTTAGTATTTTTGAGCACCGTAATTTCTGCTAGAAACTAGAGACCCGTGGCTTTCAAATGACATAGGTCTCACTCCTCAGTTATGCTCTAGTAAAAACACTTTCATTGATGAAAGTAGCTGTTGTGCAGGAAAATTTTGTGAGTATAAATATATAAGTGTATTGAAATAATGGATTTTAGTTAAATTCTTCGATAATGAAATATGAAGAAGTCCAAGTTAAGATTTAGGAGATTACATTTCCTTCTTTTTCTCATTTTTGTTTCTCGCTCTTATTGTGATTTTAATCTGTAATTTGATTGTTGAGAAGAACAAAACAAACACAGCTCGAAGAGAGCTTCGACAATGGCGATTGAAAACTAATAACAAAACTGTAAATGAGACAATGATTTACATGGTTCGAGAAAACCCCTACGACATGGGAGAGTCAGCACGCTTTATTATTGAATCAAGAAATCAGAAGTTACAAGAAACACTCAAACAATTCCCAGAAATAAGAACCCTAGTTTCTACTCAAATTCTCACTTCATGAACTCGTGTTTCCCTTTTCGATTTCACTCAAAACTTCTACAGACCTCGGCTTGATTCTAATATGGAATCCAAGCTTATATACAGAGGTACACCGAATCAAAGCTTCTTGATCTACACCGTTGAAGAAGCAATGATCACGATCAAATCATAACAACCATGCACAGCTTGCTCCTCATGCAGTTATCTTCTAACTAACTAGATTCCTTCTCGATTCTTCTGCGAATCTATACAGCTAATGAGTCCCTCTTCCAAGCTTCCTTGTTGCTACATTGGATGCCACGTTTGCATGCCACGACTGCATCCACAAATACTAACAAATCTCCACCTTGGCTGCAGCAAGTCCAATAATTAGGTTGAGCTTCCTCTCCAAGTCTGCCCCATTACAGGGCTTCCATCATCCTCTATCGTGGATGAACATTGTCACAACCCCAAATCTTGAGGGACGGCAAGGCCGGGGTGCGACTAGGGGTTGGATTAAAGAAGCGGGGAAGAAGGGGGAATAACTAACTGAATATATGCCTTAACAAATAATAATAAACAAGAGGATATCTATGAACTGATTCCATTAACGAAAGAGAGTCGATCTCGAAGGATCGCTCGACAAAGTTGTTTTCAGAGTAGCTTAGGTTTAAAGTACGAAACTTAACCCGAAAGAGTTATTCAACAAAAAGTGAAGTAGTTTGCAGCGGAAAAACGTAGAACTGATTACATTATTCTCCATTCCTATATACAACCTTTACTCAACTTCCACCGTCTCCGTCGCTCAACCTGCACATTTATAAATACATGCAAGGCTAAGTATAATCATACTTAGTGGGCACAGTGCCGAAAACATATCATAAGCTTATAGATTAATCAGGCATCTTTAAAGTAACGCATCGGGGTTTTTCATCAAAGGCCTGTGCTTACTAAACATTTTCCTTTCATAAATAGCTTGCGCAAGCATTTTACTGTTGTTACGTTCAACTTGCCCAACTTCTGTTTCAACGTCGGAGGAGAGTTAACTTCTCCCGCGCACGTTTCTCACCGTGGTTGGCTACCCCTCAACAGAGTACCACACACATCAGCTACCGTGTACACTAACTCTGGAAAACTCTTCCGGTTAACTCAGAATCCGATCGCTTAGTTGCCGAACCAACTCAGAATGGCACAAAAGAACTCACAAAAACAATTCTTTTATGCACTGATAATCATTTAGAAAAACGCACTTATAAAGCAATAAGTAAACATTTTTTAGCAACACTCACTTGATTTTGTTATATAGAAAAGCCCACCTTAACCGGTTACAGAACAAACACGAACTTCTATCTTCGGTCTTCCGTCCTTTCTTCTAATTGCAACTTCCTCCTTCTATCGCAACAAACATGCTTTAGTAAATCGGTCGAGACGATTAAAGAAAAAGCAATTCGAATTCGGTTAAGTCTTTTAGGCGTTTGCACTTTAACTAATCTCTTTTGGTTTAAAAGAAATGAGATTCGAACACATCTCTTTTAGAACTAACTTGGTTCCTTACTCGACATTTATATTAGTTAAAGATGGAAGTCGATAACTCTTAACGACTTAAAAGTTCTTAAAGAATTAAGTTGAAAAGAATTCAACTTAAGAAAATGAGTTTTAGAAATTTTCTGCACAAGGCAGTAGGTCTAGAGCCTCTACAGAACAGAGTATCTAGAAACAGGGGATGTGCCTCATGTCAAAAGAAAGACACGGATATCTAGTTTACTGCCCAATTTACGGATCTCGATTTCGTTAAACGAGCTAAAAGTTATTGTCGTTTCCGTAAAGGGTCGCAAAACTGTCCGCGAAACCCTAATCGTTTTAAAACTCGACGCACGATTCCCTAGGTTCGATCAATGCTATACAACCTTTATGTGCACGAAATTTCCATCAACTTAACAGTCAAAACACGCAACCATAACGTTATCACTTTCATGTTCCTCGATTAAAAATACGACGAGCACTTCTCGTCTTTTCAACTAATCAATTACACTTAGCAATTTCATTCCAAATTCAATTCAATTTTAATTCTCGACTTCTATTTTATAACTTTTATGAAATCATCATCAACTACATTCATGCTTCTTAATCATCAATTAACTCAAATCAATCAACATATACTCATAATCATCAACACGTCGTTTTTATCGAGCAACGAACATCGTCGTCGATTTTCTTAAACATTTTTATAAAATCTAAGAAATTCAAACTAAGTACATGTAATCATGCATATCATCAATACATCAACCATATCCTCAATAATGATTATCTTAACACATTAACATCATCGAAACTATTACTTAACCAATTCACGTCATTTTTATCGGTTTATGAACTCCATTCTTCATAGTTGTTAATTAATTCTCAATTAATTCCACAACCAACCTAGCATACCAACAATCATTAATATTCGATTAGTTTTCTCATTCGATTTTCCTATCGACGATTATGCTCGACTCTTCGTCTGTTACAAAAAGTTCGACATTCTTAGAATTCATTCAAACTTTCCAATTATCATTATTAACTACTTAGATTAACTAATATGCAAATCATAAGTCCATATCAACATCAAAACTAATTCTATCGACGACCAACGATTTCATTTTTATTTTTAGAAAAATCTAATTTAAATATATGTTGATCTACATGCTTCCTACTTCTATTATATCATAACATATCATCAAAAACATAACAACTACTCAATCAAAATCATGCTTCTTCATCTCTTACAAACTTGTTTTTATTTTTAGAAAATTCCCAAACAATTCATATAATCATATCTCCATTCATACAAACATATTCTACAAATCATACCTCTAAATTCAAGCTAAATCTTCTTCAACTTGTTCATGAAAATTGAAAATTACCTAATTAATTCCTACATGATTTATATTCGATTTAAACCATAGAAACTTAATCCTAAGCATTAATAATCATGTCATAAACTTAGAACATCATCTTCTTCTTCTCTTACTAATTTTCGAAATTTTCAAAATAAAGGAAATGGATTTTTGTTCAGATAGTAATGAAGAGGAAGTTCTAACCTTTCCAAATATGTAATCGGAATTGAAATCAATCGGTAAATGAATAAGTTGTGAAGCTTGAATGCTTGAAGAACCTTGAAGAACTACTTGAAGATGGTGAAGAACTTGAAGAACAAGAGAGAGAAGAGAGAGTTTAGGGGGAGGGGGGCGGTATAGAGAGAGAGATGAGAGAGTTTGTGGGATATTTAGTGATAAAGTAGGAGAAAATATCCAATATGATGACTAGAGAGGGGAATGGCGGTTGGGAGGGAATTTTTAATCCCAAAATATCTCGTTTACGGGTCTAATACTGCATACTAAAATCGATTAATTAATTTCTTAGATGGTTACATTTCCGGCGAAAACTAATTCGACTAATAGATTAGAAATAATTTACTTAGTCGGAAAGCATGATTCGATTTCCGAAATCTAAAGAAAAGTTGAGATATGACAGTCCAAATTTCGCCCGGAAAAATAAATAAAACTGACTTTTACCAGAAGACTCGTATCGCAAAATAAGTGAATGTAAAGTCAGACGGTTTTTCGATCTGAGTTCTCGAACGAAAACTTTATCGGGCGCGAAAACCCTATTACAGTAGTTGGTCGAACAACTTCTGGATTTTATTTTCAGAAACGGATTTCACCGTTAGTCTTAAAACTGAAATTTCTTAACTTAGGCATGCAAAGCCTTAATTAATTATCAAATTTTTGTTTTAGTGACGGAAGAAATATCCGGGATATTACAAACATTCACCAGCTCCAAGCAGTAGTTAAACTTAGATGTTGGCAAAGGCTTTGTCAACATATCAGCCGCATTGTGATCAGTAGAGATCTTCACAAGCCTGACACTTCCTTTATCCACTTCATCTCTCACAAAATGAAGTCTAACATCAATATGTTTACTCCTTTCATGAAAAACCTGATGTTTAGCCAAATGTAGAGCACTTTGGCTATCACAATTAATCTCCACAGTATCTTGATCAACTCCAAAATCCTTGATAATCCCACTTAGCCATACGCCTTCCTTTACTGCTTCAGTAATAGCAATGTATTCAGCTTCTGTTGAAATAAATTCCTTCCTTTTGTGTGCCACAAGCCGAGCTTTGAATCTTATTCTGTCCATCTCAGCAGCTTCAATTTTCTTCTTGAAAATCCATTTACAATCCACTGCGTTCTGTGACTTTGGCTTAATCTCAAGAATCCAAGTTCCATTCTTCAGTAATGAGTTTATCTTCTCCTGCATAGCTTTCCACCATTTATCTTTTTCCTTGTTGTTCATAGCTTCCTTGAAACTGCTTGGCTCTGAATATTCTATTTCCTCAGCAACACACAATGCATAGAAAACCATATCTGCATCTCCATATCTAGTTGGTGGTCTTATTGATCTCCTTTCCCTATCTCTTGACAGCTTATAGCTTTTGAGATCATCTTCATCTTCAGGAGGTTCTGAATTTGCTGACTGATTTCTCATGTTGCTTTGGAAATCATCTACTAATCCCTCATCACTGAGCTCCACCTTAACTCCAGAAGTGGATTCTTCTGCTCTATTCTGAGCCACCACCTTCACCTTCTCTTGATTTAGATAAGGCAAATCAGTTTCAATGAAGACTACATCTTTGCTGATGATTATCTTTTGCTTTCCAGGTTCCATACACCATAATCTATAGCCTTTGACACCTTTCTGATAGCCAAGCATTACACATTTTAATGCTCTTGCTTCCAGCTTTCCTTGTCTCTGATGTGCATATGCGTTGCACCCAAATACTCTAAACTTTGAGTAATCTCCTTCACTGCCATACCATCTGAAATCTGGTGTGTCAAAGTTGATTGCAGAAGAAGGACATTTGTTGATCAAAATGGCAGCAGTAGATGCCGCTTCTCCCCAGAACTTCTTTGGCAACCTTGATCTAAGCAGCATACACCTAACTCTCTCCAATATAGTCCTATTCATTCTCTCAGCCACCACATTTTGTTGGGGATTTCCAGGCACAATCCTATGCCTTCTTATTCCTCTTTGGCTGCAAACCTCATTGAACTCTCTAGAAATGAACTCAAGTCCATTATCTGTTCTCAAATATTTGAGCTGCTTCCCTTTCTCCACCTGGACTTCAGCACACCACTTCTTAAAGATACCAAATGCCTCAGTCTTGTCTTTCAGCACAAATAACCATATCTTCCTAGAGTAATCATCAATTATTGACATGAAAAGCTTGCCACCTCCAAGGGATGTAGTCTGTGCTGGCCCCCACAAGTCACTATGTGCATAGTCAAGAGGTGAAACTAAAGTATGCTTCCCAGATGGATAGGATGTCTTTGTGCTCTTGCCAAGAATGCAGTGCTCACATGTTTCTTTGGCCTGTGAATCTTCAACCTTGATAAGTTGCTTCTGATGAGCTACTTTAGTCCAGCATCACCAACATGGCCCATCCTCATATGCAATATATTCACATCAGAAGAAGAAACATGATTAGAATTACCAATCACAGCGACAACATCAAGATAATACAAGTTATTTCTACTTATTGCTTTCATGACAACTGTAGAATCTTTCTTGACATACATCTGTCCATTCTTAGACTCATAATGACATCCTTTAGACTCTAACATGCCAAGTGAAACTAGATTTCTTTTAAGTTCAGGAATAAATCTCACATCAGTTAGAATCTTGAAAGAATTATCATGCAATTTTAACTTGATATTCTATTCCTTGTACTCCGCACACTTGATTGTTTCCCAGAAGAACAGATCCAAGTCCAGCTTGATTATCTCCATAAATCAATCTCTGTGAGGGCACATGTGGAAGCTGCATCCTGAATCCATGATCCATGATTGTTCCACTGCTCCTTATACCACATTTAGCATCTCAACAGATTCACATTCTTCCACAACATCTGATGTGTCTGACTTTGGATCCTTTCCTTCTTTCAGCTTTCTAATCCAAGAATAGCAGTCCTTCTTGAGATGTCCTGGCTTCTTACACCAGTGACATTTTCTAGTCTCTTTCCCTTCTTGATCTTTCTTCTTTGGGGGAAAAGACTTCTTATTTTCATAGGCAGGCTTCTTGCCCTTCTTTCATTTGAACTTTTTGATGTTCAGAATCTATGCTGTAGAATCTTGAACTCCAGCAACTTGTTTCTGAAGTTCCTTAGCTTTCAACGCATTCTGCACCTCATATAGGGTGATGGAGTTTTCTCTCTCATAAAGCATTGCATCTTTAAGCTGATTATAACTGTGAGGAAAAGAATTTAGGAAGATGATAGATTTGTCTTCATCTCCTATTGTGACATCTATGTTTTCCAGATCATCCAAAGACTTGGAAAACTCCTCCAATTGCTCACCAATCGTCCTATCCTCAGTAATCTTGTACGAGTATAGCCTCTGCTTCATGTAAAGTCGATTTGCCAGAGATTTTTTCATGTATAGGCTCTCCAACTTTGACCAAACTCCAGCTGCTGTGGTCTCCTTCACCACTTCTCGAAGGACTTTATCAATGAGGCACAGAATTATCGCACTATGCGCTTTCTCCATCATCTCAAATTTCAATCGAGCCTCCTTCTCTACCGTCTTGCTATGAACCTCTGGCTTCTTCTCGTCGGAGGTTTCACCGGCCTTCTTCTCTTATGGCTTGAGCACTTCAGCGAGGCCATGTTGAACAAGCATAGCCTTCATTTTGATTCACCATAATCTGAAGTCGTTCTTCCCTGAGAACTTCTCCACATCAAATCTAGTGGAGGACATCGTGGATCCGTTTCCGATCAGTGATCTCAGAAGTTCTTCCCACAGATGGCACCAATTTGTAATTTGATTGTTAAGAAGAACAAAACAAACACAACTCGAAGAGAGCTTCAACAATGACGATCGAAAACTAATAACAAAACTGTAAATGAGACGATGATTTACGTTGTTCAGGAAAACCCCTACATCCATGGGAGAGTCATCACGCTTTATTATTGAATCAAGAAATCAGAAGTTACAAGAAACACTCAAACAATTCCCATAAATAAGAACCCTAGTTTCTAATCAAATCCTCACTTCATGCACTCGTGTTTCCCTTTTCGATTTCTTTCAAAACTTCTACATACCTCGGCTCGATTCTAATCTAGATTCCAAACTTATATACAGAGGTACACCGACTCAAAGCTTCTTGATCTACACTGTTGAAGAAGCAACGATCACGATCAAATCATAACAACCATGCACAGCTTGCTCCTCATGCAGTTGTCTTCTAAATAACTAGATTCCTTCTCGATTCTTCTACGAATCTATACAGCTAATGAGTCTCTCTTCCAAGCTTCTTTGTTGCCACATTGGATGCCACGTTTGCATGCCACAACTGCAGCCATAAATACTAACATAATCTAATGAAGGCATGAACGGGAACGTGAAATAAAGAAGATAGAAAGAGACTAGAATAGGAAGCTTGCAAGAGTCAGGTGGGCTTTCTGACTAAAAGCAAAGTCAAGTATGCTTATATATATGTGTATGTGATGATTATTAAAGCAATTCACTTGCCTATGTTTAAGCTTTTCTGTGTGTGATACCATCTACGAAAGAAAGATGAATTCAATCCTGTGAGAGGCAGGATTTGTGTACACATATATAGTTATTGTGTGTCGTCCTTTTGGTTGGCTGATCACTGTGTTTGAGAAGGAGGCCTACTTCTCAACACACTCATTTATGTTATGGTAGATATGGTACATACATGATAGATACATGACTGCAGTCACTTATGTTTATGATGCATGAAAATGTTTTAGCATACACTTGATTGATTTAATAGTATCTTGTGTATTACTTTTGAAGACAAGTTCAATTTATAGCTCTAAGCAGCAACTTTGCAATTATTTTTAGCACGTGTTCATTGGGTACGTTGTACTCAGCCCTGCATGTTGTTTTAAAAATGTGCAGGTTAAGCTCGGATGAAGACGGGAGTGTGTTGAGCGGAGCTTTTGTTGTTAATATTTTGTTGATGTTGTTCAAGCTACGGTTATATGTCTGCATACATGTAGCCTTATCCTAAGTTTTCTGCTGCAACACTTTGATGTTATTTTGCTCATGTAACAATATATCTCTCTTATTAGTATGTGTCACCTGAACTCTTGAGATCACTCTTTGTACTTAATGAAGGTTGTTTAATTACTTTGTAAACCTTCAAGTTAAACTTGATTGAGTTTAATGACTATATCATTATTCTGGGTTGTTATTGAGGTCATTGAATATTTTGTTAGAAGTTAAAATAGTGATTTCCAGGTGCACTTTATACTTGGATCCTCAAGACAACCTTATACTTGATTTTTTTAGGGTTGTCTATTTGTGCTAAGTATGTTTTCAAAGTCATGTTAAACAGAATGGTTAACTCTTGTTCAAATCATTGAAGAAGTCTTGGTTTCTATTCGTTGTTCATATTACGATTATTAAGTTAACATATCTTATTTCTTATTTCCCCGTTCTTGGTTCACTTTATATTCTTTAAATTATTTATATTCGCATTAGTCACAGTATTTACCGGCTTAGTCATCTTATTCTTAGTCGGGCTGTGACAGTTAAAGTCCATGTCGCCATGTCGCCAGTGGCATCGTCATCAGGATCAGCAATGGAATAACGACATCATATTTCCGTCACTGACTATTGCGTCAGTATTCCGTCGTTATATTTCTGCACGTGGTTTCATCATTGTTCCGTCGTAATATTTTTTATTTTTATTTTTGTATCATCTACTGTTCCATTACCAACTATCAACCAATCAATTTACAAGAAATATTTAAGAACAAACATCCTGAATCAGAAATTGATATTCATAACAATACATAATCAAACATCCAATAGCTTCCAACTAATTAATAAGTCGAATCAAATATCCAAATACAACGAAATATCCAACATGAAACAACTAAAATCCAACACGAAACAACTAATATCCAACATGCAAAAACTAAAACACGAAACAACTAATATCCAACATGGAACTACTAAACATTCAAAACGAGATATCTCCATTTTCATCAACTCCAAAACAGACCACTAGCTACTTGAAAGTATTAAGATTTTTTCAATAAGGTGGAGTGTCTGTGGTATCCGGTTTGTAGTATCCATACTCTGTGAAATCAATTGGTTGATTAGTCATTGTTGATGTTGCATCTTATCCCTCATTCGCGGACGCTCTTCATGCTCCTCTTCTACTTGACTTTGGCGCTCTTCTCTCTCCTCTTGTAGCTGTTTCTCAATATCTTTAAAACGACCATCACATGCTTCTTGTGAATGAAACTGAGTCGCCCCACTCGATGTCTATCCCTGAACTCTACGAATACCCATCGAACCAATCCCAAACGTCCTGTTTCTCTTGTCAATTCCAACCACTTACACATACACATTATTCATATTCACGTGTTCAACTTCTTCTTGTCTCAACTGCTCAACACGTGCCTTTACAGCCATCTGGAATTACATATAATTTATATTCAGTTTGTTTCTAAATACACAAGTTAAGAGTTTTAATATACACATGTCATTAATCAATACCCCAATTTCAGCCGACTTCTTGTCAATGTGAGATCCATCCTTATTAACATGCAATATTTCGTAAGCTTCAAACATACTGTCACACCTCGCTCTCGAGGTGCGACGAACACTAGACTCCATTGATTTATGAATGTGAAACCATCAAATAAAGCTCGACTCAACAAGGAATCATGCTCGGGAACAAGGGGATATCCATTGAAAGCTATAATAATTATCAACATGCTTTCAAGGAATAACTCAACAATAAACGAGTACAGATAATTTACATTGGTCCAAAAAAATATAATAAGTATATCGAATTCAAGTCTTGCGGAAATTAAAGAAAACAGGAAATTATTTCGAGCACGAAACTCATTGTATCATCACACCATCAGAGTATTGAAATCAAAAGATAGATTAAACGTAGTTGTTTTGCAGCGGAGATTCACTTCAATTCCCAAAACTACATATATGGAGATGTGTAATTGCAAACTTAACCAAACAACTCGACTCAAAACACACCACTAAGCCATCCTTGCCATCTTCATCATGCTAACCTGCACGTTTAGAAATACATGCAGGGCTGAGTACTTTGTACTCAGTGAACACATGCCAAAATAATTTGAAAAACAATGCTCATTAGAGCTATATAATTGAACTTGTCTTGCCACTGCATCACAGGCATTAGTACAATTTAAAACATTTTACTTGTAAATGCAAAAATATTTTATTTTCTAAATGGACTGCGCAGTCAAGATATAATATTTAACATAGGCATGAATCATCTACCACATCCTCTTTGTGTCGAGAAGTTGGCCTTCTTCTCAAACACTGTGACCGGCTAAACCGAAGTAAAGCATTACAGTCACCTTAAACAATTTAAATACCACACGTGGGTTCCTGCCTCACACAGGATAATAATAAATCAAGCAGATGATAAAGCATACTAAACTTAGATAAATGTCAAGTCAATTAACTTTAAAAACTCACGTAATAATACTCAATAATAATAACATTCATCAGATTTTCGATTTCAGATAAGCCCACCTGACTGCTGGAAACTTAGTCGAGGTAGCTTACTCTTTCTGCCTCCTATTTTACTTTTCAATCTCGCTTGGCCCTTCAAGGATAACATCGAATAAGGACAAGATTACTATCTTGCAAAACGTAAAACATAAAATAGACTTTGGGCTCGGCTGAAGGACTTCTACTTAACTCGGGTCTTTCTCATCCTAACTTATCTCATTCGATTTCTTCTTCGATCTCTCGTCTATATTTAGTTACTAAATTAATTTCTCGAACTCGAACTCTCGACTCTACAAAAATATTTAAATATTTCACGCAAAATGAGAATTCACTATTTATCTCGTCTCATACTTCTCGATTTCTCGAGTTATACGATCTCAAAAATTATAGAATTAATTCTCGACTACAAATCATTCACATCAAAACTTTCATATCAATAATCGGGCATTCACAAACAGGTAAACGACTGACTTAATAAATAGGCGGAAAAAGAGAAATTTTACTTAATCACATAAATTCAATCAAACATAGAAATTAACTCAGAGTTTAATTCATAGCTCAAATGCAGTCTCATGCTCACTTATTACTACTCGACTTTCAAATTTAGAAAGTAGAAAGTTATGACTTCGGATGTTAACGAAAATAATTTCGTTATACTTAAATTAAGTTAAAGAATTTAAACATAATTTCGAATTTTAA
The DNA here is from genome assembly GCA_029490685.1 of Schizonepeta tenuifolia. NCBI lineage: Eukaryota > Viridiplantae > Streptophyta > Magnoliopsida > Lamiales > Lamiaceae > Schizonepeta > Schizonepeta tenuifolia. The sequence continues at coordinate 74,764,173 of CM055959.1, forward strand.
AACCCAAGTCTTTTACTAAAATTTTCTCGATTTTAAACTATGTTATTATTTCTAAAAATACGAGCTTAAATTCGGATAATTTCTCAACTTGATATCTCAAATCCTAATAATATTATTTAATCTTTTTCTCAATTAAAATTTCTTTAATTTTCGTTTTTATTATATAAAACTCTGTTTTTCGTTTTAAAACTTCAACGTTCGATAACTTCTACGTTTTAACTCCGATTTAAATGATTCTAAAATCAAACTTGATTATTTTTACTCAATTATCACCATCTAATCGCACATTAATTCATATAACATCAAGAACTCGACATACAAACTCAATTTCTCACTATACTCAAATTTATGATAAAACATGCATACTTATTTGTTTTTCAAACTTTAAAACTCTAATTTATGCAAATAACACTTTATCTCATATAATCATCATTCAAACATTTAAACATACTCAAGCATGCAAACATCCAACTTATAACTCATACCATTCGAAAAATTTTAGTTTTTAGAGAAATATTCCACTAAATTGAAAATTCTAATTATATTGTTATTCTTCTAAAAATTTCCTTTGATCGATTTCTCAATCAACATAAGCAAATGAACTCAACTACGTTAAATTCATCCCTTAGCTCATACTCGATTTTTAGGATATTTCTTCATAGAAAATACAATTTCCTTTATTTTAATTTCTATTATTCCTTAAATAATTTTAATATTAATACTCTATTTTTGTTTTATCTCTTAACATACTCAAACATCACAACTTACAAAATTTTCACATTCTCAACAAAGAAATTTCTTTCTTTATTTTATTCAACATTTAGGCTTACAACTCAAAATTATTATTTTCTTCTTTCTTATATGGATCGAATTTTCCTAAAAAAAATTTATAGAATTTTTTGCTTTTATCAATTAACTCTAAACATGCCCAAAATCTCATTTAATCTATATTTCTATCATTATATCAAAGAAATCCATCAAATTAATAAATATATATCAAAGAAATCTTATTTATCATCAAATATTTCATCCAAGAAATCATCAAAGAATCATCAAGAAAAATTAGGTAAGAAAAATATCAAAGAAATCTTATTTTCCTTTCTTTTTTCCTCTATTTTACTTTTATTTTTAGGTAAGAAAAATTAGGGAAAATTCCTTCTCTTTTACTTCTCATCTTTTAACTCCTAATTAAATTCTTAAAACTCATCTCACCATCATATTATCATCATCGATCATCACCATCAAAATTAAACCCTAAGGTTTACCTAAACATAAAATAAACATGCATGGTTTCTTTTATCTTTTCCACATACATATACATATACAAGAATCAAGAAATATCATACTTAAAATTGAAATGAAACTCCTTCTTCAAGGCTTGATGATCAGCAGTATTGGAGGGGAAAGGAGGCTCAAGTTTTGGCTTTGATTTCCATACATGAAACCTTGTAGAGCTCGACTTCTAGACCTCAAAGATGAACTAAAATCGAGCACCTGTCCATGGCTAAAACTGCTGAAAAAATGAAAGAAGATGGAGGGATGGATCTTAATCTCAAAATGATCACATGGTTGAGAGGATGAAGATTACCTTGTTAGTTTTGATAAAAAAATGAAAGATGAAGATGATTTTTGAAGCTTTGGAGCTTAGCCTTGAAGCTTCCATGGAGGATCTTCAAGTGTGTGCTAGTGTGTGTGTTTATGTCGGTTGAAAGAGAGATGGGAGGGAGAGATGATGACTTAGAGAGAAAATGAGAGAAGAGAATATAATTGATGTGTGTGTTGAAAGAGAGATCGAGAGATAAAGAGAGTAGTGTAGTCGACGGTAATTATGGGAGGTTCGGAGAGAGTGTCTCACACGCTAGGGGTGAGAGTGGGGGAGAGATTTGGGTAGATTTAGGATAGATATGTAGATTTTTATCTTCTAAAACTCCCCGAAAGAAAAAGTTTTCCGGTAGAAAATATCCCTATTATTCCGTTTATCTCTCAAACGACTTAAAACTCTCCTCGACGTCGAAAACCTCTCTATTTTGTCTTATATCACACTAATTAAATCAAGGAATCCAAATATCAAATTTTTAAATCAAAATTCCGACTAACGAAGAAAAACTTAAAAATTGCTCGATTAATTAAACCGTTAAGCAATAATTTTTAAAAGTCTCTCAGATGATCTCGGAAAATTCTCCAACATATCTCAAAAGTCTTAAAATAATTTCTAGACTCAAAAGACACTAATTAGACGAAATTCGGAGTTACTCGATGAATAGTGAAATCTCGGTTATCATTACTATTCATCAAAAAGTAAAAATTCTCAGAACTTTCCGAAATTCAAACTCAAGCTCATACTCATATAATAATTCTCAAACAATGCATCACATACTTGATTCGGATAATCGAAACGAGAAAAATCACATAAGAGCACATAAGGGCAATTTAGAAATTTCGCAAGAAAATTTCTTTTCTTGGAAATTTTTATCACTCAAAGCACATTGTATAGGCATATAAACTTATTTAAAACGCATTCAAAAACTTAGAAAAGTTCGGGTATTACACATACAATCTTGCATTTCACATCCCCACTCTTTAGCCTATTGAAGTGCACAATTAGTTATAATCATAAAACATTGATAATTAATAAGTGATACTATGATACTATACTAACCAGCTTTGCAACATACTTAATAGTGGATTTTAAACCTCCCTTATACTTTACTATCCCAGTTCCAGGTCCCAAGGGCTCAGACATCCTAGACTTTCTCGCCTTATTTGATATAGCTTTTACTTCTTTCCGAATCCCAGTAGCGTAGCCAATTTGGCCACACATCTGTAGGAATAAAAGGCGGTCTTCCTTTCTTAAGATTTTCCTTCCCTTTTTTTAAAGTGTTGACAAAATCTCTGTATCCCCTCGACGCCTTCTCCATAAAGTTATCGTATATAACACTCTCCTCAGACAGATCTACTCAAACCGTTTCTGCAATTATCAAATAAAATAAGTATAAAATAAGTTGTAAAAAATTAGTTAATATACACAAAAAATATAATCATCAAACCTCTGATTTCAACATATCATAAAACTGTTGTGCTTTACGATTCGGTGGCTCTTCAGTTTCAATGTTGTAGAACAGACTCTCAGCATGGTCAGTAACCATTGTGTGGTAGGTAATAGAGCCCTCATCAGTGTTCATGTTAATCTCTTCCACTATAGGGACTGATTCTTCCCCTTGAAACCTCCAAACGTGGTAATTCAAAACAAAACCATTTTTCACTAAGTGTAATTTAACAATATTTGTTGTTGGATACGGTATATTGTCGCATTTCATACACGGACATTTAATCTTTGACCCGTCCATGAAATCCGGCTTACTAGAAGCAACTTGAATAAAATATTCTACTCCATCTAAAAATTCTCGACAGAGAGTACAATCACAAAGAAGACGCCTCTTATACATCCACTCACGATTTTCATTCATTTCACTGTCAGTAATAAAATTCTTCAAAGTAATCAACACAATTTTAGCACACATATACATGCACTCACGATTTCATTCATTCCACTATCACTAATAAAAAGATTATTGCAAGTAATCAACACAATTTCAGCACACATATAAAGCTATATGCCACGCCAGATTCCATATTCAGCTAAGTACTTGCAATTTTCACATAAATAGAAGACTTGGAAATGAATAGTAAATGCTCGTTTATCGTTTTCATCACAAGAAAATCACATTCAGCTTATAAACCATTTTCATTCACTTCATTGTCATTTTCACAGATTTACTAACATGACACCCACACAACATACACCATTTTAAGCACATAAATAATCATTTTCAGCACAAAATACAATTATTTCTAACATAATTTCATACAAATTATAAGCATTTTTTGTCAATCAAAATGTAATTGATCATTTCACACAAATGACATATTGTAACAACACAAACACATAAGTGAAAGATTATAATTACCTTGAAGTTGTGAGAGTAAGCTGTACATAAATTTCATTGGAGGAGGTTATAAATCTGCTCCGCCATCGGGGACAGCATGTCTGGAGTCGTAGAGTTGGAAAATAACAACCAAAGTCGACCCTAGTCACAGAAGAGTAAGAAATTGGAAGAGAGAAGGGAAAAAAAATAAAGAAAACCAGAGCTGAGAATCAACACGAGGGCGAATCAGCATTAAGAAGCCACCTCCCTTTTCCAACAAAGTGGGCGGTCTCTTCGGCAGTGGCAAACCAGGGTTTTTCCAGTCGAAGAACCAAGAAACTACCTCTTGGATGTTGGAAAAGGTTTTTGCTTTTATGGCGAGTCCGTTCTTATAGAACATGGCATGATAGAGAATTCCAAACCAAATCACTTTGTTAAGATTGAAACGAATCGCTCCCTTGATCAGACTGATTGTCCAACAAAGACTAAAACTGAAGCTTGGTTGCTAGGACCGGTGACCGTAGGTGCCAAAGAAGAATGAGAAGAAGCCTGAAAAACAAGAAAAAAAGCAAACCTGTAGCGAAATATCCGATAATCCTGAGATTGGAGCAGATTGGAAGAGCTTATAAATCTGCTCTGCTCCGGCGTTGGGGACAGCAGGTCTGGAACCGGAGAGTCGGAAAATAAAAGCCAAAGTCGACCCTAGTCACGGAACAGTAAGAAATTGGAGGAGATGAAAAGGGAAAAAAAATCAAGAAAACCAGAAATTGACCTAGGGCTTGTGACGTCAAACCCCTCAACACGAGCAGCGACTTGGGGCCGGCGGCGGACGGCGGGAGGCTCTGCCATTAATACCTTAAGGAATAGGCGACCAGAAAAAATCGTAGAGATAGAGAGAAGAAAAACAAGATAAGAAGACTTTCTACCGGCAGACAAGACAATGACGACGAGCAGCGACGGTGACTGAGACCAGCGTGGCGTGGTGAGGAGCGACAGTTTTCAATTTTAGAATTTAGGGCAAACAAGAATAAGGAAGAAATGGGGGGAGAATAAGGAGGGAAAGGAGACGCGCGAATAACAATAAAAAAAATCACGACGGAATAAAGACGTGAAGTGTTCGTCGTACAAGATAACGTTGTAATTCTGTCGTTATAAAATAAAAAAAAAATTAGATTAAAATTAGTTGCTAATTAACGACGGAAATGTGTCCGTCGTAGATAATACCGTCGTTATTCCGCCGTGGTTCCGTCGTGGTTTTTAGCACCACTCAATCGTGCGAAAACACGTCATTGCCGTCGTAGTTCCGCCGTTAATTAATGACGTTATTGGGCTATGTCGCAATTTCCATCGTAGATTCCTGTGTTTTTTGTAGTGTTATACACTCTATTAAATTTTCTTTAACCACATATATATACTCTATTTATCTTTTTTATTCATTTTTAAAAATAATATTTATTCACATATTACAAATAATTAATAATTAATAAAAATGATTTCTAATTATTTAAAAAAAACTTAACTTTTAATTAATTATAATTAATTAGAATAATTTAAGTAATTACATATCGTCTTTAACTAATTAATGATAAATCATCTTAAATTAATAGTATTAATTTTGTCAAACACAAATGCATACATTATATTAAAAACATATTGCCTCCCTCCCGTTCATCTTAACGTGTTTAGTTTCGGCACATGTATTAAGAAGAAGGATATTAAGTATAAAGGTGGTGTTTACTATAGTGAATAAATTGATATAAAGTATTTTTTAAGCGAATAAAGTGATATATAATACTTTTAAAGTGAATAAACTAATCCTATAATTATTTTCGTAAAAAGAAATGTGTCAAGATGAGTGGGACGATGCAAAAGAAATATGCTTCAAGATGAACGGGACAAAGTGAGTATTATTAAAAAAATAAAGGCGAATATAATGGCGGCCCTTATTTATTTTCTAAATTTCAAGTTTTCAATTGGACTATTGGAGAATACAAGTTAATTTTTTTGGTCTATGACGAAATATATTCATGTATTCATCAAAATATGTAATATATTTTTCAAAATATAACACTCTAGCCTTATTTATACATTGAGTATAAAAAATAGAGTTTATTATGTGATTTGGACATATTGGGGCTATCACCCCAATTTTTAGCCCACCAATTTTACAAATCCAAATTTTGGTCATCCCTTTACAAATTGAGCCCGAAAGCTAAGCCCGCGGGTTTTAACTATTTGAGCCCAAACCGGATCCTAACTAACCCGCCCAACCAAGTCACAATACCCACACAAATTAGATTTACCCTATCTCATGAATTGAATTCACCCTCTTCCTCTCAGCTCGACGGCACTCTCTCTCTCTCTCTCTTTCTCTCTTCCAGCTTCATCTCGTCCTCTCTCTATTTCTCTTTTCCTCCCGTCGCATGAAATTGATATGTTCCATCCATTTGTTGATAATCTGGGAATTGTAATTTAGGATCGGAGCTCACCTATCTCCATCACCATTTGAAATTGATCTGACACGATTTCTCGAGCTCACCTATCTCCGGCGACATCATCGATGAAAATCTCTAGATCGGAGTTACTTTCTCAGACGATCTCCTCTCCACGAACATGCGATTCTAAGATTATTGAGGTTATTCTAAAATTCTTTTCAATCATGCAATTGTTCCGTTTGTACTTGTTTTTAGATTAATCTAGGTAATTATGTTATGAATGTGTTTACATGATGTGAATTGCTTAGTAGAATTCTGATTAGGCATCCATTTCTATTTGATTTGATTGTTGTTTCACGTTTTTTATCTCATTCTGTGTGTACATGGTTGCTGTGATTTGGTATAGTTAGAACGACTGACTTCAGTTGTTCCAACTGTACCAAGCTTCCATGGCTGAATTCATCTTCGTTTACTTGTTCTCAATTTGTGTGTACATGCATGGTGTGTGTTTGGTGCAGTTGGAACGACTGATATCATCTGTTCCAACTGTACCAAGCTTCCATGGTTGAATTCGTCTTCGTTTTGTTGTTCTCAATTTGTGTGTGCATGCATGGTGTGTGTTTAGTGCAGTTGGAACGACTAATATCAGCTGTTCCAACTGCACCAAAGAAGAGAGTTGATCCCCGTTCCCCCTAGGGTTCACCATTAGGGTTTTTAGAATGCAACCGTTCCCTAATTGTGCATAGTGTGTGTTTGGTGCAGTTGGAACGACTGATATCATCTGTTCCAACTGTACCAAGCTTCCATGGCTGAATTCGTCTTTGTTTAGTTGTGTGTGCATGCATGGTGTGTGTTTGGTGCAGTTGGAACGACTGATATCAGTTGTTCCAACTGCACCAAAGAAGAGAGTTGATCCCCATTCCCCCTACGGTTCACCATTAGGGTTTTTAGAATGCCACCGTTCCCTAATTGTGCATGGTGTGTGTTTGGTGCAGTTGGAACGACTGATATCATCTGTTCCAACTGTACCAAGCTTCCATGGCTGAATTCGTCTTCGTTTAGTTGTGTGTGCATGCATGGTGTTGTTAAGTGCAGTTGGAACGACTGATATCAGTTGTTCCAACTGCACCAAAGAAGAGAGTTGATCCCCGTTCCCCCTAGGGTTCACCATTAGGGTTTTTTGCCACCGTTCCCTAATTGTGAATGGTGTGTGTTTGGTGCAGTTGGAATGACTGATATCATCTGTTCCAACTGTACCAAGCTTCCATGGCTGAATTCGTCTTCATTTAGTTGTGTGTGCATGCATGGTGTGTGTTTGGTGCAGTTGGAACGACTGATATCAGCTGTTCCAACTGCACCAAAGAAGAGAGTTGATCCCCGTTCCCCCTAGGGTTCACCATTAGGGTTTTTAGAATGCCACCGTTCCCTAATTGTGCATGGTGTATGTTTGGTGCAGTTGGAACGACTGATATCATCTGTTCCAACTGTACCAAGCTTCCATGGCTGAATTCGTCTTTGTTTAGTTGTGTGTGCATGCATGGTGTGTGTTTGGTGCAGTTGGAACGACTGATATCAGCTGTTCCAACTATACCAAGCTTCCATAGCTGAATTCGTCTTCGTTTAGTTGTGTGTGCATGCATGGTGTGTGTTTGGTGCAGTTGGAACAGCTGACTTCATTTGTTCTAACTGTACCAAGCTTCCATGGCTGATTTGTCCATATTATAATGACCTACTTATACTGATACACTTTCTTCTATTTTGTAGATGAGTGCGAAAGGTTTGATTATTGCTCATGGAGGGACTTGGGTGAACACTGTTTATGAGGGTGGACGAAGGGAATATATGCCTGTTCCGGGTAATGGCATAACGTTTGATGAGCTATTGGATAAGCTTGAAATGCGTGTGATGAAAGAGAGGACGATTTACAGATATTATATTGATGCATTGTTTGAGTCTCCTGGATGTGAGGTGATGAGGATGAAGATCACCGATGACTTTGAGTTGACACATGTGTTGAGTGCAGTGGAGATGCCTATGCCTATATTACATGTCAGTGTTTCGTGTATTGGTCGTGAGTTGGCGAAGCATGTTTTACATCGTCCTGCTGCTATTGAAGTTTCAGCTTCTAGCCATGTTAGTAGTAGTGATAAATAGTCTGATGATGTTCATGATGGTTATGAGGTTGTTGAGGATGACGATATGGATGAGGAGGAGGACCTGGATGATTTTGTTGGGCAAAACGACTACAGGGATGATCATGATAGTGATTATGATGTTTGCTGTGGTATGGATTGTCACAAGCAGGCATCTGGTGATGTTTCGGATGAAGAGAATGGTGATGATCATCACCCTACTAGTCAGTGGATTATCCCAGGTGCTGCATACCAATCTTCAATCCCTTGTCGGGAAATAGGCATAGAAGAGGATGACACGAGCAGTGAGGAGTTACGTAAGGGCGGTCTGTTTGCAAACAAGAAGAGATTGCTTGTAGCTTGTGGTGTTTATTACCTTAGTAACCATTCAACATTTTCTACAGTTCGTTCATCAAAGCAGAGATATCATATTGTATGCAAATTTGGTGGTCGTTGCCCATTTATTGTTCGGGGAAAGCCGTTGGGGAAGATGTGGTTGATTACTGAATTCGTTCCCCATAGCTGTGAGATGGACCTGAGGTATCATGCTCCCCCGAAGGTGTCTTCTAAAGTGTTAGCTTCGTATTTCATACCGGAATTGATGGTTAAAGGTGTTACGCTAACAACAATAGCTATTCAGGCGTTGCTACAGCAGAAATATGGTATTCATGTGAAGTATAATACTGCACTTGCTGGGAGGAATTTGGCTATTATGAAGACGTACGGTGATGCGGATACTTCCTTCCACATCCTAGCAAGGTATATATACATGTTGGAGAAGGTAAATCCTGGTTCTATTGTAGATCTGCAAATCGATGAAAATAATGTCTTTGAATATGTATATATTGCTTTGTCTGCTTGCATTAATGCATATAAGCTTTGTCGGCCTATGATTGTTGTGGATGGCACTCATTTGAAGGGCAAATACAAGGGTATTTTGTTTGTTGTTGTTGGCAAGGATGCAAATGAACAAATAGTACCCTTAGGCTTTGGCATTGGTGACAAAGAGTGTGATGCTTCGTGGATCTGGTTCTTTAAGCAGCTACGAAAGACATTTGGAGTGCGTGAGGAGTTAGTGTTTGTCACAGATCAGCATCCGAGCATAAGCAATGCGATTGAACAAGTGTTTCCAGAAGCGCACCATGCACTTTGTGGCTATCATATTCAGAACAACATCAAGCATTGGGGAAGTGATGTCGTTGAAATTTACAAACTAGCTGCAAGGGCTTACAAGGTTAATCATTTTGAGCAGCATATGGAGAATTTGAAGGCTGTTAAAGCCAAAGCATATGATAAGTTGATGAAAATGGGTCCAAGCAGATGGGCTCGTTCACACTGCCCTGTCCGTCATTTTCTCCTTATGACATCTAATCCTGCTGAGTGTATGAACAACTGTCTTCGATGGTCTAGAAGATTGCCTGTTTGCACGCTTTTGGAGACTATTCGAGATAGGATTGGAGTTTGGTTCTATGAGTGGCGGGTTATTGCTACTGAAAGACCTCTCGAGTTAGATTTGTTGGATTGGGCATCAATGAGATTGGCAAAATCAGTTCATTTGGGCCTCAAAATGTCTATGCAACCAATTAGTTCAACCAAGTTTGAGGTTAAAAATGATGACAAGAGTTATGCTGTTGATCTTGAAAGCCACACATGCACGTGTCTTGTTTTCCAGTTCCAAATGATACTATGTCCTCATGCTGCAGCTGCCATAGGGTAATTATTATTATTTATCTCATTTTTTCTTCATAATATGTTATATTTTTTGCCTGTTCTGTCTTTGTGTGTTTGGTACAGTTGGAACCACTGGCATCAGCTGTTCCAACTGTACCAAGGTTCCTTGGCTGATTTGGATTCTTTTGCTTATATGTTCTCGATTTCTGTGTGCATGCATTGGTGTGTTGGGTACAGTTGGAACAACTAACTTCATTTGTTCCAACTGTACCAAGCTTCCATGGTTGAATTTGGATTCGTTTACCTGTTCGACATTTTTTTTGTGTGCATGTGGTGTGTTTGGTACAGTTGGAACCACTGACTTCAGTTGTTCCAACTGTACCAAGCTTCCTTGGCTGAATTCAGATTCATTTACTTGTTCGTCTACTTTTTTATTTTGTTCTTTCTTTTTTGTTTTTAATTTTTGGGTACAGGAAGGTCCGTCAGAACCCATCATCGTATGTGAATTCTTATTTCTCCACTGTTTCTCTCTGTGAAATATATTCTGGAGAGGTGATGCCATTACCGAATCCTGAAGATTGGCGTATTCCCCCTGATATCGCTTTGAGGGTTGTGCAAACGCCGGGTGAGGTTCGACAAGCTGGGAGGCCGCGTGAGAAGAGAATCAAGAGTGGTGGTTCTAGTTCATATCGGAGGGCCCGTCGATCGCGGGTGGTTAAGAGTGGTGGTTCCAGTTCTTCAGTGAGTCGTGTTTGTTCTCGATGCCATGAGCCTGGACACTATGATACTACCTGCAAACTAGTCATTCCATTGAAACCTCGGGAAGAAGTCAGCAGCAGCGAGTCATGTGTTACTGGTCGTAGAAAGAGTCGGTGCAACATATGCAAGGCTGAAGATCATAACCGAGCAACATGTTCTCTCAGATTTGGTTGAAGTTTTTTACAGTTTCACGGGCTGACCGGTTTTATTGTTCATTTTTTATATATAATATTGACCTCCCTGTCAGTACTCTTGGCACAATTTAACTCCTTTGTCCCATTCGTACTGAATATATGATTAGATTTTGAATTCCGCAATATCATTCCGTGTTTATTGTTTAGTGTTTACATTATATTTTATGTTGTATCTTTATGTAGCGAATTGTTATAATGTATTGTATCAGGGGTTCATTCATTGTTTTCAAAGTGTCGTGATATGTTTGGTACAATTGGAACAAATTTCCCATTTGTTTCAACTGTACCAAAATTACCATACTTGTGAGATTTTGTCATGTTTGGATGGTACAGTCGGAACAAATGGGCAAATTTGTTCTGACTGCACCAACTATCTAGAGTATAACTTTTAATATTGTAACAATACATATGGAAGATTTGTTTCTGTATGTTCGGTACAGTTGGAACAACTGATTTCAGTTGTGCCAACTGTACCAAGATTCATTGACTGAATTTAGATTTGTTTACCTGTTCGACATCGTTGTGCTTGCATGTGTGTGTTTGGTGCATTTGGAACAACTGAAAGTACTACTACTAGTAAAATAAAAAGACAATTCTAGATTTTGATGGACTTTAGTAATAAAAAGACAATTCTACATTTACTACTAATATTAACGATCATATACAACCCTCATGCTTAATACACCCCACAAACTCCCACATTGTATCAAAATGTAAACTATACAAACACTGTTTCAAAAATATAAACTGTTCAATACTTAGACTATGCATCATTTAGATTTGCTTCCTCGTCAACCCCTTCTTCTTCTTCTTCATCTGCTACAGGTTCCATAGGCTCAGAGGTACTTTCTGGCTCGAATGTACTTGCATCGGTGCTGAATTTATAGATTATTTCCGCCATTTTACCACGAAATGTTTTTACCGCAGCTTTGGTCATGCGCTTTTTTCGGTATCTTCCTGTCAGCATCATCTCAGCATACTCACAGCTAGAGCTCCACAGCTGAAGTTGTCTACCTGTCTCAAATGATTCGTTCCATCAGTTGGGAACGAATAGATCCACTCCGTGTACTTGGGCTGAATGCTCTTCCCTCTGTAGTAGTCAATCATTTTCAGGAGTTGTGGGAGCAGCCTGCACAGTGGTACGAAGACTTCTTGGCGTATGCTGTAATGTTTTTCGTCAAATATATGCTGATTTGAGTCATAGATGATGACTTCCTACTGCATGAAATCTACCAAGCAAGTGGCCCAGTGCATGTTGAAGTGAGCGACCACTATGACCTGACATGATCAATGAAAATCACAACCACATCAGTTACACACATTCAGAAAAACAAGCAAGTGGAACTGTCTTTTGGTACTTTTGGCACAAATATATTCATTTGTGCCAAGAGTACCAAATGAATCTACATTATACTTTGCATGCACACCAAGACAGGTGAAATCAAACTAGAATTATCATGAACTCTGTTGGAACAGTTGGAACAAATTTACTCATTTGTTCCAACTGTGCCAACAAGCTAACAAACAATCAAACAAACAAGTTGTATTTAGTACTATTTCTGTTGGAACAGTTGGAACAAATTTACCCATTTGTTCCAACTGTTTCAACAGGCTAGTTATCATTCAAACTAACAAATTTACCCACTTGGTGAATAACTAACCTTCTTCAAGTCCTTCCATTTCTTCAGAAACTTCCCCCATCTTGGATACTGAACCCTCAGCATACATGCGCAGCGTTTTCATCTCATCGTTCGGTACAACCTCCTCAGTTTGTTGGCTGTAGATGGTGCCTTCTGGGTCCGTTCCATGCATTTGCTTCCATATGTGATGTATGACGGTCTATGCATTATGAGATTATCAGATGTCATTTACTTGATTATTATAAATTGAAAGTTTGATAAATCTTGTTCAACTTACCATGAAATCTGAGCTTGTGATACCAATGTCGGCATCGATGTCACCAGCTTTAAGTCCAGCAAGTTCCGGCTTTGATGCTATCACAGCAAGGTATGAGTCTATGTGATCATTGTCAATCATTTTATCCATGTCTCTGAGATCCTCAAACCATTGTCTTCGCACCAAATACGCCAAGCCCACGTTTCTCCTGCACATACCAATGCATATGAATAAGAATATTAATGAGAATTCAATCGTAATATTTAATCACTTACTCTTCTTCATTGCTCTTTATAAACAATTTGAAGTATGTTCCCCTCACGTCTTTAGGCAGGAATGGGCTTTTACAGGCTGCAGACGGAAGCTTTTTCCTGATTGGCCTTGTTCGCACTATTTTCTCAGCCTCCAACGTGAGTTTTTCTGCATGTTGTGCCGGTTGTGACGCTTCTGGTGGTTGTTGTGATGTCGTTGCTTGTGTTTCATTGGCTGAAGGTGGTGTTCCCCACGTGCGGTAGTAGAATCTCCGTTCATTTTCGATGTAGGCTTCCCATTCAGCAGTGCTCTGGTGTGTTTGTTCCAACTGTGCCTACCAAGCATATGCATTATGATACCAAACATCTAGAGGAGCATCATGACATAATCTTTAAACAATTGGAAGCTTGGTACAGTTGGAAGAACTGGAATCAGTTGTTCCAAATGTACCAACACACACACATGCAAACACATGGAAATGTTGAACAAGTAAACACATACAAATTCACAATTGGAAGCTTGGTATAGTTGGAACAACTGGAATCAGTTGTTCCAAATGCACCTGACCACACACATGGATGCAAACAATGAGTCAATGTGTGGTACAGTTGGAACATCTGAAAGTCAGTTGTTCCAACTATACCAAAAAACACAGACATGCATGCACATAAAATATCGAACAAGTAGTCAATCGAAGTAATATTTTTACCTAAGTTGGTGGATGAGATGGTTGTCCTCGTTGCATTCTGGCCATGACGCAGTCGGCTATGTCATTGATGAATTGTCCCCGATCGAAATGTGCAGCAAATTCTATACGCACTTGCTTTGCTGCACGATCTCCGACTCTATCAATGAACTCCTTCATCTGTGCACTGGTGAATGAAATGATAGGCTGTTCCTGCTGATTTCCATCGCCTTCATCCAGTCTCTCCTCATTTCTCTCCAACCGTAGTCGTTTGAGTGCATATCTATACCTTGCTGCCAATCCTTTCGCTCTTCTTATGTTTCCCTTGGAAAGTTTATCAAACTTGAACTCGAATGGCATGCCTCGTTTCTCAACAGATTCCCAGTTCTTGTGTCTCTTTTCCTCAGTGGTTGGCACCAGTGGCCAACAAACCTGCCAAAAATCATGATATGTTATGTATATACTATATATTAAGATGCAGAGAACATAAAAATGGTATTATTAAGCATTTTTACCTGTCTGCCTGTTTGTACATTAGCGTAATTTCTTGGGTATGTGAACCTCAGCATACGTGGAAATGATTTCTGTCGCAGTGTTCCTCCGATACTTTTCCACTTTGGGCAAGACACTGTATATCCAAGCTTGATAGAGAACAGATGGAGTTATTTAACTTTTATTGCAAAACTAAACAGTAAGAATTTAACGATAACTTACCAAAAAGCCAATACAGTTCCCTGAATTGATATGATACGCTCGACTTTTGTCTTCGTCAGCCAAAATGCACTTGAGACTGTCAACAACGCTTACTGTCATTTGGTATGACATGCTTCCCCATGGGAATTCCTCCCATGCTGCTTTGTCCTCCACGAGCACCCATAGCCAATCCGGAATCGTGTGACTAGATGCATCGTACCCAAATAACATATTAGCCACTATTAGTATCTTTACAGCCTTGACGTAGTCTTCGAGGTCTTCACCCAATTCCCTTACTGTAAACCTCTCCCTCAAATCATTGGGGGTAGTGTCATTCCTCCCCATGAGCCTGTGATAAAATGATCCTTTACGGGGGTTGTGATTTACATATGGATCAAAGCAGCTCGATCCGAATCTCAGTCCCGTCATCAGAAAGTACTCAACCCTAGAAAACTTAACCACCCGACCTTCTTCCACTTCAAAGTAGAGAGCTGTTTGATCTTGCTCCGGTTCTCCCCTCACTTGTCTTGATATCATGTAATGCAGAGCTTTTCCCGACCGCCATATGTATGCCGGCAGTCTCAAGAAATCACCCAAAGCGGAATCCATCAACTCATTCAATGATCCCGTACCTTCTAAGACTTCTCGTATTATTTCAACGGCATTCTCTTTCCCCTTCACAGCCACCTTGTGATACACATCGATCAAATCGGGGCATTTCAAGCACCATCTTACCTGCATTTGGAAAATAGAAAACATATGAGGCTCAGTTTAGTAAACAACAAGCAAATATATTCATTTGTGCCAAAAAGTACCAAATGAATCTACATTATACTTTGCATGCACACCAAGACAGGAGACATCAAACTGGAATTATCATGAACTCTGTTGGAACAGTTGGAACAAATAGGCAAATTTGTTCCAACTGTTCCAACAAGCTAACTAACATTCAAACAAGTTGCATTTAGTACTAATTCTGTTGGAACACTTGGAACAAATGGGCAAATTTGTTCCAACTGCTCCAACAAGCTAACTAACAATCAAACATGGTGCATTTAGTACTAATTCTGTTGGAACAGTTGGAACAAATGGGTAAATTTGTTCCAACTGTAGCAAACTGTTCCAACAAGCTAGCTATATTTATTTCTGGAAAAATAATCGTGAATTAGATGAACTATAGCAATCATTCTGCACAGAAATCATATCTAACATCATTTACAATGCTAAGAATCGAGATCTAAACATAATTTCACATCTACAAATGCATAACATGAACCATGAACCAACAATGAAAATAGGTTTGAGTTTAGATACTACCTCGGCTGGAATTTTCTCTGGTTCGTAGGATTCTTCTGCATTTCCGGCGTCGCCGGCATCCCTATCGTCGTCGGCATTCTCTGTATCGTCGGCATTCTCTGTGTCGCCGACATTCTCAGCGCCGCCGGCATTCTCATCAGCCTGAGTTGTCGCTGCGGTTGATGGCACAGAAATCATAGAAATTGTTGGTTGCACGAAATCATCGGAAGATTGAGATGCTTCTTCACCATCTCTTCTATTGATTTCCTTACAGATGTCCATCACATCTTTGGGTAATACAGATGCGGCATCTGCAGCCGCCCTCGATGCCTGAGATAGGCGAGATTTACTGGATCGACGCGTCATATTGGCTGAAACGAATGAAGGCGGAGAAGAAGAATAAGAAGAAGAAGTCGGATAGGATGAAGAAGATGGATGAGAATTTGGGGGAAAAACTGTAAAAGTGAATTAGGTTGGGGGAACCCTGAACCCACTTATCCGAAACCCAAACCCAAACCCTTGCAGCCGACCCGAATCTGAGAACCCAACCCGCGCCCCAACCCGAATCCAGCCCGATCAACTTAAAAAGCCCCAACCCGAAGCCCAGATGGCTATAATTTGGATTTCCAAAATGCATGGGCCAAAAATTGAGGTAAATCTCATAAGTGTACTCATTAAAATATCCAAAAGTCAAATTAACGGAACTAATTACCGCCATATTGAAACCAACAACCAAACCGGTGGTCAACCCCGTGAGTCGCCAGCATGCACCTTGAATTTAAACTTGAACCTGACAACCTTGCTTATGTCACCGTTTCCAACGTGGAAGCGGACAAGTCCGAAGATTTTCGCGGATCCAGCGGGGGGTTGCCTCCCTGGTCACTGGTATATGCATGTCTGGTCACTGGTGTATACATTGTCATTCCTTCGTGACCCGGTCCTTCGGTTCACAAGTGGACGCAGGATTTCAATTAAGCAACAGCAAAAAATTTTTGTTGCAACTAGCAACTTTCATCATAAAATCAGCTTGGAGAAGGATGATTCATACCAGTTTACAACTTCCTCAAACCATTCTATTTCTTTCTCTCTCTACTATCATTCATATACATCTAATTATAGTCTTCTTTAGTTCTTCAATTTCTCTCTATCTATCTTTCATTTATTTTCTCACCCAATTCTTATATCAAAATATTAATCTATTATTGCAAAATCATTTCGGTAAGGATTTAAAGTTGATACGAGCTTGAAATGGGATCATAAATAAAATAAGTGAAGAACATAGTCCATTGTGGCGGAAGGCTTAAAAAAAGCCTATGTTTTAATGTAATTAGGGATATACATGTAGAAAATAAAAATTAAGGGCAATACAAGTATTTCAAAATTAAAAACAAGGGGTGGAATGTCACAACCCAATTTCCCTAATATGTGAAAGAGTGGGTAGCAACGGAAAAGAACGGAAACAACAGAAAATAATTAAAATCAACTTGATAATCTATATCATCAAATTCATCATACAACTTCAAGATAAAAAATTCTCAATCTCAAGAACACATATATGTTCAAATATCACACAAGCTGCGGGACAAGAGATGACTACGTTATCGCCTCTTCTATTTAAGTTAAGAAGGAAAATTGACTAACTTTCAATTAACATACACACATGCTTAGATCACTCCATAGATCACAAATACATGATCAAATTGATCATCAACATCAAAACTCAAAATTCCCTAAATTTCTTAAAATTTTCGGCCAACATTAAAAGATGATCAAAGCTTCATTTTCTTGAAATCCATGCTTGGATTCGATCTAAGAACAAAGATTTAAGCTCAAATCACGAAGATCAAACTCTCTTTCTATGATCAAGAAGTGGCCGATCATTTTTGGAAGACAAAGAAGGATTTGTCAAGCTTAAGACGATCATCAAGAGACAGGTATCAAAAGCCATACTTCTTTTCGGGAAGAAGGATGGATTTGAATCGATTTCTTGTTTGTTCTTGGAGTTTGAAGCTTCAATGGAGTGTGTGTGTGTGTGTGTGTGATGAGTCCATATTTTGTATCTTTTTAGTGTCTGCATTAGGTAGTTTAGATTGAGTCTTTGTGTGTGTTTTGTCTAGTTTTAGTGTCATGGAGGACATATTTTGGGCAGGAGAGTGCTTGCTGTCTTGCAGGTGAAAACTGGGCAATACATGGATAGAAAACGTCATTTCTGGAAGTAGGTCAGGCAGAGCGATATTGGTCAAGACAGAGATAGGTGGAGTGCTTTGGTCAACAGGCGAGTTTCTCTCCTAGGTCTAGAAGGATAAGGAAAGGATGATCTAACTTAGATATCTTTCCTTATCCGACTAGATTTAGGATCCGCAAGGGATCTCTTGGAGATAGATATGACTTGCCATATTGGGGTCGAGCTTATCAAGTATTACTTGCATACCAAGGTAGCTCGTGGATTCTTTCCATGTCAAGGACTGGGGGCCCAAATCCTAAGTACTCACCTATATATATTGAAGTCGTGCTGCTATGAAGAACACCGTCTTTTATGCTTCTATTTCCTGTATTTTATTGAGAGATTTTGAGGAGAAAAACAAGTCCTATGGGTATACTTTTATTTGTGTTTTGTTCATCGGCACTTTTGGCCAACTTTGTCTTTCACGTACTTAGAAAGTTTCAATATAGTTCTTCTTATGAGTCCCTTTCATTATTGTGTTCGTTATTTTATTATCATGTCTAGCTAAGTTCTTATACTTGATCTGGGCAAGATGGTTAGGTGATAACTTATGCTTGAGAGGTCTAATTCGTGCTAGATAATTGCATGCATGTGTTCCCGATATATTAATAAGCTTGTTCAAATATGAGATAATACAATTAAGAGATTAATAGGCCGTTAATCACTTAAGATATATTAGATCACCAATCAATTGGGAAGTAGGAGTGTTTTCCGTCATCATCTCAATTAAGATCAATTAACATTAGAGGAAGGTGTCTACCTAATTGCGTCAGACGTGATGATTCCTTGTTGGGCCTTTCTAGTGATAAATGCTCCTTGGGCAAGAGACTAAACGATGAATCCGACAGAGGTATTGCCCAAGGTAGGGAGCCGGCGGTGCGTCGCCAACTAAGGATAGGTAAGGGAAGGGTTTGTTGAGAGCGTGACGAGTAAAAAGGGATCTCGGCATTCAAGTCCTATAACTAATGATGCATGCATGTGAATATAGTTGCACTAATGACCAAGCTATGGTTTTCACTTAACAATGTCTTAGTTCAGATCAAGTCCTTTTTATTATTGATCAAGTTATTTGTTTACTTTTCAGTGTTTAATTAAGTTCTCGAATTGGGCAAGAGAGTTCTAGTGACCGTGATAGCAAAACCCAACTTTCTGAATAGGTGGAGGAGGTTCCAAGAGATAGTGACAATCAACTCCTTGTGGATCGACCCTGTACTTAATTGCTAACTATATAGTTGTGAGGATAGGCTACAAATTTATTTTGAGAGAGCAAATGACAGCCTCGTCAAAATTGGCGCCGTTGCCGGAGAGCTGATTTTGTAACTGTCTTTTGAGGGAGAGACCCTGTGCATGTTTGGCTCCGACTCTATTTGGATAGACGGTGAATTGAAGTACCATCCTGATCCGGAGAAGTACATCAAGGAGCAGAAGAAACTAAAGAGGGAAGCTGAAAAACGAGCACGAGAGGTGGAACGAGCGAGTGACGAGGAAAGGTCAACACCACAAACTTCAGATCACGAACAGTCTGAAGAAGAGGAGATGGCGCGACAATAAGCTGATCCTGAGAAGACTCTGAAGGAAATCATATTTCCAACAGATGTCAATCTGAATCCAGCAGGCATCACTTTGCTTGCCATCACTGACAGTTGGGAGCTAAAGCATTCGCTGATACAGATCTTGCCCAAGTTCAGTGACTTGCCCGGAGAGGATCCATAGTGCCACTTGCAGGATTTTGAGATGGCAATGCGTACCGTGCACACCACCGCTGCAGAAAATATACTGAGGGAATACATTCGTCTCCTGACATTCCCATTTTCATTACAAGATGGAGCGAGGGAATGGCTGTACCAACTACCTCAGGGCAGCGTAACATCTTGGCAACAGATGCAACAGAAGTTTCTTGAGCAATACTACCCATTTTCCCAGATCCAGAATGCTAGAGCTGCAATTCAGAATATACAGATGAGCAATAGAGAATCTATCTATGACTACCACTCTAGGTACAAGAAGCTAATTGCAAGGTGTCCTCAGCATGATTTGGGTGACAAAGATTTAATTAATGCTTTCATGAATGGGCTGAGGCAATCCGAGCGAGACTGGATCGATGCAGTCTGTGAAGGCAATGTTATCAACAAACCACCTAGTGAAATCTTCAAGTTATGCGCTGAGATAGCAGACTAAAAGAGAAACCAAGATGAGACCATCGTGCCCAGGATGTATGAGCCGACCAGCAGTGATCCCAAATTTGATATCCTGGTATCCATGATGAAAGACATGATGAACCAGAACAAGAATAATGCTAATGGGAATGAGAATCCTGGACAGATCCTGAGGAAGAGGGTTATGAAGTGTGAACTTTGTGCCGCCAATAATCACCCCACTGATAAGTGTCCATCATTGTATGAAGATGAAGAAGTTAATGTAGTTGGGCAACCGTACCAACAAGGGGATGCTGGGAAGTGAAGAAACTTCAACAATAGACCTTGGAGGCCCAATGACAATTTGAGATATGAGAATAACAACTATCTTAATGCACCTCAACAAGGGCAACTACCACAGCAACCCTATGTACCTCCACATAATAGAGATCAACCAAGAGATACCCTGAGGAGCGAAGTAGAAAGACTTGCAGCTGAGCAAAATAAGGAGTATCAAGAGTTGGACAGTTTTTATATTGAAACGAGGGGGGGCATGAGAGATATAAATGGAACATTGAGCCACTTTGTGAAGTCAATCTCCCAGATTAAGTTAATGCTAGATGGAGGAAAAGGAGAACTACCATCTCAAGTCGAGATAAAAATGGCTCAAGTGAATGCTATTACATTGTGTAGTGGAGCCAAGTTGCCTGAAGTAAGAGTGCCTGACCATTATGTACCTCAAGAAGCTGCTGCTGGGCAACAACGTTCTCTTAGGCACGACGCTGGTATTGAACAAGAGGACGATGCTGAACCAGAAAGTTAGAAATAGGAACCCATGGGATCAGGTGATGTTGAAGAGCTACGGTAAGAATTATCAGTGGAGAAAAGGGCACAGGTTGAAAGGGAAACGACAGACATAAGTAGAAAAGCTGAGCTCGACGCTGCCAAAATAAGAGCTAAAGCAATGAAGGAGGCTGAAAACATGACCAAGTCCAAACCTTATGAGCCAAAAGCTCCTTACCCATGACGGTTCGCAAAGGAAAAGGAAGCTCAGGAGATGAAGAAACTGACCAAAATGTTTCAGAAGGTCGAGGTCAACATACCCCTCTTGACTGCCCTACAATCTATGCCTAAGTGTGCCAAGTTTTTAAAGGAATTGTGTACAAGAAAGATTATGTACATAGACGATGCAAGGTTCCAGGTTAGTGAGAACGTATCTGCAGTATTGCAAGACACTCCCATGCCGACCAAGTGTACCGACCCTGGGATGTTCTATATCCCCTGCATCATTGGAGACATGAAGATTGAAAAGGCTATGTTAGATCTTGGGGCATCGATTAATGTTATGCCCAAGTCGATGTATGATGATCTAAGGATGGGACCATTCAAACCAACAAGGGTGGCAATTCAACTAGTGGATAGGTCGATTGTATGGCCTGAAGGGATTTTGGAGGACGTCTTAGTCAGGGTAAGGAACTTAATTTTTCCAGCAGATTTCTATATACTGGACATGGAGAGATCGTCGCGCAAGGCACCAGTGATGTTGCTAAGAAGACCGTTCTTGAAGACCGCTCACACAAGAATCAACTGTTATACGGGGAAGCTAACATGTGAGTTCGAAGGAGAAGTGGTATCATTTGACATCTCCAACACCATGAAACAGCCTAGTGACACGGAGTTGGTGCACCACATTGATCATATTGACCAGATGGTGGAAGAGTTCTGGCCAGAAATAGCAATCAAAGATAGGCTGGATGTAGTCCTACAAACTGGCCTAACAAAGTTTGTTGCCCAAGATGGGTCTGTTGAGCTAATCAAAGCAGTTCATTACTTGAAGTCGGATGTAGAGTCAGGAAGGAGAGTAGAACTATTGGTGATTCCTACACTGAAGCAAGAAGATAGGTTGATGCCATCAATAGAAAAAGCACCCAAGTTGGAATTAAAAGCACTACCTAGCCACTTGAAGTACATCTACTTGGGAGAAGGAGAGACACTACCAGTCATCATAAGTGCGGAGTTGTCTATCGAGGAAGAGGAACGTGTAAAAGAAGTCCTAGTGGAATACAAGTTGGCCATTGGCTGGACATTGACCGATATAAGGGGCATAAACCACACTGTGTGCAAACACCACATCTTGCTCGAGGAAGATGCCGTGCCCATTAGAGATCCTCAAAGAAGACTAAATCCAGCAATGAAGGAGGTAGTGATGAAAGAAATTTTGAAACTATTGGACCTGGGGATTATCTACCCGGTTTCAGACAGTAGATGGGTTAGTCCAGTGCACGTCGTGCCTAAGAAGTCTGGAATTCAAGTGGTGGAGAACGAGCAAAGAAAAATGGTGGCGACAAGGTTACAGACAGGATGACGAGTATGCATTGACTACTGGAAGCTAAATCAAAAGACCAAAAAGGACCATTTTCCGTTGCCTTTCATTGATGAGATGCTCGAAAGGTTGGCGGGCAACAAGTACTTTTGTTTTTTCGATGGTTACTCGGGCTACATGCAAATCTGGGTCGCTGATAAAGACCAGGGCAAGACTACATTTACTTGCCTATTTGGTACATTCGCATATAGAAGGATGCCTTTTGGTCTATGCAACGCTCATAGCACATTTCAAAGATGTATGATGAGCATATTCTCATATTTACTCGAAACCTGCATAGAGGTGTTCATGGACTACTCTACTATCTATGGATCGGATTTCGACAAGTGTCTAAACAACCTGGAGATGGTGCTGAAAAGATATGTGGATAAGAGTTTGGTCCTGAACTATGAGAAGTGTCACTTCATGGTCAAGGAGGGAATAGTCGTTGGGCATGTCATATCAGAACGAGGGATAGATGTCAACAAGGCCAAGATCGACATCATAGCCAAGTTGCCCTACCCAAGCAACGTGAAGCAGTTGCATGGTTTTCGTGGACATGCAAGATTTTATAGGAGATTCGTCAAAGATTTTGCTAAAATCGCATAACCCATGACTAGGTTGTTACAAGGAGAAGTGGAGTAGAACTTCGTTGAAGACTGCAAGAAGGCATTTCCCTACTCTAAAGAAAATCTTGGTGTCAGCGCCTATCATTCAACCACCAGATTGGAAAATGCCATTTGAGGTAATGTGTGACGCGAGTGACTACGCAGTAGAAGCGGTTCTTGGGCAGAAGAGAGGAAGGGTGAATCATGTCATATACTATGCATTCAGAACTCTCAATCCTACCCAATGCAATTATTCCACTACGGAGAATAAACTATTAGCTGTGTTGTTCGCTGTCGAAAAATTTCGATCATACCTGCTAGGGGACAAGACCATAGTCTACACCGACCACTCCGCCCTGAAGTTCCTCATGGCCAAGAAGGAAACCAAGCCCAGATTGATAAGATGGATCCTGTTGCTTCACGAATTCGATTTAGAAATTAAAAATAAGACTGGAACCCAAAATCTGATGGCTGATCATCTAAGTCGCATAATCCAACAAGAGAAGATCAAGCCAATCAAGGAGACTTTCCCAGATGAACATCTCGCTCTTGCCCAAGACAACCCAGATCCATGGTATGCCAATTTGTGCAACTATATTGTCTTGGGACGACTTCCAGGTAACCTCAGCCTATATCAAAAGAACAAGTTGAAGGTGGAAAGCCGATAATACATATGGGATGAGCTGTATTTGTGGAAAATGTGTACTGACCAAGTTATCCGTAGATGTGTTGATGAGAAGGAACAAGCAAGTATCCTCGCACATTGTCATTCTAAGGTGTGTGGGGGACATTTTGGACCAAAGAGAACTGCAAGGAAGATATTAGATTGTGAGTTTTATTGGCCCAATATATTCAAGGACAACTTCGAGTGGTGTAAACGATGCGTTCGATGCCAGAAGGAGGGCAACATTGGCAAGAGGAATGAGATGCCCATGACCCCAGTCATGCCTATGGAAGTATTTTATATATGGGGAATGGATTTTATGGGGCCATTGCCCAACTCAAGAGGAAATCTCTACATTTTGTTGGCAGTCGACTACGTGTTCAAATGGATGGAGGCTAAGGCAACATCAACCAATGAATCAAAGGTCGTGTGGAATTCCTTAATAGCAATATCTTTAGCTGGTTTCGTGTGCCCAGGGCGATCATTAGTGATCAACGAAATGCACTTCTGCAATTGAGCTGTCAAGGGGTTGATGAGTAGATATGGAGTACATCGTAGGATTTCGAACGCTTATCATCCTCAAGCTAATGGTCAAGCTAAATTGTCTAATTGCATTGTGAAGGCTGTCTTAAGAAAGACAGTTAGTCCAACAGGGAAGGATTGGAGTTTGCGTCTTGAGGATGCACTGTGGGCATATAGGACAGTGTTCAAAACCCCATTTGGCATATCACCCTACAGAATGATCTTTGGCAAGATGTGTCACTTGCCTGTGGAGATAGAGCATAGAGCATATTGGGTAGTTCAGAAGATGAATTATGATTGGGATGAAGCGGGCCAAGCGAGGAAGCTTCAATTGCAAGAACTCGAGGAAACCCGACTCAATTCATACGATAGTTCCGTGCTGTACAAAGAAAGGATAAAGAAGGCTCACGATGCGTTGATCAAGGTCAAGAAGTTTGAACCTGGGCAACAAGTGCTACTATATCAGTCCAAGTTTGAACTCATATCGAGAAAGCTATCAACTAAGTGGGTTGGTCCATTCGAAGTACAAGCCACATATCCAAATGGGGCTGTGGAAGTGATGAATGCAAGCACGAGAAAGATTTTTGAAGTCAATGGAGAAAGATTGAAGGCTTTTTTGGCTAAGTCTTGGAGAAACCAGAGGAATACTTGAAAGTCCTCTGTGAGATGGAGCCTTAACTTGGGGAAGGAGGACGTCGTGCCCACGATGATAACTGGGACGCTGGCTAGGAGGCAACCTGGTATGTATTTTTATTTTTTTTTACTTTTGTCTTGTGTATGGCAGTGTGTTTGCCAGTTGCAGAGAACAGGTATTGGGCGAGAGGAAGAAGGAGGATCTGACACTTTGCTTTGAGCAAAGTGTGTGCGTAGGAGGGCAAGAGCGGCGCTCTGGGCTAAGCGATGGACTTGTGCAATACAACTGACGAGACAGTAACTGCCACATCACATGGGATGTGACAACTGCACTCAAAACCTACCCCTAGCCCTATAACCGTCTGCCACCCTACCACGACTATCCCTCTAAACCTTTCGGCTTCTCCACGTAAACCATCAATTCAAAAACTACCATACACCACTTTTCATCCTCAACCCTCCAATTTCGGATTTTGGCAGATTTTTTCCCTAAATTTAAACCCTAAATCCACAATGGTATCAACACGCCCCAAAAATAAACTCAACAAAATCCTTCACGACACACACATCGACCTCGACGAACCAGACCCAACACTTTGGGTAGTACCATACCCTCTTACAGCCAAAGCAGAAGAGATAATCCGCAGTGCGCTTGCTGAGACAATGGTGGTACCGAAGGAAGAAAGAGCGGAAGCAGCTGCACCAGCAGAGGAAACTTTTTGCACACTGGAGAAAGCTGCTAAGGAAGCAACACCGGAGAACACACAACAGGAACCAGAGGAGAAAGGAGTGCAACAGGACGATGATGTGGAGATGGAAGTTCTGGAGGAAGAAGAAGGAGAGCAGGAAGAGTAGAAGGAATCTGCTGATTCTTTCGACAAGCTATGCGAAGAAGTGGAACGGGATGCTAAGAAGAGGAAAGAGAAGGGGAATGAGGCCAAAATAAAGAAGAAGATGAAGGCGGTCATGTCTGAAGCCACCTCGTCATTAGGAGGAGAGTCGTCCACAGAAGATAAGAAGGCCACCACGCCTTCGTCCAAGAACCCAGGGAAGAGGCAGAGAGTGGTAGAGTTGGAGGACGAGGAAGATGTCCAAATAGTGGGGGAGAGAATAACAAGGTCCACCACTCAGAAGGTTAAGAAGGAGGAATCCGAGTCGCGAGGGAAGAAGAAGCCTAAGAAGGCGGAAGACTTGTCCACCAGGAAGGTTTTCGTGCCCAGGGAGGTTGTCTTTAGCGACTTGGACTCTCTAGGCATAGCCTTGGAGGTGAGGGCCCTGTACGAGGGATGTGGCTGGGGAAGATTCCTAACGCTACCCTGCCATATTTACGAAGATTTGGTGAGAGAGGTGTACGAATCAGTGGAGTTCGTACTAGATGGAGAAGGAAACTCAGTCTCGATCGAATTTATGATGAATGGGCAGCCATATGTGGCTGGGCTGAATGACTTGAACCAGATTTCGGGGTTCACCACGATGATAGAGTTGCAGAAGCCGGAGTTCAGGAGGGTAGGAAAGAAGGTGCCAGTGGACTTGCCCAAGGAGGAGTGGATCCAGATGTGGAAGGAGGTCAGCGTGGGAATGGAGTTCAAGTCGAGAGACAACAAGGAATCTAATCTGAGGACGCTAGCCCTCCGCATTGCACATAGAATTCTTGCCTACAACATGTTTGGCAAGGGAGATAGCGGGAACTCGCTGGCCAACAAGGAGGTTTTCATATTGTACTGCATGTTGACCAGGAAGAGGCTGAATTTTGCAGCTTTCTTGATGGAGCAGTTGAGGGCAGTGGTGGCCAAGGCGTGCCAGAAGTACTCATGTGGGCATTTTGTTACAGCCTACATCGAGGGATTGGAACTTCATGACGAGGTGAAGGAATTTAAGGTGACACCAGTTGACGTGCTCAACATAGAGAGATTGAGCAGGATGAAAGAGGTGGTGAAGCATGGCAAAGGATGGCGCTTGCTGGAGGCGCATGAGAAGGATCAACCAACTTCAGCCCATTTGCCGCCCACTTCAGCCGGATTGGCCAAGAAGTCTGCGATTGAAGAGGAGAAAGAAGATAATGAGGAGGAGGTTGAATCATCTTTTTCTTAGTTGAAGGAAGTCATGGAGAGGCTGTGCAAGACTTAGGAGTTGCTCAAGGAGCTATGGAGTGGGCAACTGGTCATGCAAGCTACTCTCAATAGCCTTGCCCGCCACCTAAAATTAGGGTCAACTTATGATCCTTCTACTTAATTATGTCCTCCTATTTGTTTGTGTAGTAGTTTTTGTGTTTTTATTTGTGTTTAGTGTCTTAGTGTTTTTTTTTGTCTTGTATCTGTTGAGTAATCGAATATCTCACCCACATTTTGCCTTGCAAAATATGTGGTGAGGTAGACGAATAACTCATGTTTGTTTTGTTACTGTCTTGACCTTTCTACGTCCACTACTTTACTTTCAGCAAAGTGTGTGCGTAGGGAGGTCATTTGTTTGTCAGAAAGTGTGTTGAGTCCAAGGTTGATGCCTCCATGAATGGACTTTGCTATAAGCAAAGTGTGTGCGTGGAGTGTTTGTGCCGTGTGTTTTTATTTTAGTAATTGTGTTTATCAGCATAGAGTTGTTGGGCAAGATGAAATGATGATGTGTGTGTTTAATTGCTGTTTGTTGAATAGTGTTAAGTTTTTGCATGCTAGAAGATGACTTGTATGATGGATTAAGTTGTGTATATACTCTGTGAGGATTTCAACTTAATTGAATTCATTCTTTGTGTGTAATTAAAGATATCTTGATTAGGAGGAACTAGAACTTGCCTGTGCTTTGGTTTATAATCTCTGAACTTAGATGATTTAGCCCATTCTTTCATTAGACAATTGAGCTTGAATTGACTACCTGGTATCATTATCCTTTGATAACCCCTTTTGAGCCGAATTGATTCTTTCTATCACTTAAATGCTGCCTTTAAAAAAAATTCTTATTTGGTTAAGGGAACCTGGGCAGTATAAAGAAGAAAGGAGCGGGTAGGATATAATGGGGTACATTTTGGGCAGAATATGTTTTGTGTTGATAGTTGGGTTATGTCCCAATTAAGAAAAAATGAAAGAAATAAGAGGAACATAAAATATTATAAGTTCCCTAAAAAAGGTTAAAGCTTGAGGCTGGAATAATTAAGGCAAGGAATTAAGAAGAAGTTGGGAACCACTGTTGCCCAATACGAGTTTAAATTGCCCTTAGCCAAGATCTGAATACTTCCTACCTATTGTCTTAAGCCTAAAACCTAAAAAGACCAAATGATGAGTTCTGAGATTTAAAATAAGAGCTTTAGATTTAAAGGACAGGCAAACCTATGGTGATACCAAAGTCAAGATGGTCTATGAGTGTAAAGAAGAGCCGAAACATATGAGTGATGAGTGTGGAGAGGAGATCCTAAAAGTTCACAATTCTCTCTTGACTTGTTTGATAGCATAGCATGTTCTTTTCCCTTCACTTACAGATTATCTTGGAAGATTATTATATTGCCTTGAATAACTCTTCTGTGTTGATCATGTTTTGAGTCTTTTGTTCTTTTGTTTGTGTCTTGGGTAAGTTATTTGTGCACACTTGAGGAAAAGTGTGGGTTAAGTGTGTGCCCATGATGAGTCCATATTTTGTGTCTTTTTAGTGTCTGTATTAGGTAGTTTAGATCGAGTCTTTGTGTGTGTTTTGTCTAGTTTTAGTGTCTTGGAGGACATATTTTGGACAGGAGGGTGTTTGCTGTCTTGCAAGTGGAAACTAGGCAATACAGGGATATAAAGCATCATTTCTAGAAGCAGGTCAGGCAGAGCGATATTGGTCAAGATATATTAGATCACCAATCAATTGGGAAGTAGGAGTGTTTTCCGACATCATCTCAATTAAGATTGATTAACATTAGAGGAAGGTGTCTACCTAATTGGGTCAGACGTGATGATTCCTTGTTCGGCCTTTCTAGTGATTAATGCTCCTTGGGCACGAGACTGAACGATGACTCCGACAGAGTTATTGCCCAAGGTAGGGAGCTGGCGATGCGTCGCCAACTAAGTAAGGATAGGTAAGGGAAGGGTTTGTTGAGAGTGTGATGAGTAAAAATGGATCTCGGCATTCAAGTCCTATAATTAATGATGCATGCATGTAATGAATATATTTGCACTAATGACCAAGCTAGGGTTTTCACTTAACAATGTCTTAGTCCAGATCAAGTTCTTTTTATTATTGATCAAAGTTATCTGTTTACTTTTCAGTGTTTAATTAAGTTCTCGAATTGGGCAAGAGAGTCATAGTGACCAAGATAGCAAAACCCAACTTTCTGAATAGGTGGAGGAGGTTTCAAGAGATAGTGACAATCAACTGCTTGTGGATCGATCCTGTACTTACTTGCTAACTCTATAGCTGTGAGGATAGACTACAAATTCATTTTGAGAGAGCGAACGACAGCCTTGTCAGTGTGTGTGTGATGGCAAGAGAGAGAGAGAGAGATAGAGAGAGAGAGAGAGAGAGAGAGAGAGAGAGAGTTTAGAGAGAGAGAGATGAGAGTTAAAGAGAGGTGGCTACCAAGGAAGGTCACAACTAAGGGAGGTGTCGGGCGAGTTGTCGCGACACTGATCCCCGGAATGAAGAAGATATTTTTGGTGAGTAGTAACTACATTTAATTATAGTTAATTAACTCTCCTTAAAATACTAATCTCACCACGACTCTTTCTCAACATCAAAAGACTCAAACTTGTTTCAAAACTTGTCAAATGTAGACATTAGAAAACCAATTTTCAGAATAAAAGGCGAGTAACAAAAAAGACGATTGAAATTACTATTCATATTAGATGACTGATGAGACTATATTTTGTATGCTCATCACGTGTTTTTAGGTTTAGATTGAGTTTAGTTTTGTGTCTTTTTAGTTTGTTTTAGTGTCTGGGAGGACACTTTTGGTAGTAGGCAGGAAAGGACAGGAACTTGGGCATTTGGAGTGGATTTGCGCGTGAAAGTGAGCACTTCGATACGATGCAATGGTCAAGGAGCTTTGCTCGCAGCTAGAGATACCGAGTGCGGAAGTCCAAACATATAGAAGTTGCTTCGTACCAGTCGGCATGACCAATCCAGACTGCACGCAGTCTTTCCAAATAGGTCAAGATGCCAGGAAGACTCTGGGCAAGGCGAAGGAAAAGCAGAAGGAAGAAGAGTGCGAAGGATCTAGAAGAGCGCGCATGACATCATCCGGAGGATCAATAAGGAAGCAATTCGTGCCTTGGAGGTGAAGGAATCAAGAAGGCAAGTCCTACTCGGATTAAGAGACAAGATGATAAGAAAGAGATCTACCCGATAAGGAAACAAATCTATTTTGATCCTACTCGACCAAGGAAGGAAGCTGCCATCTGTCAATCAAAGGCCCTTATGTTGGTTTTTAGGGTTTTAAGCACATGATCCTTGTACTCTATAAATATGTTCGTGCATGCAACCTCAAGAACACAACTTTTAGACATAATTTCATATATCTTTGCTTAGATACGTTTTACTTTTCTGTTAAGTCCCGGTTTGGGCAGACTACTGTTTAAGTATTAATTCAAGTATGTTTTCTTCTATCTCTTTTTTTATTGTTATTAACTTTATGTCTAGCTAAACCTTTAGATCTTGGTTTAGGTAGAGGATATGTGATTTAAGTGTTTTATAACTCGTGAGGTCTAATTGGGCAAGATAGCTATATATATGTGTGTTCCCGAGGCGTTAGGCAATGATTTCAAAGCAGTCTGTTTGTGCCAAGAGACCATACTGCAAATGGGCAATTGGAGGGCTGTAGATTCCTTAAAAGGGAGGTAGCTTAGACCAACAGGGACAGGGAGAGGTTTGCTTCATGCTCTTTGAGGGCGGCAAATCTCAGGTTGAAATTGGGCGGAGCCAAACAAAGTACGCTGACGCTGGTGAACAGTTGGAGTGGGATCCTCGTATCTCATAGGGCCAAAACGGGTTCATCTAGTTCCCAAAGCTGCTTGTTCCAGTCTATGCCTCTTGAGGAATGCTCGGGGGTAAGTTGGGCAAGTTAAGAAGCCTGGGGTAGGAATGCCACGCAGGATTCACAAGTAAGGATGAGCTGGGCAGATCGTGGCTATAGGCGTGACAACGTGATAGATGGACTACGATGCGGATTGCCTATAACCATTGACACACATGCGTAGCGAATATTCATGCACCTATGATCGAGTTACACTTATTCACATTAAATCGAACCTAAATCCAAATTGCCTTTTATTACTAATAGTTTCCTTGTTTAGCTTCAGAATTTACTTTTCTTTGTTTTGCCCAAGGCGATAGTAGAAATAGACCAAACCAAAACTGTGATAGGATACTTTGAAGAGAATATTGCATCAATTCCTCATGGGATCGATCCTTACTTACCAACTAGATAATCCTAGGAAATGGGCAAGGAAAATATAAATTGTATTTTGCCGCGGCTAAACGACGGTCGCGTCAAAATTGGCGCCATTGTCGGGGAATTGAGTTTGTGGTATTCTCTTTCGTGCTTATTCTTTTAATTTTCTTTTATGCTTAACCCTAACCCTGCAGAGAGTTCGCAACCTTGGTAAGAAGATAATATCAACCGAACGCTAAGGCAGATTAAGGTGGAGGCAAGGAAGAAAGTGGAAGAAAAGGTACAACATTTGGCGATTTCGGAGAAAAAGCGGAACTCTTCGGAAGAGCTAGGCGAAACAAAGGATTAAAGAAGCCCAGGATCGCCAAAAGTCATATGCGGATACTTGTAGATCAGAATTAGAATTCTCAGTCGGAGATAAGGTATTTCTAAAGGTCTCACCTTCTAGAGGAATACACCGTTTTGGTGTGAAAGGGAAGCTTAAGCCAAAGTACATAGGACCGTATGAGGTTTTGGAGAGGATTGGTCATGTCGCTTACAAGTTGACCTAGCCACCACGTTTCGAAAATTCACACAGTGTATTCCATGTATCCCAATTGCGCAAGTACATGTTCGATCTGAAACATGTAATCAGCCAAGAAGATATAGCTCTAGAGCCAGACTTGAGCTACAAAGAAAAGCCCGAGGTGATCTCAGATCGAAAGGCCCAGTAGTTGTGATCCAAGGCGATTGCCCTAGTAATGATCAAATGGAGACATCATGGTCTTGAAGTAGCTACATGGGCGATGGAAGACAAGATGAAAGAGAAATACCCCAAGCTTTTTTCTAAGGTAAGCAAATTTCGGGATGGAATTTCTTTAATGAGGAGAGGATGTAATACCCCGTCTCATTAATTAGCTTAATTTATTCTCCATAACGTGATTATGTGTTTAACAAGTTATCTTCTTATGTGTTAAGTTTGAGTAGAAAATATACGAGAGAAGAAAATTGTCCCGGTAGCCCAAAAATACCTTTTTTTAGTTTTTATATGATTTTCTCGTCTCGGTTAACCCCAAATGAGTTGATGTTGAAGTTTATGAGCATGAGGATATGTGTTTTGAGATGTGTGAAAGTTGTGTGTTTAGTTTGCAAAAGCTTGATTTTGATGAATAGTAAATTGCGTCGTAAAATTCACTATTCGCCCAATTGTCCGATTTTTCAGCGGAAAAGTATTTTTGAGGTGTGGGAATTAGTTTGAAACCATTGAAATATCTTTTGGGAGCATTTGAGGATGAGATTATGTGGCTATTTGATTAATTAAGCTAATGAGGGTTAATGAGATAAAGTATAAAGTCAGTCACTATTCATAGAATAATTAGCCTTTCATTTTTTGCCACAAATTCCTCTCAAACCTTAAGTGTATAAGCTCTCTTCCCCATCCCCTCCTTGCAGCTGCCCCTCCCTCTCTTCTCTCCCTCTCTTGGCTGCAAAACACACTCACACACTCACCATTGTTGTCTTCCTCAAAACTTCAAGAATCGAGCAAGAGATCAAGTTCAAATTCAAGCAAAAACCGAGCAAAGATTAGATCTGTCATGAAAAACTCTCTTTCCTCCCTCTTCATTTTCGTGCTTCATGCTTCAAGAAAAGAGAAATGTTTTAATCTTCATATATCATGCTAGATCTATCTTCTAGACTTCATTTCTTGCATGAACAATCAAGTAGAAGAAACCCTTCCCTAGTTCTTCACTTAGCCAAATCGAGGGCTCATTTGGGGGTTTTCATTTCTTGTTTTGAATGATTAAATTGATGTTAAATATGTGTTCATATGATGATTATAAGCATGCTTATACTTGGAATGAATGAGTTTGAACAATCCCTCTTGTACTTGTACCTAATTTAGAAACTTTGAAGAAAATAAGAATAGGGGTTTTTATTCTCAACCTTGTATGATGAATGTGATCTTATATATGTGTTCTTGGGAATTATCTAAGCATGTTAGAACTTGATTTGATCGGATTTGAGCATCTATTGAGCAAAATATGTATTTTCCCAAAATAAGCACTTACTTGTAGGATTTTATATATATGAACTTGGTTTGATTGTTTGATGAAGTAATGACTTCTATAATTTATTTTAAGCATGTTTGATGAGACCATATTTTATATGCTCATCATGTGTTTTTAGGTGTAGATCAAGTCAAGTTTTGTGTCATTTTCGTCTGTTTTAGTATCTGGGAGGACACATTTGGTAGTAGGCAGGGAAGGACAAGAACTTGGGCATTTAGACTAGATTTGCTTTTGAAAGTGAGCACATCGATACGATGCAACGGTCAAGGAGCTCTGCTCACAGCTAGAGATACCGAGGGCGGAAGTCCAAATACATAGAAGCTGCTCCGTACCAGTCGGCATGACCAATCCAGACCGCACGTAGTCATTCCAAACAGGTCAAGATGGCAGGAGGACTCTGGGCAAGGCAAAGGAGAAGCAGAAAGAAGAAGAGTCACTACTAGAAAAATGCACATACATGACGGATATTATCCGTCATGTATAAGCGTGTCCAACCGTGGTTATTTTGTGTGTAATGTATACTGGTGTATTATACATGACGATAAACAACCGTAATAAAAAGTGCACATACAGGACGGATAATATCCGTCAAGTATGTGCGTGTCCAAGCGTAATGAATATTGGTTTTATCTTTTATTATGTATATTGCATGACGGTTACAATCCGTCATCTATAGTATCCTTTACATGACGTTTAATCGCCGTCATGTATAACGCCCAACTGTTATGGTTATTACCTTCTTATGACGGAAATTTTGTTTATACGTTACGGTTTTAACTATCATGATTTTCGTATATATTTTCTTGACGCTTATATATCAACCGTCATGAAATCATTTATCCAGTTTTTATATATATTTTTTATTTTTTAATATTTTTTCCTGCTATCAACGAAGCATCAAAACATAAAAGCATTCAAAATCATTAAATACTCTAAAATCTCCATACATCCATCATCCAAACATCCAAATACGTCATCGATACATCAAAATAAATAATCTTCATACATGCATTCGTCATAAGTTGTATGTTGTCCACAACAAAAATAACTAAAAAGTACATAGTACCACAAAATGATCTCCCATGCTCACAATGGCAAGAACTCGGATTCAAGTCCCTAATATAAGAAAATATATATAGTCAAATTCAACATATTAATCAAATACTTAACATTAGAAAATACACATGAAAGAATTAAATAAAATGTATACCTGAAAGTCTAAGATGCTCAATCACACAAGTAGCCCATTCATCACGGACCTCATCAATCTCACCTTGAGCATAACTATTACTTCTTGAAAACTATAAACAAAATAAATGAACATATAGTAATTTTTAGTATAACAAGTGATAAGAATTTTTAAAAAAATGATTTGCATGATTACAAATAACAAATTATAATTACCAGTGATCTAATGGAAATGGATTTGTCATTTTGCAACCCTTTTACTATCTCCTTCATGAACCGCATCACATAAAATCCACATTGATTATAATCCGGTTGTATAGGACCCTATTATAAGCAAGTGTGATGTCATATATGTGTTACAACCGAAATTCTCATGATTAATTAATCAACTTATAATTTAGGATCATGAATATATAACCAATCACAGTCAGTGGCCCAGGCACCGATCCAACTCTTACTGAACACATACGCAATTATTTTAGCAAGTTACTATCAACTATACGACTTGTCATTATTTGATTAATTTAAATAATCATTTACAAACGAATAATTAGTTACAAATTTTTCCTCTGAAGCAATTATTTATCTCTTGGGGTTACAAGCAAGAAGCTAAATAAAAACTAATCATCGGAAGAGCACTTGATCATAGATAATCATCCGCATAATAATTCAGCCACATACATACATACATACATGACAAAACAAATACTACTACTACTATATGAGTGAGAGAAAAGAAAAAAAACAAACAAAAAAAAAAGTGAGCAAAATATATATCGAAGGGTAGGGTGAAAAAGAAAGAAATGAAAACTTAGCATAAAATAAACATGAGCTATAAGTTATAATACATACCTTAATAATATCCCATTTTGGTGGTTTTTTGAAGTTCTTCCCATTATGTGCATTGAATGATTTCATGGCCCTTGAAAACAAAATTTAGCATATATATCAATATTTCTCCTACCTTGATTGGTTTAATAGCCAAGATTACTACGTCAACAAACACCAAAGCAATTTGACTTGCACCAAAGAACCGTAATATGCCAACAGAATTTTCAATTATTAAAAAAAGCATGCAACTTTAACAACATTGTTCTGATTTCCATGTTTTTATTTAGTATAAAATTAAAAAAAAAAAAAAAAAACTTACGTGTCAACTACAAATTTCCAAGTGCTATCGCGATTCCGATGAGTAAGAGGGTCCAGCAAATAGACTTGATCCTTATGAGGTTCAATAACTGTGAGAATCCAATGTTCGCTGTCTAAAAAAAAACATTCACATTACAAATTTATTCACAGCTAAATGGAGAAAAAAATGGTTTTTACTTACCCCACATTGCAAGGTACAAATACACATTGCTCCGAATTCGCAAAACGTAACCTCTCTGCTAAATTGCGTGCCCTATCCTCATTTGAGATATTTCTTCCATAAGATATGTTGAATGGATTCACAAACAGAAAATGGTCCACACTTAAGCTCTTATACAAGTGCCTGCCAAAATTTACTGAAATTAAGAAAAATTGCAAAGTAAATAAAAACTGGAATTTTTCAGATTTATTAGTTATCTTACCACATATACACCACAATGCAGTTTCCTGTGATAGGGGACAAATTACAGAAAGGAATGACATCTTCTTTCATAATCCAAATATCAAGATCCTGCCCAAATACTTGATAATCCACAGCAATGTGTAGTCCTCGATCTTCCTCAAACCATTTCTCCATAGCACAGTACAATGCTTTCAACAATATAGGCAAGGATCCATAGCACTCAACCAACGGTTTTTTAACGACTTTTGCTGCACCTTTTTTCTTAACAGGTTTCTAGTTATTGAAATATTATATGTTAGTATAGATCATAAAAATGCATAAAACACATGCAAGAGCTGAAAATTAATTACCTCATCTTTTTTACACACTAAGTGAGACGGCCATGCAACATGAGTACCCAATGCACTCCCTACAGTAGCAATCTCCTCAGAGATACGATATGGCAATGCCACATGTTCAGCCACGACAGTATCAACTGACACACGCAAGCAATCCTTTGGCATTTGTGTACCATGTAGCTTGTCACCTGCAATAATCACCGTTCCATATGCAACAACATTTTTCGTGGATTCTTCAATCAATGCAACTGTTATACCCTGCAACATTTCAGCTTTCTCAATGCCTATCACTTCATCATCATCTCTTTCATTCACATCAACACGTGATAGCTTAATAGAGCAGCTACCCTTTCCCTCACTTTCCTTCTCTTTCGTAGCCATGAGAGCTTCTAGTTTATCAATTCTTTCAACTAGAGCAGGGATGAGGTTGTCATAAAGCTGTATTTTTTTCTTTGTTTGTTCCAATTCTTGCTCTGATTTCTCACCGATTTTTTTCCTTGTTTCTCTAGGTGTCTTGAAGTACATAGATGGGTTGACATAAGCTCCAATTCCACGCACACGCCTTGCGTGTTCAGGCTTATTGAGAGCGCTTGCAAGCAAGTCATTGCAACTAGAAATTGGCTTGAAATCTCCATCTTCTTTGGCACGTATGTAGTCATCCTGTAATTCATTTCATATAGTTAAAATCTAATGAAGTAGTTCATAAATATACATATAAATAAAAGTTATCATACAATTCTCTGTATTGCCATCTTCAAGTCATTATTATCAGTGCATCCATCACTTGTCAATCTTGCTTTCTTCCACAAGATAGCTCTATCTATATCTTCGTCCCCCTTCAACTCATCTTTCTGCAAGTAAAAATCAGCAAGTTTAATACACAGTAAAACATAAAACTTAGGGATCCATTATTTCTACAGTTGTGTATAATGCTATGTCAAAAAATATTTAAGAAATTACCATGTCTTCAGCCAATTTTGCATATCCTTTACGAGATAGTTGATGAGGATATAAATTTTGATTCCTTCTTGCCCTTTGTTCCTCGCTAAGTTTCTACATGCTCATTGCAATGAAATGAATATGGATATAAATTGCAGCCATAATACATTTCATTTTGACACATACCTCAAATTCTGGAGTTATATGACTCGCGACAAATTGTTCCCAATCAGCAGCAACAATACCACTATTACTCGGTGGTTGAGATAATTTACTAGGATTTCCTTTGTTGGGAACAATGTAATCGGTATACAACCTATTTTTCCATGTGCGCCACTTGACATTTGCTGATTCTATGCATCCAGATTCCCATTTATCAGGAACCACGAAAGATGCCTAAAGAATGAAGGCATAATTATAAGGGCTGAAAATTGCAGCAGTAAATTAATAGTCTATAAATGAAAATTTATGTACCTTCACCGAATCCCATATAAACACTTTAACACTTTCCGGTACATGTTTCCAACTCTTGTGAGTTATATTGACATGCTCACGAGCAAGCATCCCTATGTAACTTTGCATTTGACACGCATTTTTTCCAATTGGTTACCCGAGTGCATTGAACTCGATTTCACTTTTCTCCCCTTTAGCTCTTCTCTTAGCAAGACCATTCAAAATAATTCTGCCCCTCGTAGATCTAGTTGACTGTGTACTTTTAGATGCTACCCCGGAGTCCTCACTCTCATTCCCTCCAGCCATTATTTCAAAAATCTGCCCAATAATACACAGAATAATTATTAATAATTAATGTAATTGAGATGATGAACAGATTGAATAAATAAAATTCCAATGCATCAAGAAAAATATCCATAGAAAACATAAACAAAGATGAAACTAGAAATGCATACCATACACATTCTAATTATCATTGTTCACCCAAATTCCATCACAATCGTCACGCACATGAGGTGGCTCGGCCTTATCTGATTCAGCAGATGTATCAACTCTTGGCACTTCTTTTGAAAAGTTTTGGAGTTGAATAGAGATATCTCCTAAATCGTCATGATTGATCATGTCAATGTATCCCTTGTTTGGGCTAGCAAGTACTACCGACCATGCAGGATCTTGGGGATCTTCAATGTAGAAAACTTGTTTCGCTTGATTTCCCAAAATGAATGAATCAGATTTGTAACCTATTCGTTTCAAATTGACTAAGATAAATCCACTGTCATCTACTCTAACACCATTTTGATTCTCTACCCAACTGCACTTAAAAACTACAACACGGAAACATCGATAATCAAGTTCCCATATTTCATCAATCATCCCATAAAACATCATATCTGATATTATGGGATTTTTATCTCTTGCAATGGAAACCGACATAACATTTGCCAAAATACTAACTCCAGAGTTCTGAACAGCTCGTGTTTCATCTCGCTTCTTCGTATGAAAAGTAACACCATCAATCAAGTAACTGGAATATTTGAGAACTTGCTTACATGGTCCCCAAAACAGATTGTACAACTTTTCACCTAAAGAACCGTCGAAGATGCCGTTTTTGCTCACACTATCATGCAACCAACCTATAAATGACCGATTATGCTCTTGTTGAACTGATTTCACATTCTTAGCTTTCCTAGGACACAACATTGCTTTCACATGCTCTTTATGTTTCCTAA
The DNA here is from genome assembly GCA_029490685.1 of Schizonepeta tenuifolia. NCBI lineage: Eukaryota > Viridiplantae > Streptophyta > Magnoliopsida > Lamiales > Lamiaceae > Schizonepeta > Schizonepeta tenuifolia. Next base: position 74,803,359 of record CM055959.1, read on the forward strand.
TAAACAAAGTAGTATATAAGCTTATGTTTAAGAATATAAAGATGACAGAAACATCAATAAAGTTATGAACTTACTCAATGTAGGGATCGATATCAGGATAGTTTGTCACTACATAACGGTGAGCTTGTTCTCTTTCTACATCACTGATTGTTTCAACCGTTGCTTGTGATAAAGGCTTTGTAAGGTCAGACTTATGATTAGGGATCCCAATGGTGTCTACATTAGATATATATTCAGCGCAAAATTCCACAGCCTCCTCGGCCACATAACACTCGGCAATACAACCTTCAGGCCGATTACGATTTCGTACATATCCCTTTAGGATTTTCATGAATCTTTCAAATGGATACATCCATCTATACCAAACCGGTCCACAAATTTTAACTTCACGAACAAGGTGTACTGTTAAATGGACCATGATATCAAAGAATGCAGGAGGAAAATACTTCTCAAGCAAGCACAAAGTTGTCACAACTTCCTTCTGTATTTCTTCTAATCTTGGGACATCAATGGCCTTGCTACATATTTCATTGAAAAAATGACAGAACCTAGTGATAGCAATCCTAACATGTTTAGGCAAAACACCGCGGATAGCTATTGGAAGCAACTGCTGCATCAAAATGTGACAATCGTGTGATTTTAAACCCGTTAGTCTCAAGTCCTTCATTGAAACCAGAGTACTTACATTCGAAGAGAAACCCTCAGGCAGCTTCATTCCAAGAAATGAGGCACAAACTTTTTTCCTCTCTTCTCTACTTAACGTGTAAGAAGCTGGGGGTAAGAATGTTCGTTTCCCTATCACACTTGGTGCTAAGTCAGTTCTTATACCCATTTCAACTAGGTCCATTCTAGCGCGAATCCCATCTTTTGTTTTGGTAGGGATGTCAAGTAGTGTGCCAAGTAAACTTTCTAACACATTTTTCTCAATGTGCATCACATCGAGTATGTGACGAATGTGTAAATGTTCCCAATAGTCGAGTGCAAAGAATATTGATTTCTTCTTGAAGGTCGACTCTTCCAACGACGGGTTTTTTGGCTCATTCTTTTTCTTCTTCTTAGAGACTGATTTCTGTGTCTTTTTTCCCCACACACATTTATAGTCCCCAAATTTTTGTAAAATCTCATGTCCATTCAATGGTTTAGGTGCTGTTCCAGACTCTTTTTCTCCGTCAAAAGCCTTCATTTGCCTTCGATAAGGATGAAATCTCGGTAAGAACTTTCTATGCCCTGTATAACATACTTTTCTACTATGCTCCAAATATTTAGAATGAGTTTCATCACCACATATTGGACATGCCTTATACCCTTTAACAGAAACTCCAGACAAGTTTGCATATGCGGGAAAATCATTGATTGTCCATAGAAGGACATATTTCAATGTGAATTGCTCATGACGGTGTGCATCATAGACTTGCATACCGATCTCCCATAGCGTTTTCAGGTCATCAACTAGTGGTGCCAAGTAGACATCAATGTCATTCCCTGGTTGTCTAGGACTAGAAATCAATAAAGTTAGCATCATAAATCTTCTCTTCATGAACAACCAAGGAGGGAGATTGTACGTAACAAGTACAACAGGCCAACAACTATATTTAGAGTTCATTAGACTATGTGGATTAATACCATCAGCTGCTAATGCTAATCGAAGATTTCTAGGCTCTGCACCAAATTCCGGCCATTTGTTGTCAACTAATCTCCAAGCCGGTGCATCAGCTGGATGACGAAGATAACCATCACGTGTTCTACTATCATCATGCCAAGTTAGGTTCTTCGACACTTCTTTAGTTCGAAACCATCGTCTAAACCTTGGCATTGGTGGAAAATACCACAACACCTTTGCTGGAACACCATTCATGTGCTTACCGTCTCTTCCCACTTTAAATCTTGAAGTCCCACACGTAGGACAATCATCTAAATCCTTATACTCTTTACGATAAAGGATACAATCATTCGGGCATGCATGAATTTTCTCATAATGAAGTCCTAATGTGCTTAAGCTTTTCTTTGCATCATATAAACTTGAAGGCACTTCATTTTCTTCAGGAAGCATTTCAGCTAGCAAACTGAATAGATCACTCAAACTGATCTCACTCCAACCATGTCTAGCTTTCAAATTGTACAATTTCACAATCGCAGACAACTTTGTAAACTTTGTACACATCCTTATATAATGGCTTTTGAGCATCTTCAAGCAACTTCTGAAAATGAGTTGGATTATCTTCATATGCATCATATGCATCATGAATCATATCTATCGGCTCATCTGTGCTGCAGTTTGCATCATTTATGCCACCTATATCACCTTGACGTTCACTATCATGTCTCGATGGTATGAATGTATTTTCCCCTTGCCATATCCACTTCTTGTATGTGGGGTCTATACCATTGCACAACAAATGTGATCTAATGGTATCAACGGTTTTCTTGAGAAGGTTACCACATATTGTACACGGACAAGTAATTAAGCTAGGATCCCTTGCATTTTCTAACGCAAAATTCAAGAATGTTTCCACTCCGGTTTCATAATCTTGCGATAATCTATTCTGTAGCATCCACGATTTGTCCATTTTATCTCTACGTTCTCAACGGAATTTATACTAAACTTCACCTACTTGAAAATTATCGCAAAACAAAACCACGTGCAAGACTATTAAGGGTTAGAAGACTCCAACTCATGAATAATATACATTAACTAATCTGCTTTCTATATCATAATTTTATCAATACTAAAATATCAAATTATAAAGAACATTATAAGTTTAAATCGAATCAAAATTCGAACTGGTTTTTTGAAAATCTGTTATCATCGCATTTCAGCGCAAAAATGCAAAGAGATACAGAGAAATGCAAACATACAGAATAAATAATACAGATTCAAAATCTTGACTAAATAAATCAATATTCAGTTAAGTAATGGTACAATTAATCAAATAATAACAATAAAAAAAAAGAAGCTGCTAAAAAGAAAGGAAAATCAGAGCACATACCCCGTGAATGCCGGCAAAGAGTTTTCGAATTAGGGATGGAAGTGACTGACCCAAGAACTGCACGAATTGATATGGGAAGCTGCTTCGCTCAATTAACGGATGGAAGCAATATTACTTCTACAATAGAAACCAGTGAATGCCGGCAATCTGCTTTCGAATTAGGGATTTTGGATGAAAAATATGAAGGGAACTGAAAGCAGAAAAATCCGGCACCGCTGACAACCGCCGGCGACGAGCAGCGACGACGAGCAGTGGCACTGGATGAGCGGATTTTGGATGGGGCGGCGCTGAAAAGAAAGGAATTGAAGTGCAGCACGGCGGGAATGAAAACAGAGAGCGGGAGAGAAAAAAAATGAAATGTACTTCTATTATATCTATACTGATTTTTGTATTAAATAAATAAATTCATACAAAATTAATCAAAAGTAGTCTGTAGTGCACTTGGTCTTGTGTGGTTAAAAAACTTATAGACACCTAGTTCGAATCTTCTTGCAAGCAGGAATAAAATCCTTTTTTTAAATATTATACTTAAACATATTTTTTGGAAAAAAAAATATATATTACTAACACTAAGGTTTTTTATATCGATTAACTACGGTCAGAATAAAATCTTTTTTTTAAATATTATACTTAAACATATTTTTTGGAAAAAAATAAAATATATATTATACTAACACTACAGTTTTATATATCGATTAACTACGGTCAAATTAAATAACTTGGAGAGGAATCGCCCGTAGAGGAGTGCGCCGGTTAGAGAAGTCGATTTTTGAGAGAATCGCCGGTCGAGCGCGAGTGTGGAACTTGATATTTTTTTTACTTAAAAATATTTTTTGGAAAAAAATAAAAAATATATTACTAACACTACGGTTTTATATATCGATTAAATACACTCAAAATAACTTGGAGAGAAATTGCCGGTGCACGAGTCGGGCGCCGGTGGAGCAATGTGGTGTTGGAGAAGTCGATTTTTGAGAGAATCGCTGGTTGAGCGCGGGTGTGGAACTCGATTTTGATAGAAAATGTGGATGTTCTTGAGAGAGTCGACGTTGTCAATTAATTTATTCTTCTGAAATTCATATTTTCATTAATTTAAAAAAATTAAACAATAATGACGGTTTTCTTACGGTTTTTGTTAATTGTCAAGTATGTATGCACGTACATGACGGTTAGGAATTACAGTTTTATGTAACCGTCATCTAACTCTTGTAGAGTACGCACATATATGACGTTTCAATTTTTAACCGTCATGTAATATAACAATGCGCACATAGATGACGGTATACCAAATAAACCCTCATCTATGCAGTGTAATGTATATGCATTTTTCTAGTAGTGAGTGCGAAGGATCTAGAAGTTACAGCTGGCATGACATCATCCGGAGGATCAACAAGGAAGCAATTCATGCCTTGGAGGTGAAGGAGTTAAGAAGGCTAGTCCTACTCAGATTAGGAGACAAGAGGATAAGAAAGAGATCTATCCGATAAGGAAACAAATCTTTCCTAATCCTACTCGGCCAAGGAAGGAAGCTGCCAGTTGTCTTGAAGGATCGTTTGTGGATTTTTAGGGTTTCGACCCATAATCCTTGTACTCTATAAATAGGTTCATGCATGTAGCCTCAAACAACTTTAGACATAACTTTTATCACGTACAATTTACTTTTTTGCAAGATACAATTTACTTTTCTGCTTTTAAGTCCCAATTTGGGCAGACTATCGTTTAAGAATTTATTCAAGTATGTTTTCTTTTATCTCTTTCGTTATTGTTATTTACTTTATGTCTAGCTAAACCTATAGATTTGGGTTTAGGTAGAGGATATGTGATTTAAGTGTTTTATAACTCGTGAGGTCTGATTGGGCAAGATAGTTATATATATGTGTGTTCCCGAGGCGTTAGGCAATGATTTCAAAGCAGTATGCTTGAGCTAAGAGACCATACTGCAAATGGGCAATTGGAGTGCGGCAGATTCCTTAAAAGAGAGGTAGCTTAGACCAACAAGGACCAGGAGAGGTTTGCCTCACGCTCCTTGAGGGCGGCTGTAATACCCTAAACTCTTCTAAGTCTTCAAGTGCGTATTAGATAAGTTCATACACCTATATGACTAGTTTTGATTGCTAAAAAATTTTTTGCGAAAATAAAATTTTCTTTGAAATGACGAGTATGTGAAGCATTGTTTGATATGAATTTTTCTCGTTTCAATTATTCGAATCGAGTATGTGAAGCATTGTTTGAGCTTAGTTATATGAGTTTGAGCTTGAGTATGAATTTCGGAATTTTCTGAGAACTTTCATTTTTGGATGAATATTAACGATAACCGAGAAAACACTATTCATCGACCGACTCCGAATTTAGTCTAACTAGTTTCATTAGAATCTAGAATTTATTCTAAGACTTTTGAGATAAATCGGAGAATTTTCCGAGTTCATTTGAATAAGTTTTAAAATAAATTGCTTAACGACTTGTTTAGTCGAGCCGTTTTTATGAACTTATTCGTTAGAAGGAATCTTGACATAAAAATTTGATAATTGGATTCCTAAATTTATTTTGGAAGATATAAGACGAATTAGAGAGAATTTCGACGTCGGGAAAGAGACGAGAGGAGTTATTACACGTTTGAGGTAACGAAATAAAATAACGGGGATATTTTCTACCGGAAAATTAATTATTCCGGGTATATTTTGCAGTCACCAGCTGCAATCTTATCTATATCCTCTAACCCTAAGCTAAACCACTCTCATTTGAGAGTGTGGAAGCCACTCTCCCTCTAAGGGTGACAACACACCTAGTCTATTCCACCCTAATCTCTCTCACTCTATCTCTCGGTCTCTCTCTATATCTTTTAAAGATTTGGATTCATTTCCCCTCAATAATCATCCAACATTCATCTCTCTTAACTCAATCTCTCTTAGCCGAAAGAAGAACCAGCAGCTTCCTCTCTCTTTCTTCATCGTTTTTACCGTAATTTACACACGTGCTGTGATCTTCAAGAAGATGAACATCTCCTCTTCCATCTCTTCTTCATCTTCATCACCTCCTTGCTGTGAAGGAGTTCAGCGGCAGCTGCAATAGCTCGACGTCTTCACTATCGAGCAGCAACAACTTCTGTCTCTCAGTTTTTCTCTCACTGCCGAGAGTAGTTGCAGCAGCAATATAATTTCTATCTCCGCTCTTCTTCATCATGCTTGCCCGTGAAAATCAAGGAGTAGCAGCTCCTTCCATCCCCTCATCTCTGCCGTGAGCAAGAGAAGAGCAGCCCCTCTATTTTTCCTTTATCACCATCGATGGAAACTGTTGGGAAATTTATTAGTAAGAGTTTTGATGAATTCCAAAACCGACTGACCCCAATCGAGTAGATGTTGCCAGAACCTAATGTTAGAAGATTAGGCTCGCTATTTGAGCAAAGTTAAGATTTTATCTTTACGGGTCTCCAGCTGAAGATGGCAACAAAGCATCACTCAGATAGAACATCAGTTGTCAAGAAATACAACTGAGAGCTCATGTGATCAGATGCAAAAGGGGGAAGTCACGTTCAAAGATAGAACATCAGTTGTAAGGAAAACAACTGAGCGTTCATCAGATGAGAAGCAGTAAAGGGGAAGAGAACATCAGATGAAAGAAAGTCATCTAAGCATTCGAACCCAACTGACCAGATACAAGGAAGACAACTGAGTGTTCAGTTTCAGAACATCAGTTGTAGAACTCAACCAAAAAGATCAACAGCTTGAAGACGAAGTCAGCTGAGAGTTTAACTGTTAGTTGTCAGATAGAACATCGGCTGAAGAACAAGATAACTGAAGATCGAAAGTCTTAACCGACCACTCCTTGTTGGAAGTCTGTTGTTAAGATTTAAATTTCAAAAAGCAAGTCACGTGAGGGTTTGACCGTTCAGTCACTACCCCATTTGGCCCAACACAAGGCTGTCTCAGATGGAGAGCAGAAGAGCACAGATGCCATATCGGGAAAGTCTGCAGAGATGAGAGACAAGCCATCGCTTTCAACGATCAGAGATCAACAGCTCCTCCAACGGCTAGTTGATACTCTCCGCTTATAAATAGAGGCCCTCATTCATTCGAAGAAAAAAAAATAAGACATACACGCGAGAAAAAATCTGAGAGCGGAAAGAAAAGAGCAATATTCTTCCCAAGCTGAACTGAATCTCTTAGAACATCACTTGTTGAGAGTTCTAGAGATAGATAGTTTTTGTGTCTTTAGATCGAACCTTGAGAACATCACTTAGTGAGAGTTCGTAGAGAGTTAGATCGCAGCTCGCATCCCGTTCGAGCTTTTAGTTGGAAACACATTTTTCTTTCACCTGAAAAGGTTTAGGATTCTACTCTTCCTGCAATTGAGTAGCTAGGTTGTTAAGTACCCTTAAACTTAACTGTAAAGGTTGATAAGTACCCGCAAACTTATCCTTAACGGTTGCTCAGCCCGTGTAAGCTGAGTGGTTTGTCTAGAAGAACTTGGACAGAGTTGTGTGGATTCACAACTCCCCGTGGACGTAGGAGGGTTATCTCCGAATCACGTTAAATTCTGTGTGTCTGTGTTTATTTCTGTTCAGTTACTTATTGCATTGTCAACTGACCAAACTAACCGGCATACAAACTGCATCTGCACTTTCTCAACTGTTTTGGTTCTTGACCAACCGAGCATAAAAGTGTGAGTTGTTTTTACGAGTATAATTTCCACCACATTCCGCACAGCACCACCCTCACAGCTGAGTTCTCTTACTCAGTTGTGATTTCAGCTGAGCCTTTCTTTACTCAGTTGAAGTGATTTTCGAGTGTTAAGTTTTCAAAGTTGAAAAATCCTAACTGGTGTATATCCCCCTCCCCCCATACACCAGTAACTCGTATCGGGACCATCAAGTGGTATCAGAGCAGTGGTTCAAAAGACTACTGACTCTGTTTCACAAGGTGTGAATTCGAGAAAGTTTCTTCAGTGGTCAACTGAACATATCTTTTCACGCTAGTGCATATCTGCTTGCATTTTTGCTCTGTTGTTGTGTGCAGATGGACGTCAAGGAGAACATATTAGTCATGTTCTCAGTAGTCAATTATACATCATGGAGAACACGGATGAAGAAGATCCTTCTGTCAAAGCATCACAGGATGTAACAAGTTCTCTCTTCCTGACCGATCGTCATTAAAGAAAGAATAGCTCGCACTCCCACAAATCCCAACAATGGGGATACTGTTATGGAGTTTGTGGAGAAGCAGCCGGAAGACTACACTCCAGAGGAAGCCAAGGTGAGCCAGTTAGACATCTGGGCTCAGAGCACAATAATGTCCACAGTTGGACAAGATTATCTGCCTTGGATAGAGGAGTGTGAGACTGCAAAAGAGATGTGGGACATCCTGGCATGGCTGAGTGAAGGAAGCGACGAGACGAAGGAAAACAAGTTCTCACATGCATGCCAAGACTTCGACAATTTTTGTCTGAAGACAGATGAAACAATTGATCAGCTAGAGCTCCGGTTTATGGACATCCTTAGAAGAATCCAGTCCATCCGAAGAGGAAAATACACACTAAGAGAAATCAATCTCAAAGTGTTGCAAGCTCTACCGGCTGAGTGGGATACTTTTACCAATATCCACGAGAGCCGAGCTGACCTTGGTGAAATGGGAACTGAAAGACTATTCTCAATATTAAAGGAAAATGAGTATAAGGTGAACCGAAGAAGATCTCAGTCCTCGGTTCAGACGAGTCGACTTGAGGATATTGGTTCAGCCTCAAAGTCAGTTGCTCTCCGAGCTGACTACTCAAAATCGAGATCATCTCGACCAACCAGATCGGCTGACACGACTGCAAAGGAGCCAAGCAGAGAGGAACTGCAACAAAACATTGCAGCTCTGTCAAAGAAGCTAGCCGACATGAACACTCGGTTCGGCAAATACAAACGATTCTACAAATCAAACCGAACTCGAGACAGTTCAAAGCCTGTCACCAACGGTTGCTTTGAATGCGGCAAGGAAGGACACTTCAAAGCTGACTGTCTAGACCTCTCAAAGAAAGAGAGAGATGCGTTAAGGGCCAAACAAGCTGGAAAGAACAAGGCCATGGTTGCAGAAGAAGCAGCTGACGATATGGATATCTTCACTGACACCGAAGATGAAGATGAGCTGACTTCTACCAACAACATCATCAGTCAGGATCAATTCCTCATGGCACTTGGAACCGACCAAGATGATATTGAGGTACAATCTAATCTTGCTCAGTTAAACTCTTCCAATACTTCTAACATGCAGGAATCTCTGGACGAAGAGTTGGAACCCTCCTGGAGTGATTTTCAAGAACTCAGTGAGGAACTGCATCACCAATCGGTTGAGTTTAAGAGTCTTCAAGCTCAGTTCGCCAAACTTGAAGATTCCTTAATCGATAAGGACGATCTGATCAAGAGCCAAACCGAGGAGATTGAGAATCTAAAGAGTCAACTGAACGAGGCTAAGGCTCCAACAGATGAAGAGTTGACAAAGCAGATCAAGGAACAGCAAGATCAGTTGAAAAATCAAGAGGCTCAGATCGAACAGCTGATAAAGAAGTCAGATGGACAAACCGAGCAGATAACTGTCCTCGTCAAGGAGTTGCAAACTGAGAAGGACAATCTAATCAAGCTGTATCAGTCATCCAAGATCATAGAGAACCTTATCAGTTATAGTAGACAGATGGATAACGTGTCAGGACTTGGTTATGACGTTGTCAAGGATACTGGAATTCCACCAGCAACCTTCATCAAAGCCGTAGAAGTCACAGCTGTCGAGCCGAACACAGCTGAGTCTCCAGAAGCTAATCCAACGTCCACCTCTCAGCAAGTTCGACCGACCAATAGAATTACAACTGAGAAGGGAAAAGGAGTAGTAGATGTAGGACAGAATGTTCCATCGGTTGGGATATCAACCGAGGGGGAATGTTCCAAAAGTCAGAAGAGGAATCAGAGGCGTCGAAAGCATAATCACAACCGAACTCAGAATCAGAACCGACTTCTGCATCAACCTCAGAGTCAACATCAGAAGAAATGGAACCGACCGCAGAACAGACAGGGGTTCAATCATCTGAATCAATAGTGGTTCCAACATCAGCTCGACCAAAGGTTCCAACCAAGTCAACCAATGAGGAACAGGTCGAACAACTGGAGATATTCATGCCATAATATGAATCATCAACAGGGCACGAATAGTTACAGACAACTCTCGAGGAGTTGGAATCAGAATCAGCCACAAAGTTTCCAACAAGGCGTCCGATCTCACAGACAAATTCAACAGGATAAGAATCGCCATCAAAACAGGGGGAAAGCCTCTCCTCCAAAAGCTCAGAATGGGAGAAATCCAACTCCTCCCAAGAAACAGAACATCTCTATTAACAACAAGCCTAAGGATAACCGAGGTGTTGTTATAGTTGATGATGAAGGAAAAGTGATCTGGAATGATAAATCCATCCAAGTTTACAGGGAAAAGCGACGCACAGTTCCAGGGGGAACTGGTTCTAACACTCAAGGACCCAACTGAAATTGGGGACCTAAGCGAGTTTCTCTTTGCAGGTACAAGAGAAACAGCTGAGGAAGAAGAAGGCGTCTGCTACAATGTGGGTGATGGATAGTGGATGCTCGAAGCACATGACGAATCTGAAGAATTTGCTTGGAAGTTTCGTGGAAAAAGAAGGTCCATCAGTTACTTTTGGTGATAATTCAAAAGGTTACACCAGAGGTTACGGTACCCTTGAAACCAATCATGTTTCAATTTCTAATGTCTCTTATGTTGATGGATTGAAGCATAACTTACTCTCCATCAGCCAATTCTGTGATAATGGTTTCTCTGTCAAGTTTGATGCATAGGGTTGCAGGATTAAAGATGTCGGATCAAAGTAGGTGATATTGTTGGGGAATCGATCACCAACTAGGAATGTATACTACACTGACTGGAACAGCAGCCTCCCTGACACCTGCCTGTTATCAAAGAGCAGTTCAGATGTGAGCTGGCTGTGGCACAAAAGGCTCAACCATCTGAACTTCAAGACGATGAACCGACTCGCCAGACAAGAACATGCAAGAGGCATACCAAACCGAGTGTTTTCAACAACACACATCTGCAGTGCATGCCAGTTGGGAAAGCTCGCTAGATCCTCCTTCCGGTTGAAGTCAACTCCCTCAACCGACCGAGTGTTACAGCTGATCCATGTAGATCTCTTCAGGCCAGTTACACCAAAGAGCATAAATGGCAACGAATATGCACTGGTTGTAACTGATGATTACTCGAGGTACACATGGACCATTTTCATGCGTCACAAGAGTGAAACCCGAGATGAGCTGCCCAAGCTGATGGATCGGATATCGAACCAACAAGAGATGAAGATCATTTCTATCCGATCAGATCGTGGAACAGAGTTTCTAAATGAAACCATCATCGAGTATTGCGAGAAGAATGGAATTACCCATCACACATCAGCCGCGCGTACTCCGCAACAGAATGGAGTAGGTGAGCGAAGGAACAGAACGCTTAAGGATGCAGCCACATCCATGTTAGCCAGCTCAGCTCTGCCAAAGAGATTTTGGGCTGAAGCAATCAACACAGCCTGCTACACTCAGAACCGGTCTCTTCTAACCAAGCGGTTGGGAAAGACACCATATGAGTTATGGAGAAGCAGAAAGCCAGATATTTCATATTTTTGCGTTTTTGGTTCTAAGTGTTATATTCACAACAATGGGAAGACTCAGTTGAAAACTTTTGATGCCATAGCTTCGAAGGGCATATTTCTTGGATATGCTGCTCGGATCAAGGCATACAGAGTTTTCAACAACAGCTCTCGTGTTGTGGAAATAACACCTCATGTTAGTTTTGATGAATCTACCTTTGAGTGCAGGGAACAAGCTAAAGGACAACAAGCAGATCCAGCTGCTCCACTTGTTCTCACCAGATCGCAAGCTCTAAGGGAAAAGAACCTAGCTGAACCACTGGTTTGGGCAACTGAGGATGAGGATCCATACTCCTCTGAAGATGAATGCGAAGACCCCAGCTCATCCCAAGGGGGAACTTCAGCTGATGCTCCTCCAACTGCATCAGCATCCGAAGCCCAACCGAGTCCAGTTCAGACTAATGTCAATGTTGAGGATCCAGACTCAACAACTAATCAATCTCCAGCTCTGAAAACTCCAACTCAGATTACGAAACAGCCACAGTTGGAAGAAGAAGGAAGACGCAACCGGAGATGGTATGAAGTTAATTCCACTGACAACATCATCGGTGATCCAACCGAGGGTGTGTGTACAAGAAGCCGAGTTGCAAATCCAGAATCAACCGAAGAAAATTCCAACACTTATGCCTAATATGCTGAGGAGTTGGCAGTTCTAGAGGAATTCGAGCAAGCTGGAGATGTTGCCATGATTTCTTGCTTTGTAGCTGATGTGCCAGAACCGAAGAATGTTGGGAAAGCTCTCAACTGTGTCCACTGGACAACAGCCAAGCAAGAAGAACTGAATGAGTTTCTACGCAACTGTGTATGGGAGTTGGTAGAAAGACCAAATGGTGTCAAGGTGATTGGATTGAAGTGGATTTTCAAAAATAAGAGAGACGCCATTGGATTCATTGTGAGGAATAAAACAAGGTTGGTAGCTCAAGGATACTGCCAACAAGAAGGGATCGACTTTGAAGACTCTTTCGTGCCAGTTGCAAGGCTGGAAGCCATCCGAATCTTTCTAGCTTATGCCGCACATCACAAGTTCAAAGTGTATCAGATGGATGTGAAGTGTGCATTCCTCAACGGAGATATCAAGGAAGATGTGTATGTTGAACAGCCTCCTGGTTTTGAAACTGGAGATGGAAGAGTGTACAAGTTGAAGAAAGCTATCTATGGACTAAAGTAAGCCCCAAGGGCATGGTATGACACTCTTTGTGGTTTTCTTCTGAACTCGGGATTCAAACGAGGATCAGTTGACAAAACCCTGTTCACCATCAAAGTTGGAGATGATATACTTGTAGTGCAAATCTACATGGATGACATCATATTCGGTTCCAAGTCAGAGGAGCTGTGTAAGAAATTCTCAGATCTTATGAAGGAGAAGTTCGAGATGTCAATGATGGGCGAGATGAATTATTTCCTTGGATTACAAGTGAAGCAATCACCAAAAGGGATTTTCATCAATCAGTCTAAGTATACAAAGGAGCTCATCACCAAGTTCGGATTGCAGACAAGTAAGACTACAAGGATCCCGATGAATACTAACTGGAAGATCGAACCCGGAGCTGAGGGAAAGCTAGTGGATGCCAGCAAGTATAGAGGGATCATCGGTTCACTGCTATATCTAACCGCCAGTCGGCCAGACATATCCTACGCAGTTGGAGTGTGTGCTCGGTTTCAAGTCCAACCAAGGGAAGCTCACATGGTGGCAGCAAAGAACATCATCAAGTATCTGAAGGGTACTATCAATGTTAGGTTGTGGTATCCAACTGACGACAATATCCAGCTGACCGGATACTCAGATGCGGACCTAGCTGGAGATCGGTTGGATAGGAAGTCTACCTCTGGACATTGTCAGTTCATGGGAAGCAAGCTGGTTTCATGGTTCTCCAAGAAACAAGCATGTGTTGCTACTTCTACAACCGAGTCAGAGTATATGGCTGCCGGAAGCTGTTGCATGCAAGTGTTGTGGCTGAAGCAACAACTGAGAGATTATGAAGTTGCAACTGGACAGGTTCCCATTCATTGTGATAGCTCGAGTGCCATAACTATCTCTCTAAATCCTGTTCACCATTCACGGACAAAGCATATCGACATCCATCATCATTTCATCCGAGATAATATTGAGAAGAAGGATGTGTCCATGGAGAAGATTCCAACTGAGATTCAGAGAGCTGATATCTTCACCAAACCTCTACCTGAAGCCCGGTTCAAGATGTTATGTGATCTTCTTGGACTATTGGATCCATCAGATAAAGAGTCATCCGAGCTGAAGAGGATCCATCCGAGATGAAGAGTCATCCGAGCTGAAGAGGATCCATCCGAGCTGAAGAGTCATCCGAGCTGATGAGGATCCATCCGAGCTGAAGAGTCAGATATCCATCTGAGAGGGAAGCTCAGATGAAGGGGGAATTTCATATGCGGATTGCGAACTGAAGACATCAGACATTAGCTGAACAGACGAACTCGAGTCAGCTGATGGTATGCGGCAGCTGAGGAACACAACTTATGAACACAGCTGATTCAGACATCAGCTGGCAGGTATCATTTATGACTGAAGGTGTTATGTTCTTAAATGAGAATGTTTGAAATAAATTCAAACATTCCTGAGCTAGTCAGTTACATTAATATAGCCATCATGTCGCATTAAATGTAAAGTACGGCTGAGCATCCATAGCCTAGTTTATAGTGTGACTGGGCTGACATGAAACTGTACACCTTCTCACGCGCTGGTTGGAACTCAGATCAAAACGTCGAGTCAAAGACGGTCAACAGTCGCGTAATCTCAGCCGTTGATGGATTCGCGCCATTTAACCCCAGCCGTTGATCTCATCCGAGTCAAAGACCTATATAAGGCGGCAAATCAGGAAGTGATCCTTACCTTCTCTATTCGTGCATATCATTATTATCTGTTCATCATCCCCTCCGAAATTGTCTCACCATTTTCAGTAACAAATTTCTTTCTTCTTTGCATATATATTCCTCTGAGATGGCTGCTAAATCCAAAACTTCAAAGAAGATGGTCTCTGCAGAACCAGCTACATTCCAGGAATCCTTCGACATGATGATGTCGAAGATTCATTTCGAACAAATTCTATCCAGAGAAGCTCTGACCTCGCCGGAACTCGCTCCCGTCGCCACCATTCTTTCCGACCACGGTCTGCTTAACTGGGCAACCCTCTCTCCGTCAAAGCTGCTCAGGAAGCAAGTAGCCCATTTCTACCGGAATCTGCAACGAGATGCAGAACTCTGCCTTGTCATGACCATCCCGTGCAAGCAACGAAACAGCACTTCCTGTTCGATGGAAGACACCGCCGTCGAAATCAAAGTGTCCAAAGAATTGGAGAAGATCATCCCCAGAAATCGGGAGGCCCTAGACGTGATGGAGAACTTCACAGACAAGGATGCAGATGCATTTCTGCAAACTATCCTCCTTGTCCCCGAACCTTTGAAGGGGAGTATGCAGAGGACAAAACTGAAACCGGAGCACCGACTTCTATTTGACATAATATCAAAGTGCGCCTTCGCGTACGGAGAAGCTTTCGGTGATATTAGCAGACCGAAGCTCAAACAACAGAAGGCTTTGGAAGAACAACACAGGATAGACTGGCTGGGTTACCTTAAAAGCCAGCTGTGAGCGGAGAAGCTGAAGATCTCCGAGACGGTTGCTGAGTCCGAAGAGCAGCTGTTGAGTGTCAAGGCCACACTCAACTTCGGTACAAAGATCTCAGCCCTGATCCTCCAAGCAACCAAGGGTTAGAAGCTGACGTGGGAAGGGAGTGAGGACCCTCCGTTCAGCAAGCTGATGCTGTTCCCAACAGCCAAAAAGGCTAGGGATGTTGTGGAAGCAGTTTACACACCCAAGGGAGCCTCGAAGCCAGCTGTGGAGACAGCCCCAGCAGCTCGCCGCCCTTCAAGGACCAAGCCTGCCAAACGCCAGCTGGAGGAAGTGGCTGAAGAAGAGGAAGAAGAAGAGGTGGAACCCCTCCAGAAAAGGCCCAGAATCAGAATCATCCAGCCAACAGCTCAACCGGCTGCAACGGGCCCCGTGGTGGAGACACCAGCTGAGAAATCAACCGAATCCAGCAAGTCGGTTGATGCAGCTGCGTTCGTGATTCAACCCTGCCTTCAAGAAGAGATGGCTGAAGGGTTGGAGATCAACGTGGAGGAATCCAGCTCCTCCTCAGATGACTCTTCTTCATCTGAGGAGTCCCACGACAGTCCAACAACTGGAGCTGATGCCAGCCAGGAAATCCCACCTGCGTCTGAGGAAACAATTGAGCCAACCCAATCTCTCCCCAAAGAGGATTCAGTTCTCTCAACTGATCCTCAGTTAGAAATTCCGAGCCTCTCGCTCGATGCCAACGTTGAGACTGTTCCTTTGGCCAACGTTGATGACACCCTTGAACCCATATCCTTCGATATCGACCCACCTCAAATCGATGAAGAAGCCAACCGCCAGGCGATCTTGGCTGAATATGAAGGGAGGCTGGATTACTGCTTCCACAAACTAATCGGCATGTTCCCCGAGGCAAGCTCGATGCCTATTTTTGCCATGTTCGGGACGGAACTGCTCTATCAGTTCAGCGTCATATTCAGCTGCTGGTACGTCAAGGAGGAAACCCTGAGGATCCATGGATGGGACAGGTTGAAGGTTGAAGAATCCAACTTGAGGGTGTACTTCGACTACCAGAACCTGGAGGTGGCCTACAACCAGAAGGTGGCCTTGCTCCGTCGTCGCCTGGATCTGAGTCTTCAAGAAGGGACAGACACCAGAGAGCTGTGCAACAATCCTGGAGCTGTACAATTTCTTGACAGCATGTTAGCCAAGAAATGCTGACCATTTGGAGGATGTCGATGAAGCTGACTTGGCTGCCAAGAGAGAAGAAGCAAAGCTCAAGGATTACCTGGCCAGCCGAACAACCCTGGTTGTTGTGGACCCAACAGCTCACACACAACAGCAACAACTGCCTGTACCCTCTGATCAGCCAGCACACTCAATCGATGATATCTGTGAGTTGATCACTGAGAGGGTCAACCAGCTGAGGCAAGAGTTGTTGTCCAAACTTGAGCACAACAAGGAAGAGGAAGCTGACAAGATTCATCAGCTAATGGATGAAAATGCATCCTTGAAGCATCAGCTGGAACAACTCTCCTCCACCCTACAGTAAAAATTTGAAGGCCTCTCCACTTCTACCAGCTCGGAGGTCAAGGATCTGAAGAAGGCGGTTCAGGGACTCAGCTCGGACTTCAACGTCTTCAAGTCCATTGCTGAATCTGATCTGGCAAAGTCCCAGCAGACACAAAACCAGGAGCGGATGTCTCAGTTCGCAAATTTTTGAGCTGAGTTCGTCACCCTTCACAAAGATGTCTCTGCGACCTTTGCAGCCTTGAAGAGAGCCGAGCAGGAATGCCAGGACCTGGAGCTGGCAAAGAAGATGGAAGAGAAGGATGCTGTGGACGAACTCTTCTCCCGAGTTCAACAAGCTGAGGCCAAGCTGACCTCCCTGGATGGCTCAGTTGCCACCCTTTTGGATGATGCCAAAAAGGGGGAAGGAAAGGAGCCAACAGCTGTTGCTGGACAGGGGAAAGGTGTTCACCTGCAGCAGGGGGAACAGGGGGAAGAAGGAGTGCCAGCTGAACTTCAAAGGGAAGAAGCTGAAGGTTCTCAGTCGAAGGAGTCGGAAGAGCAGGAACTTGAAATCTCCCACGACCTCGTAGCCGAGCTTACAGCCGAGCTCGATGCCGATCTTGACGGGATCTTTGTTGAAGATTGCATGGAAGCTGCCAAAGCTATGGGGGAGTCCAAGGAGAAATATTTGAATCCCTCTTGGATTAAGAAGTTCGCTGCTGATTAGGCCAAGAAGGTGGCCAAGTTCGAGAAGGAACTGGCCAAAATTGAAAAGAACGTTGACAGATCAAAGCCAAACCTTGAGCCTCTTTCCTCTCCATACCATCGACCAAACCTTGAAGAAAGGAGAAGTTTGAATTTAATTAAGTATGTTACTTCTTGATCTATATATATGTACATGAATGTGAAGGAAAAATAAGGAAAAGAAACCATGCATGTTTATTTATTGCTTAGGCAAACCTTAGGTGATGGTGATAAGGATCGATGATGAATTAAGATGGTTAAAATGAGGATTAAAATATGATTTAGGGTATAACAAGATGAAAGAACATAAGATTGCTAAAAAGCCCTAAATCGACTAAAGAAGAAAAATAGGAAAAATGCTTTCGTGATGAGTTTTAATGATTGATGATATGATGATGATATATGCTTATTACGATTTTTCATGTGATTTATATGCATATATGTGTTGATGATAATTTTTGGTGAATTTATTTGATTTTGGTGAATTATGATTTATGAATTTTATGATGTTTATGATGTTCATGAACATATATGATGTAGAATTGTTTTTGAGATGAAATATGAATTTTATTATTTTTGATGAAAAAGTCGATATATATATAAGTATATGAAGAAAATGATTTTTTGATAAAATGTGATGATATTGATGATGTTGATGATGCTATGATGTTCTTGATGAATTTTTGAATGAGTTATAAGCATAGAAATTGAGAAAATGAGAAGATATGAATTTTTAGTAATTTTTATGAATTTTTTCAAGAAGAAAATTGAAGAAAATAGATATAAAAATAAATATGATGTTCTTGAGTTGATATGAGTTTTTGAAGATGTGTTCTTCATGTTCTCGAAGGAATTATAAAGATTTAAAGATGAATTAAAATAATTATTAATTAATTAATTTAATATATTAAATTCGAAATATATATATATATATATAAAATGATGGAATTTCATTAGATAAAAATGAAATTAAGGAATGAATGAGTTATTGAGCATGTTTTGAGTTAAAAGAGAAAGATATAAAAATTCTATGAATTTTTATTAGGAGTTCGATATATATACATATATATAATATATAATATATAAAAGAAAGAAATTAAAATGAGAAAGAAGAAATAATTAAATAGAGCTGTAATTTAAATAAAACAAAGAAATATACTTCTTTGTTGAGAATGTGAAGATTTTTGATAGATGCTTAAAAGAAAATAGAATATTTTTATTAATGTTTATTTAAGGAATAAAAGGGAGTTAGCATGAAAGAAAATGAAATTTTCTTTGAGAAGATGTCTTAAAAATCGAGTATAAGAGTTTATGAGATGAGATATACGAAGTTAAGTTTGTTTATATAAGATGATTGAGAAATTAATCAAAGAAATATTAGAATAAAAATAATAAGTAAGAATATTCAATTCATTGGAATATTTCTTTGAAAATTTGAAA
This sequence comes from Schizonepeta tenuifolia, assembly GCA_029490685.1. Lineage (NCBI taxonomy): Eukaryota > Viridiplantae > Streptophyta > Magnoliopsida > Lamiales > Lamiaceae > Schizonepeta > Schizonepeta tenuifolia. Next base: position 74,822,331 of record CM055959.1, read on the forward strand.
GTATGGAATGATATGAGTTATGAGGTTGACGTTTATAAGTATGCTTATATGTTTGAGTGACGTTATGAAGTATTACTTGAGTGAAAAAGAGTTATAAAGTTTGGAAAACGAACAAATATGCATGATTATTTGAGAAAAACGAGTTTGATGAATTTAAATATTTTGAAGTTGGGTTTTTGAAGATATATTGAGTATTGAGTGATTTGATGATGATGTTTGAGTAGAAATAAGCAAGTTTGGTTTTTGAATTATTTAAATCAGAGTTAAAATGAAGAAGTTATCGAGCAACGAAGTTTAGAAATGAAAAACCGAGTTTTTATTAAATGAAAACGAAAATTGAGTTTTAAATAAAGAAAAAGATAAAATAATGATTATTTTATTAAAGTATTTAGTTGAGTTTGCATACGTATACGAGTACGTATTTTGAAGAAAATGATGACGTATAAGAATATGTATTTTAAGGAAAATAATAACGTATATAAATACATATTTTGAAAGAAGAATAACATATTTGAAGGTCAAGAAATACGAAGTAAAATTTTAAATATTAAATTCAAAATGATTATTATATGAGTTTAATGAAATGATTTCATTAAAGTTTGAAGTTATAAGTTTTTGAAAGTTAAGAGTCGAGCAGTCACTAGTTATAACTTAATTGTGTTAGAAATATAAATTATTTCTGAGTTCTCATACTTGATTGAAATTATGTGATTAAGTGAGACTTTTCTAATCCACTTATCTGTGAGGTTAACCATTTATCTGATTAATGATGTGCTTAAGTAGTGTTTAATTAACCTACTTATCTGTGACATTGTTATGATGTGAATGCTCGACTATGTTATGAATGATTTGTGATGATAATCGAGAATTGATGTTATGATTTTCTGAGTTCATATAACTCGAGTGATTAAGAAGTAGAAGACGAGATGAATAGTAACTTATCAATTTGCATGAATATTAAAATATTATTTTCTAGAAATCGAGTAAAAGACAATGATATGAGAATGAGAAATCGATAAAGATATCGATATAGAAAAGATTAAATAAGATAAGAGAAATACGAGTCAGGTAGAAGTCCTTCAGCCGAGCCCCAGGTCTATTATATGATTTTCGAGTCGATAAACTCGATCTTATTCGATGTTATCATTAAAGGGCCGAGCGGGACTGAGAAGTAGTCGGAAGCGTAAAGTAAGCTACCTCGACTCAATATACCAGAAGCCAGGTGGGCTTTTCTGAACTAAAACTTAACGATGAATGCTAATATTATGTGAGCTTTTAAAATTAATTGACTTGCCATTTATTTGAGTTTTGGTATGCTTAATTCATCTACATGAGTTATATATCCTGTGGATAACAGGAAACCCACGTGTGGTATTGAGTTATTTGAGGTGATTGTGAGCTTTACTTCGGTTTAGCCGGTCATAGTGTTTGAGAATGAGGCCTACTTGTCAGCACAAAATTATTGTGGTAGATGATTCATACCTGAGTATATATATATACTTTGACAGCGCTGTCGTTTAAAGAAAAATAAAATGATTTGTGCATTCACAAGTAAAATGTTTTCAATGAGCTAACACTTGTGATGCAGTGGCAAGGCTAAGTTCAATTATATAGCTCTAAAGAGCAATGTTTTAAAAGTATTTTTGGCATGTGTTCACTGAGTATGAAGTACTCAGCCCTGCATGTATTTCTAAACATGCAGATTGGCTATGGATGAGGATGGCGAGGATGATTGTTGGTGGTGTGTCTTTGGTGAGTTGAAAGTTTGAGTCAGCAATTGCATGTCTTCATACATGTAGTTGTTGAGAGTGAGTTGATCTCTCCGCTGCAAGATAATTTTTTTTTATATATCTTTTTGGTAACCGCTGATGTCATGTTGAAATAATGAGTTATTGTTTAAACCAATCACCTATTCTTTGTTGATGTCTGATTGACTTGGTTTTGAAAAGAATAGTTTGTCATGTGAAACCGAAGAAATTTTATGTGCTCGTTTATTTTATCCAGTCAGCCAAAAGTATGTTGATATGGTTGACGTTCCTTGTTGATAAACCCTTATTCCCGAGCACGAATACTTGTTGAGTTAAGTTTTATTTGATGGTTTCACATTCTTAATTCATTTGAGTTAGTGTATTATCTTGAGTTAAGTTGTAATAGAATTGGTATGTTTATTTAATGGTTTCACCTTCACACTCCAATGGAGTCTGGTCGTTCCTACACACCGGATTTCGGGCTGTGACGGCGGCAAATCTCAGGTTGAACTTGGACGGAGCCGAACGAAGTATGCTAACGCTTGTGAAAAGTCGGAGCGGGATCCTTGTATCTCATAGGGCCGGAATGGGTTTGTCTAGTGCCCAAAGCTGTTTGTTCCAATCTATGCCCCTTGAGGAATGCTCGGGGGTGAGTTGGGCAAGTTAGGAAGACTGGGGTAGGAATGCTATGCAGGATTCACAAGTAAGGACGAGCTGGGTAAGTCGTAGCTGTAGGCATGACAACGTGACAGTAGGACTACGACGCGATTTACCTATAACTTTTGACACACATATGTAGCGAACATCTATGCACCTATGATCGAGTTACACTTAATCACATTGAACCGAAACTAAATCCAGATTGTCTTTTATTATTGATTGTTTACTTTTATTTTAGCTTTTACTTTGTTTCACTTTGCCCAAGGTGATAGTAAAGATAGACCAAACTAACACTGTGACAGGATACTTCAAGAGAATATTGCATCAATTCCTCGTGGGATCGACCCTTACTTACCGACTAGCTGATCCTAGGAAGTGGGCAAGGAAAATACAAATTGTATTTTGCCGCGGCTAAACGACGGTCGCGTCAAAATTGGCATGTAACACCCCGTATTTTTAATAAGCTTAATTTATTTTATATGGCTTGTTATTTCCTCTATTATATGAAATGTTTAAATTAATCGAATTAGCTCGAATTTATTTGTTGTGGACTTGAGGTAGTCTGTAGTTGCGCAATAGTTAAAGGATAATCTTTAGATTATAATAGGTTGAGTTATTAAATTGTGATAAGGCTTCATTTTAGAATAAGATAAGGATAATCGATAAAAATACATGTTAGCAGTATATCTTTTAACTATATTAAAATTTGATTTGGAGTTTAGATAGAAATAGACTTTTACGTAAATTTCTTTCTCCATTACTTTTATTCCAACTCAAACTCTTAGAGATCTCCTTAAAACCTAGACTTTTTATTCGAAAGCTTTTACCCCAAATCAGAGATTTTTAAAACTTCTCTCAAAACACAAAATTCTAGATTGGCGGCGGTTGTGGGAGTCGACCTGCGTGAATAAAGATTTATTTCGGTAACTTTTCATTCCAGAGTTCTAGTCTGCCGGTTCCAAATTTCTTTTCTATATAGCTAAATCGCATCGTATGTATCGCAGTAGAGTTTTAAATGGAATCAATGGTAGTCGGTTGTTTTAAGTGTAAGGGTAATATATGTAAACTAATGGTGAAGTGGAAAGTAGATAGGTACTCTTTGGAATTTCCTTGTCTTACGTTTAGAGTGAATGAAAAAGGTTAGGAGATAAGTGCTTTGATCACATGATAAAAAAAAAAGGGATCGGAAGTCTGCAAATGCAAATTAATGTGCAGAACTTATTTGAAAGCCTAATAATCAATATATATAATGATCTAGTGTTTTTTTTTTCTAGAACTATGAAAGTTATCCATTATATTTTTGAATATTATATCTATATATTCATTTAGGAAAGGTCAATATGTGTATATATATAGCTGTATAGTTGGAGGAATTTTAATGTAATGCTAGTATAATTGAATTGTTTATTGAATTGGAGAGAATACTTTTATATTATTATATCAAATTTTTTTACCTTGTTCTTATAAAAAAAAAATGTTATAAATATATAGTTATATAAGTCAGTGAAAATCTTATAATAAAGAAAAATATATGGGTTAATTGTTTATGGTTTTGGTTAGTATATCCATATATATGAGTAAATCAGGAGATTAGAAGTATTGCTGCATAGATTTATCTAACAAATACAAGTTATGTCTATTAATTTAATCATATAATTTAAAATGTAAAGAAATATCACTAGATGCTCATGTTTAAAGTCCAACTTATGATCTCGCAATAAGTGCGATTATGTTTCTGGAAGGAAATAGGTTTAGTGCAATAAAATAATTTTAGATGAAATTATTTATTTATTTTGTTAAAGTAAAGTATTTATTTAATGGCTTAGGTGCGGCGCAACTAGGACCCTCATCCCATATTTGATTTGTTTGGATCGTCTGTGCTCAAACTTAAGGTGTGGAATCTTACTTAACTTTATACCGTTGCTTTACTTTGTCCTTTTTAATACGATGTGATTTGCCGTATGTGATTATTTGACTTTAAGGGTTGAGCGGACCGTGTTAAGTTGTCCATTGACTTGCTCTCACTTGCGTTCAATACTTTTGATATCATTTGTCGAGCAGGACTGTTGAGTTGTCCATTGACTTTGCTCTTACTTATTGACGCCTTGTACGTTGACATTTAGTGTTGAGTGGACCGTGTTGAGTTGTCCATTAAATTGCTCTCACTTCTTGTTGCGTATTATTTGACTTTAATTTTCATTACGTGCGTCTATTTTATTAAATTGGACAATATCTGGTATAACTACCCACACTAAATTGAAGTCGGAGGCGTGGACGTGTCAAATGACGAGTTAAAAATAAATAGAAATTTTATTTTATTTTCCTAAGACATTAGAATTCTATATTCTGCATTTACTTTATTTCCTTTCCGTACATGTTGCATGTGATTGTTGGGATTTTCGCCATCTTTTGGTTAAATAAAATTTTCGTCTTCTTTCAACTAAGTTAATTATTATTCTTTATTCAAAAAAAAATACTCATATTTTCCGCTGCAAATATTTCTCTAAAATATTGAATATTATTTTAAATATTATTTTAGTGCCTTAATTAGATTAGGGTGTTACATTATGGTATATATATAGGGATGCATTCTAGTGAAAAGCCCCCTTATCCTAAAAAATGAGAATTAATCTCAACCATACATCTTTGCATGATGGATGGTCAAGATTTAATCCTAGTCAAAGCGAGTCAACCCTGGTCAACCAGGGTCAACCCGTTGACTTTTTTTTTTCGATTTTTTTATATGCACCACATCGTGCATTCATATGCACCACACAGTGTGATGAGATGCACCACTAAGTGCATTGAGATGCACCAAATTTTCAGTTTTTTTTTTTCGATTTTTTTTTTCAAATTTTCTTTTATACTGTCAGGCCATATGCACCACACCGTGCATTCATATGCACCACACAGTGTGATGAGATGCACCACTAAGTGCATTGAGATGCACCAAATTTTCATATTTTTTTTTTTTTTTTTTTTTTTTTTACGGTCAGCCATATGCACCGCACTATATATTCATATGCACCACACAGTGTGATAAGATGCACCACTAAGTGCATTGAGATGCATATGGTTTTTTTTGCATATATTTTTTCCCGACTCCGCTTTCGGCTCCGATTTTACGGCTCCGCCTTCGCTCCGATTACTAATATAAGGATAATCGTCGAGCAACAATTTGGACTTTTTCGGCTCGCTCTGAGGCCTTCGACTCCCCTCGCTCGAATTTTGACCAAAGAAGAAGCGGCAAACAAAAAATGAAGAGACAAACAAAAAAATGGGGGAAAATAAATCTGAAAATTAAAAAAAAATAGAAAATAATAGAAAAAAAAAACAAACAAAAATGTGGTGTATCTCATTCTATAGAGTGGTGCATATGAATACATGATGTGGTGCATATGAATACATGGTGTGGTGCATATGGATTGATAGTTAAAAAAAAAAAAAAAGTCGAAATTATGTTGCATCTCAATGCCCTTAGTGATGCGTCTCGTTGTATGGTGTGGTGTATATGAATGCATGGTGTGGTGCATATGGCCTGACCGTAAAAAAAAATCGAAAAAAAAAATCGAAAAAAAATGAAAAAAAGTCAACGGGTTGACCCGAGTTGACCCGGTTTGACCCGGGTTGACCAGGGTTGACCCGCTTTGACCAGGATCAAATCTTGACCATCCATCATGCAAAGATGTGTGGTTGAGATTAATTCTCATTTTTTAGGATAAGGAGGGTTTTTATATGAACATAACTCTATACATATACATATATATATATATATATATATATATATTGCTTCAAACCTAGTCCTCGAACTTAGTAGGACTTAGAAAGACGTACTTACTCGCATCCCTCGATTTTCTGTAGGAAGATGGGGGATAATATTTTCTTTGGAGAGCCGTTGAACAACCCGTTCTGGAGTTACCAATGGGAGACTCAACTAGGATTGCAACGGAACCTAGATGTAATGTTGGAATTTTGGTGGAAATTTGATTGTCCCCGATATATGTGGGGTCAGTCGGAGGCTGTTGCCAAAGTGATTGAAGCTATTCCAAAGGGAGTGCGTGAAGTCCCATATGAGTTAGCTCGACAGAAATGGCAGTTGCACCTTTCACGTCTAGGACGCATAGAGTTCGAACCATTCGTGGAAGAATTGAAGCAGAAATATGCAAACATCTATCACGGAGTCCATGTTCTCGACGATGATGATCCTATGGAAATGCCTGCGGCAGCACCTCAGCCCCCACCAACCGTGGAAAATATTGGTGAAGAGGAGGACCTCTTAGAGAAAGAAGAGGATCCTTCTAAGGACGAGAAAGTCACGGATAATTAAATGGGCGATAATTAGAAGTATAGTTTTAGTTTTTCCTAGAATGGATAGGCAACTCGTTAAGAGATGACATTTTTGTACTCTCCTTAGCACCTAGAATTTGGTTTTGACTTTTGTTGACATTATATTTATTTTTTAGGAGTGATCTTTAGTTTTAATTTTTATCTCGTTGCTATCTCTTGTGCAAGTTAATTCATTTAAGTTTTTGAGGAATTTGTGTTACTTGAATGAAATTAATGGCTTTTTGGTGTTTTGATCGTTTTATTTCTCTTCCCTCGTATTTCTGTAAGTTGGCGCTAGTAGTAACCGTTAGTGTTGCTGTTGTAGAATAATGGGGCGCCCTCGTGCAACTCCGCAAACGGCGAAATCTGGAGAAAATCTAATGGGTGAATTTCTGAACGCTATACGAGGATTTGTGCAGCAGCAGGCTCAGACACACCTGAATGCGCAACTACAACCCAATCCTGCACCGACACCGAATACCACAAACCAAGTGGTGGAACAGTTCCGTAGATACAACCCTCCTCGTTTCAATGGACGTGATGGACCGTTAGCTGCTGAGGAATGGTTGAGTGAGTTGGACTGCATCTTCACTCACATCGACTGCAATGTCAAGCAAAAGGTTGATTGTGCTATCTTCCAATTCACTGAGGATGCTGGTCGTTGGTGGAAGCATTTCTATGGCACTTTAAGTGAAGATGACCTTCCACTACTATCTTGGGCTACTTTTCAGAAAATTGTCATGGACAAGTATTGCTCTAGCTCTTTCCGTGAGAAGAAAGAGAGGGAATTTTATGAACTTAAGCAAGGAAATTTGACTATAGAGGAGTATGAAAGGAAATTCAATCAGTTAGCTGGTTATGCACCTCATGTGGTGAGTACTGAGAAAGATAGAATTGCCAAGTTCAGGAAGGGACTAAGAACCGATATCAAGGGAATTTTGGATGCTCATGAGATAACTAATTTTGGGGAATTGGTGAAACGTGCCGAAGAAGCGGAGTTAGCACTTGAAGTTGAGGCTCCACCGAAACAGATGGACAACCCTGCAAAACGGACCTGGGACAATCGGAACCAAGGAAAGAGTGGGTTTTAAAATAAGAAGGGAAGGTTCGGAAATGTGCACAATGTTGGAACTGGCTCAAGTTCTAGAGCTGCACCAAACACTGGAGCACCCGGACTTAAGCCGTTGTGTCCCATATGTGAGAAATGACATAATGGAGAATGCTTAATGGGCATGGGAGCTTGCTATTACTGTTATGAGAAGGGACACAACTACCACAACTGTTCGAAGAGGCAAGACAATGGGCCAAGAAATGGAGGAAGCAAGGGACCTGAGAGAAAAGGGAATGCTCGTTTCTTTGCCTTAGCCCAGCAAGAGGCAGACAAGGACAGTGACACGATGATTGGTATGTTGTTTATTCCTGAAACTTCCATTGTAGTTTTGTTTGATTCTAGAGCTTCTCATTCTTTTATCTCATCCAAGTTGTGTCGTATGAAGAATATTGCCTGCGAAGTAGAGAACCTAGCTTTGAATATAAGTATTCCTTCAGGCGATAGTCTAAGTACCAATCGAATTGTTCGAGATCTTAAGTTGGATTTTGGGAGTAGAGAATTAAGAGCCGACCTGTACTGCATAGACATGCAAGATTTCGACGTGATTCTAGGTATGGATTGGTTAAGTCGAAACTATGCGACGATTAAGTGTCGAGAGAGAGAGGTGGCGTTTGAGATACCAAACAAAAAGAAGTTCACCTTCTATAGAGCAAGAGTTGGACGAGCACCAATTGTGATATCAGCTATGAAGGCTATGAAGATGTTAAAGAAAGGCAAGTGTCAAGGTTTTTTGGTGAGTATAGTTGGAGTAGAAGAAGATGGACCGTCAATCGAAAAGGTGCCAGTCGTGCGAGACTATGGAGATGTCTTCCCCGAAGAGTTGCCAGGATTACCTCCGAATAGGCAAGTGGAATTCACAATCGACCTTATGCCAGGCGCGGCACCGGTGTCAAAAGCACCATATAGAATGGCACCAAATGAATTGCAAGAAATGAAGGTGCAAATACAAGAGCTCTTGGACCAAGGGTATATACGACCAAGTGTATCTCCATGGGGAGCGCCCATTCTTTTTGTTAAGAAGAAGGATGGTTCGATGCGTATGTCCATTGTTTATCGAGAATTGAACCATCTCACGATCAAGAATCGATACCCTCTGCCAAGGATAGAAGACTTGTTCGACCAGCTGAGAGGAGCTGGTGTATTTTCAAAGATTGATTTGAGGTCTGGATATCACCAATTGAAGGTGAGAGAGTGTGATATACCGAAGATAGCTTGCCGTACGAGATACGGCCACTATGAGTTTATAGTGATGTCTTTTGGTTTGACAAACGCGCCGGCGGTATTTATGGATTTGATGAATCGGGTTTTCCACCAGTACTTGGACAAGTTCGTCATAGTATTTATTGATGATATTTTGATCTACTCTAAGGATAAAGAGCAACATAAGGAGCACCTCAGAATTGTCCTAGAGATCTTGAGAAAGGAGAAATTGTATGCGAAGTTTAAGAAGTGTGAGTTTTGGTTGGACCGAGTAGTTTTTCTCGGACATGTAGTAACGGCTAAAGGAATTGAGGTAGACCCGAGCAAGGTGGAGGCCGTTAGTAATTGGAAGGCACCTACTAACGCGGGCGAGGTTAGAAGTTTTCTTGGGCTTGCGGGCTATTATCGAAGATTCATCAAGGGATTTTCAAAAATAGCGGGACCAATGACTAACTTGACAAAGAAGGAGACGAAGTTTGTTTGGACTGAAAGGTGTGAACAAAGTTTTCTAGAGTTGAAGCATAAGTTAACCACTGCTCCGGTTTTGACTATCCCCGATGGTTCTGGAAACTTTATCATCTACACCGATGCATCGTTACAAGGCTTTGGATGCGTATTGATGCAAAATGGAAAGGTTATCGCATATGCTTCGAGACAACTGAAGAAGCATGAGCTTGCGTATCCCACTCACGATTTGGAGTTAGCAGCGGTGGTACACGCACTTAAGATTTGGAGGCACTACTTGTATGGTGGTAAATGTGAGATATACACCGATCACCAAAGTTTGAAGTACTTCTTCACTCAAAAGGAACTCAATATGAGACAAAGAAGATGGTTGGAGTTGGTGAAGGACAACGATTGTACAATACTGTACCACCTCGGAAAGGCCAATGTGGTGGCTGACGCCCTCAGTAGAAAGGGTGAAGGACGTCTCAATGCGATGATCACTGAAGAAGAAGTTCTTGCAAGAGAATTTGAAAGGCTGGGTGTTGAAGTGGTGACCCCAACTGCTAGAAAGGCTATAACGGCTGCTTTGATTGTTCAACCTACTTTGAGAGATCGAATCAAGAAAGCTCAAGAGACCAATGAGTTCTTGCAAAAGATCAAGGGTCGGAGAATGAATGGGGAGTTGACAGATTTCTCAATCTCAGAAGATGGGACACTAGTCTTTGCAAATAGAATATGTGCGCCCAAGGTTAAAAGATTTGATAAGAGAGATATTGGATGAGGCACATCGTACTCCATATACCGCTCATCCTGGTGGTACCAAGATGTACCAAGATCTTCGAAGGACTTTTTGGTGGAGAGGAATGAAGAGAATTATAGCCGAATATGTTGGGAGATGTTTGACGTGCCAAAAGGTTAAAGTGGAACACCAACGACCTGCAGGATTGCTAGTTCCGTTAATGATCCCCGTGTGGAAATGGCAAAGAGTTACAATGGATTTTGTCGTTGGACTTCCGAAAAATGTGAAAGGACATGATGCCATTTGGGTGATTGTGGATTGGCTTACTAAATCAGTACATTTTCTGCCTGTGAGAATGACATTTTCAATGGATCGACTTGCGCGATTGTATGTGGATAATGTTGTAAGATTACACAGAGTGCCTACTTCGATTGTATCTGATCAAGATCCAAGATTTACATCCAAATTTTGGAGGAGTTTGCACGCAACAATGGGAACCAAATTGAATTTCTCTACTGCATACCACCCTCAAACGGACGGCCAATCCGAAAGAACTATCAAGACATTGGAGGATATGTTGCGAACTTGTGTGATCGACATTGGAGGCGATTGGGAGACTCACTTACCTTTAGTTGAGTTCTCCTACAATAATAGTTATCAGCAAAGTCTTGGTATGGCTCCCTTTGAAGCACTCTATGGAAAAAAGTGTAGGTCGTCGTTATATTGGGACGAAGTTGGAGAAAGAAAAATGTTGGGCCCCGAGATTGTCGAGAAAACTGTGAAAATTGTTGAAAAGATTAAAGAGAGAATTAAGGCGGCCTAAGATTGGCAAAAGTCTTATACCGACAAAAGAAGAATAGAGTTGTATTTTGATGTTGGTGAGAAGGTGTTCTTCAAGGTGGCACCGATGAAGGGAGTTTTAAGATTTGGAAAGAAGGGAAAGTTGAGGCCTCGTTTTATTGGACCATTTGCAATTTTGGAGCGAATAGGGGACATAGCTTATCGTCTAGCTTTACCCCCCGAACTTTTTGCCGTCCATAATGTGTTTCACGTGTCAATGCTTCGAAAATACTTGCATGACCCTAGTCATGTTGTTCACCATGAAGATCTCCAAATTAGCAAAGACTTGACATAAGAGGAAGGACCAAGTGTTATACTTGATCGAAAAGTTCATGTTCTTAGGGGCCGGCAAATACCCTTAATCAAAGTTCAATGGACTAGACATGGACCCGAAGAAGCTACTTAGGAGCGTGAGGAAGAAATCTTAGCCCGTTACCCCATTCTAGAACCAAGTAAGTTTAAATTCGAGGACGAAATTTCCTTTAAGAGGGTAGGATTGTAACACCCTGCATTTTCAATAAGCTTAATTTATATTATATGGCTTGTTATTTCCTCTATTATATGAAATGTTTAAATTAATCGAATTAGCTCGAATTTATTTGTTGTGGACTTGAGGGAGTCTGTAGTTGCGCCATAGTTAAAGGATAATCTTTAGATTATAATAGGTTGAGTTATTAAATTGTGATAAGGCTTCATTTTAGAATAAGATAAGGATAATCGATAAAAATACATGTTAGCAGTATATATTTTAACTATATTAAAATTTGATTTGGAGTTTAGATAGAAATAGACTTTTACGTAAATTTCTTTCTCCATTACTTTTATTCCAACTCAAACTCTTAGAGATCTCCTTAAAACCTAGTCTTTTTATTCGAAAGCTTTTACCCCAAATCAGAGATTTTTAAAACTTCTCTCAAAACACAAAATTCTAGATTGGCGGCGGTTGTGGGAGTCGACTTGCGTGAATAAAGATTTATTTCGGTAACTTTTCATTCCAGAGTTCTAGTCTGTCGGTTCCAAATTTCTTTTCTATATAGCTAAATCGCATCGTATGTATCGCAGTAGAGTTTTAAATGGAATCAACGGTAGTCGGTTGTTTTAAGTGTAAGGGTAATATATGTAAACTAATGGTAAAGTGGAAAGTAGATAGGTACTCTTTGGAATTTCCTTGTCTTACGTGTAAAGTGAATGAAAAAGGTTAGGAGATAAGTGCTTTGATCACATGATAAAAAAAAGGGGTCGGAAGTCTGCAAATGCAAATTAATGTGCAGAACTTATTTGAAAGCCTAATAATCAATATATATAAGGATCTAGTGTTTTTTTTTTTTTCTAGAACTATGAAAGTTATCCATTATATTTTTGAATATTATATCTATATATTCATTTAGGAAAGGCTAATACGTGTATATATATAGCTGTATAGTTGGAGGAATTTTAATGTCATGCTAGTATAATTGAATTATTTATTGAATTGGAGAGAATACTTTTATATTATTATATCAAAAATTTTTACCTTGTTCTTATAAAAAAAATGTTATAAATATATAGTTATATAAGTCAGTGAAAATCTTATAATAAAGAAAAATATATGGGTTAATTATTTATGGTTTTAGTTAGTATATCCATATATATGAGTAAATCAGGAGATTAGAAGTATTGCTGCATAGATTTATCTAACAAATACAAGTTATGTCTATTAATTTAATCATATAATTTAAAATGTAAAGAAATATCACTAGATGCTCTTATTTAAAGTCCAACTTATGATCTCACAATAAGTGCGATTATGTTTCTGGAAGGAAATAGGTTCAGTGCAATAAAATAATTTTTGATGAGATTATTTATTTATTTTGTTAAAGTAAAGTATTTATTTAATGGCTTAGGTGCGGTGCAACTAGGACCCTCATCCCATATTTGATTTGTTTAGATCGTCTATGCTCAAACTTAAGGTGTGGGATCTTATTTAACTTTATACCGTTGTTTTACTTTGTCCTTTTGTAATACCCCGAACTTCTATATCGTTAGAGAGCGTATTAAATAACCGAGTAAGTTTAAATGTCGAGATTTGAAGAATAAATTTTTTTCTAAATAAATAGAAATGAGTAAAATGACTAAGATGCCCTATGTGTTTTTACGTGAGATTATCTGTGTCTATTTCTTGAAATGATAATGTGATGCATATTTTGAGTTTGTTTATATGAGAATGAGTACGAGTATAATTTTCAGAAAATTCCGAAGATTTTAATTTGAAGTGAATAATGTTGATAACCGAGAAATCGATATGCACCGATGAACTTAGAATAGATTTTAATTAAAATCTTTGAACCTAGAATTAATTCTAAGATCATTGAGATAAGGTAGAAGCTTATCCGAGATTATTTTGAGGAAGTTACAAGAATTGAATTATTAACGAATTAATAAGCCGATTAATTCTTAAGTTTTCTTCGTTATATGGAATCTAAACTTAAAAATTAGATAATCGGAATTCATAATTTATCTATTGAGATGTGAATTAGGTTTGAGATGTTTTTAATGTCGGAAACGAGACGAAGAGAGATTAGACCCGTTTTGAGCATAAATGGAATAATACGGACGTTTTATCCGGAAAACTTTTTACGACCGGATAACTAATACCCATAATAAAATAATGAGACAAATTCCACTCATCTCTCTCCCTCTCTACCGCCATCTCTCTATCTCTCTCCCTAATCTCTCTCCAAGCCTACTATGTAGCATTCATCATTATGATTATTCTTTAGTAATGAACAAGATCTTAGTAAATTGTGTAATCAAGATTGCATGCAAGATCCCATCACATCAATCCTTTATCAAACCAAGTTCCAACACCAAACACCATCATTTTTATTCTAATGTGTTGGAAAGGAAAACTATTCAAGTGCATGCAAATTTCATACAAGTCCATCTCTCTCTCTTTTCGATCTCTCTCTCTATATGCAAGAGAAGAATTCTTTCATTTCATCTATCACACTCTCTAAACTCTCCAACAACAACAAAGAAGAAAAATCCTCTCTCTCCCTCTCCCCATTGCCGTAACATACACACACACATACATGCTTGGAATTTCTTCCATTAAAGCCTTGTATTCATGCTCCAATCTCATGAAAATCAAGAGAAGATCATCATCATCATCTTAGTTCTTCCAAACCCCAAGTTGAAAGGTAATAATTGTCACAGCCCCAACTCCCGAAGGACGGCAAAGCCGGGGTGCGACTAGGGATTGGAATAAAAAAACAGAAAAGAAGGGGAATAAATGAATAAAACACATTAACTTAACACTAATTATGATGAACTTGAATAAAAGAGAGTCAATCTTGAAGGATCGCTCGTCAAACTGTATAAAAAAATAGGTTTAAAGTAATAACAACTTAAACCGAAAGGATTTACATAATGAGAGAACCTACTTTATTTAATGAAAGAAAGAGTAAATCACGGAGGATCACTCGACATAGCTGTTCTTAGAAGAGACTAAGTTCAAGGAATGAAACTTAGATCTAAAGTTATACAATAACTGAAACTAGGTTGCAGAATTGGCAGCGGAAAACGTAGAAATGATATCACATATCGAATGTGAAATCGAGGCTCAACTACACTTCTTTCCTGAGAAAAGACCTTTACTCAACCTCTTCCACCTTCGTCGCTCAACCTGCACATTTAAAAACAAACATGCAGGGCTAAGTACAAAAATACTTAGTGGGCACATTGCCGAAAACATTTATATGTAACGCAACGGGGTTTTTTGATAAAAGGCACGTGCTTACCAAATATTAAATCAAATCATGCATCTTTTCATAAATACTCGCATAAAACTTTTACTGATATATATACATTTAATTTCTGAATGACACACTGAGGGTTTTAAACTCACATCTGATCGTCTGGAAAGCACCTGAGGGCTAACTCAGAAACTGTCCCTTTGGATAGCACCTGTGGGCTATCTCAGAATCTGATCATTTAGTTGGAATTATCTGGATAGCAGCCTGAGGGCTATCTCAGAATCCAATACTCTGGTTAGCACCTGAGGGCTAACTCAGAGAGACAAAAGAGAATTCATTTGCACTGATAGACACTTTAATACTTATCTATTAAAGCAATACGTAAACACCTTCGAGCAACACTCGCATATAAATACTTTAATACTCATCTATTAAGGCAAAACGTAAACAACTTCGAGCAACGCTCGCATATAAATAAGGCAATAATTGATACACTTTCGAAAAGCCCACGTAATATTACTTCATAAGTAATGGCATTCAACGGAGATTTTGGTTTTAGAAAGCCCACCTCGTTCGTTTACAGAACTATTACTCATACTTCCGTCTTCCGTCCTGTCTTCTATTCTCGTTCTCCTCCTTGGAATGCAAATAATAAAACAACGATAAGTCGCCGAGTCGAGAGAAGAAAATCGAAATCGAAACTGAAATCGAATTAATCATTTAAGTTCTTAAGCTTTAGGCATTTGCACGCTTAACTAGATTCTTTTAGTTAATCTAGAACGAGACTCGAACACTTCTCGTTTAAAACTCACATGGTTTCTTACTCGACACTGGGGTCAGTCATTAATGATAGTCGATAAGTTATATCGACTTAAAGGATCATAAGAGATTAGGTTGAAAAGAATTCAACTTAAGAAAACGAGTTTTGAAAATTACTGTACAGGTCAGTAACCATCACGCAGAACAGGGGATTTCGAAACATGGGACATTCTCTATACCAAAAGAAAGCCACGGATGTCTAGTTTACTCTCCAATTTACGGATCTCGATTTCGTTAAGCGAGCTAGGAGTTATGACAGTTTTCGTGAAACGTCGCAAAACAGTTCGAGTTTAACCCTAGGGCTCGATAACTCGGCATACGGCTTCCTAGGTTCGATTTATGATAATCCTCTGTTTTTCACACGAAATTATTGACTCAAGGCAGTCAACACGTATTTCCATACGTGGTGAACTCCTTTTCAATTCTCGATTACTAAAACGACGATTAAAACATCGTCATTCAAAACTAGTCAATTACTATACCAAAGCAAGTTCATTTCTTACGTTACTTATGTTCATTTGTTCGTCTCTTACATTAAATTCAACGTCATCGGAATTCAATCAAACTCTACCACATTATCCAACATCTATCAAGGTTCATTAATACGTATAACATTACCTCAAAACATTAACCAATCTCGATTTAATTCCAAATCCTCGTCTCTTAGAATTTTCATTATATTTTTAGAAAAATTCCAATTAAATATATATTCATCCTCATGCATCGTATATCCCATTTTCATTAAACAAACGAGCATATCCTAACATTTACTAACCTAAATCGAGTCTTGTTCGTCTCTTAGGTTTTGGATTTTATATTTAGAAAAATCTAAAACAATTCATACGATCAATTAATATCATACGGAACACTAATCTATCATCAATTCGACGAAGAAATCGAACACAAAAGAAAGCCCCAAAATCTGAAAAATTTTCGGTAATGTCTAGAGCTTAGGGTTCTTGATTTTTCCTCATGATTTGATCCGTAGAACTCGACTCTAAACACTCTAGAACATGATTCGATCAAAGGACAACATGCTATTTAAATCCCCAAATTTTCGAACCAAAATAAAAATGGGGGAAAAGAGATTTGTTCGGTTCAAATGATAGACGAAGTTCTTACATTTTGTATTATAAACTCGGATTGGACTTTGATCGGTAGATGGAGGAGTTATGATCTTGGAGAAAGCTTGAGCTTGAGCTTCTATGGAGGAGAAATGAAGAAGAAATGAGGGAGAGGGAGAAGATGGAGCTGGCGGCATTGGTGTGTATATGAGAGAAGATGATGACTCACTATGGTGAGTCATAAGTAAGTAAAAATATCCCACAAAGTAATGGTGACTCGCTAAGACATGTTTGGCGAGGAATTATTTGACGAAAAATTTCATTTTTGGCTCTTAAACATCGATTAAAAAGTCGAGAAATACTTTCTTAGTTGGTTACGGAATTTACGAAATCTAATTCGTCCACTAGATTGGAAATAATTAACTTACTCGGAAAACCTAAATCGTTTTTCAAAAAACGAGAAAAAGTCGGAACTGTGTTGAGATCGAGCTGTGCATCCATCATGGCTGATCTGAATTGTCTGAACATGCCTGGATCCCCAGAGCTGAGCTCGAATAGGGCTTCCTTGAAGGCTTCCCTTGCATCTTCAGTTGTGTAGACCTTCCTATAGTAGAAGTCATTCACAAACTCCTGTTTGAATGACTCCCAATACTCATTTCACTCAGCTGGCATCCATTTGTCAACATGTTTGAATCGAGGTTGGAGTTTGGACTTTCCTTGCAGTTGTTGTTGCCTCTTTCTTGCCTCAGCCTTGCTTTGATGTCTGTTGATTCTTCTTAGGCTTCGGCTGGCAATGTTTCTGTCCAATCTCTTCGAAATCTTGGCGAGCTCCTTTTCAAACTTGTTGACAGCTTTGGCTTAACCAGCAGCAAACGTCTTGATCCAAGCTGGATTCAGGTAGTCCTTTTCTGATGCACTTATAGCTTTGGTAGCAGCAATTGTCTCTTCGGTTGTGATACCGTCGAGATCAGCTTCGATTTCAGCTGCTAATTCAGCTACGAGAGTGGAGATTTCAACTTCCTACTCCATTTCTTTTCCAGCTGCATCTGTCTCCTTCAGCTGAGATTCTCCTTGTTCAGCAGCCACTTCCCCCTTTTTCCTCTAAGCCTCTTCCCCATGCCTCGCAACTTCTGTTGGCTTCTTACATTCCCCCTTTTTGGCATCAGCAAGAAGGGTTGCCAGTGAGCTATCCAGAGAGGTAAGTTTTACTTCAGCCTGTTGGACTCGAGAGAAGAGTTCATCCACAGCATCCTGTCCTCCAACCTTCTTCGCCAGTTCTAGATCTTGGCGCTCTTGATCCGCTTTCGTCATGGCTTCGAAGGTTGCAGAGACTTCTCTTTGAAAGACGACAAACTCAGCGCGATGTTTTTCGAACTGAGTCGTCCACTCTTGGTCTTGTGTCTACTGGGATTTGACAAGGTTGGAATTGGCGACAGTTTTGAACACATTCAACTCAGAACTGAGTTCACGAACAGTTCTCTTCAGCTCATCGTTGGCTGTGCTGGTGGAGGATGAGAATTCTTTCAGCTTCAATTTCAGAGCATCTTCCATCAGCTGCCTCTGCTTCTCAGCCTGAGCCTCAATCACCAGCTGCTGCTCTTCACGATTCTGCTGGATGGTTGAGAGCAACTCAGTTCGCAGCTGGTTCACCCTCTCAGTTATCAGCTCACAAATTTCTTCAGAGGAGAGTGCTGGTTGAGCTGAGGGGGCTGGTTGTTCGATTGCTGGGGCTAATAGTTCAATTGGTGGGGGTAGTATAGTGACCATGGCTTGACGATTTGCCAGGTATTGTTGGAATGCAGCCTCTTCCTGCTAAGCTGCTGCTTCAACTGTATCAATCTCATCCACGAACTCAGCACTCTTGGCTAGCATAGTGTCCAAAAAGGCGACAACTCCTGCATTGTTGCACAGTTCCCTTGAGTCTGTCCCTTCAGCCTTGTTGAGATCGAATCTGCGGCTCAGAACAGCGACCTTGTTCTTCTATGCTACCTCAAGGTTGGAATATTCGAAGTACTCTTGCAGGCGTGACTCATCAGCCTTGAGGTGGTCCTAGCCATAGATGCGGAGGGTGTCTTCCTTGACATACCAGTAGCTGAAGATGATGCTAAACTGGTATATCAGCTCCGTGCCAAACATGGTGAAGATCGGCATGTTGCGAGCTTCAGGAAATATCCCAACGAGCTTCTTAAAGCAATAGGCCAGCTTGCCTTCATGCTCAGCTACGACCGCTTGACGATTTTCTTCTTCATTGATGGGGGAGGGTTCAATGTCATAGACATATGGTTCAAAAGGTTCTTCAACATTGGCCATGGAACTGGTCGCAATGTTGGCATCGAGCGTGAGGCTCGGAATATTTGTCTGAGGATCAGTTGTGAGAATCTGATCCCCTTTGGTTGGTGATTGGGCTGGCTGGTCAGTTGGACTGGGTTGGGAGCCGGTTGAGGTTAGGATTCCTTGGATGGTATCAGCTCCGGTTGGAGGAGAGGGTAAATTGTGTTCTGACTCTTCAGATGAAGACGAGCTATCTGAGGATGAGCTCGATTCATCTACATCTGTTTCCTTCCCTTCAACCATAGACTCTGGATCCCGAGGAGCAATGATATACGCAGCTGGGTCAACCGACTGACTCGACTCAGGTGACTTCTCAGCTGGTGTATCCTCCGTTGGCTTCTCCTCAGCTGGCAAATTCTTAGCTGGTTGCGCAGCTGGCTGCTTGAACCGTATCCTCGGTCTCTTCTTTAGTGGTTCCTCCTCCACTTCTTCTTCTTCTTCTTCTTCCGACACATCCCTCAGTCGGCGAGCAGTAGATGATCTGGTCTTTTGACCGACTGCTGGAGGTTGTTGTGACTCCAACTGCTTCTCAGTTGTGTCTGCTTCCACAGCTGGCTTCTCGGCTCCCTTCTTCTCTTTAGGAGTGTACACAGCCGACAGCACGTCCTGAGCCTTTTTGGCTGTGGGGAACAACAACATCTTCTTGAGAGGCGTCTCCTCGCTGTCTTCCCAAGTTAAATTCTGATTCTCCGTGGCACGCAGAATCAACACAGAAATTTTAGTGCCGAAGTTCAGAGACCCCTTGACACTCAACAGCTGCTCTCCGGACTCAGTTGTGATTTCGGAGATCTTCTGTTGCTCTAAGATCAACTGGTGTTCGAAGTACTGAAGCCAGTTGACCTCGTATTTCTCCTCCAGAGCCTTCTGCTGCTTCAGTTTGGGGCGGCTGATATCCCCAAAGGCTCCACTTTATCCAAATGCACACTTGGAAATAACATCAAATAGAAGTCGATGTTGAGGCTTCAACTTTGTCCTTTGCATGCTACTCTTCATCTTTTTTGGGATGATCAGGGCCTGCTGAAGGAATTCATCTGCTTCTTTATCAGTGAAGCTGTCGACGATGTGTGTGGCCTGATGATTTCTTGGGATGATTTTGGCTAGTTCTTCGGACACAAGTATCTCGGTGGCTGAATCTTGGATTGATCGGGAGGCGCCGTCGCGTTGTTTGCAGGAGACGTTTGAAACGAGTCCAACTCCCGACTCATGATGTAGATTCAAATAAAACTCTCCGACTTGCTTTCGTAGCAGGAGGGAGGGAGTGAGAGTTGCCCATTGAAGAAGACCGTGCGCAGAGAGAAGACCGGCAAGGTGAGAAAGCTCCGGTGACATTAGTGCGTCCGTCGAAAGGATCTGTTCAAAATGAATCTTTGATAGCATCATATCGAATGATTCCTGGAATGTAGCTAGATCTTTAGATACCATCTTCTTGGAGGTTTTGGGTGCCATTATGATTTGCAGTGAAGTATATATATATGCAAAGAAGGAAAGAAAATATTAGCCAAATATGGAGAGACAGAATTGAAGAAGATGATGAACAGTTGTAGCAGATAAACACGAATGAGGAAAGTAGGAGATCACTTCCTGATTTTTCGCCTTATATAGGTTTTTGACTTGATTGAGATCAACGGCTGGGGTTAAATGGCGCGAATCCATCAACGGCTGAGATTACGCGATTGTTGACTATCTTTGACTTGACGTCACGAACCGAGTCCCAACCAGCGCGTGAGAAGGTGTACAGTTTTCATGTCAGTCCAGTCGCACTATAAAGTAGGCTTTGGATGTTCAGCCGTACTTTACATTTAATGCGACATGATGGCTCTTTTTAATGTAACTGACATGTTAAGGAATGTTTGAATTTATTTCAAACATTCTCATTTAAGATCATAACACCTTCAGCCATAAATGATACCTGCCAGCTGATGTCGAAATCAGCTGTGTTTCCATGTTGCGGCATACCATCAGCTGACTCAAGTTCGTCTGTTCAGCTGACGTCTGATGTCTTCAGTTGGCGATCCGCATCTGAGATTCCCCCTTCATCTGAGCTTCCCCCTCAGATGGATATCTATCTCTTCACCTCAGTTGACTCCTCATCTGATGGATCCAACAATCCAAGGAGGTCACATAGCATCTTGAACCGTGCTTCAACTAGAGGTTTGGTGAAGATATCAGCTCTCTGAATCTTAGTTGGAATTTTCTCCATGGATACATCCTTCTTCTCAATATGATCTCGGATAAAATGATGACGAATGTCGATATGCTTTATCCGAGAGTGATGAACAGGATTCAAAGAGATAGCAATGGCACTTGAGCTATCGCAATGAATGGGAACCTGTCCAGTTGAGACTTCATAATCTCTCAGCTGTTGCTTGAGCCATAACACTTGCATGCAACAGCTTCCGGCAGCCATATATTCTGACTCGGTTGTAGAAGTGGCAACACATGCTTGTTTCTTGGAGAACCACGAAACTAGCTTGCTTTCCATGAACTGACAATGTCCAGATGTGGACTTCCTGTCCAACCGATCACCTGCTAGATCTGCATCTGAGTATCCGGTCAGTTGGATGTTGTCGTCGGTTGGATACCACAACCCAACATTAACAGTTCCCTTCAGATACTTGATGATGTTCTTTGCTGCCAACATGTGTGCTTCCCTGGGTTGAACTTGGAACCGAGCACACACTCCAACTGCGTATGATATGTCTGGTCGACTGGCGGTTAGATAGAGCAAAGAACCGATGATCTCTCTATACTTACTGGCATCCACGAGCTTTCCCTCACTTCCAGATTCAATCTTCCAGTTAGTATTCATCGGGATCCTTGTTGTCTTACTTGTTTGCAATCCGAACTTGGTGATGAGCTCCTTAGTATATTTGGACTGATTGATGAAAATCCCTTCTGGTGACTGCTTCACTTGAAGTCCAAGAAAATAGTTCATCTCGCCCATCATCGACATCTCGAACTTCTCCTTCATGAGATTTGAAAATTTTTCACACAGTTCCTCCGACTTAGAATCGAATATGATGTCGTCGACGTAGATTTGCACAACAAGTATATCTTTTCCAACTTTGATGGTGAAGAGTGTTTTGTCAACTGACCCTCGTTTGAATCCCGAGTTCAGAAGAAAACCACAAAGAGTGTCATACCAAGCCCTGGGTGCTTGTTTCAGTCCATAGATTGCTTTCTTCAACTTGTACACTCTTCCATCTCCAGTTTCAAAACCGGGAGGCTGTTTAACATAAACATCTTCCTTGATATCACCGTTGAGGAAGGCACACTTCACATCCATCTGATAGACCTTGAACTTGTGAAATGCGGCATAGGCTAGAAAGATTCGGATGGCTTCCAGTCTTGTAACTGGCGCGAAAGAGTCCTCGAAATCGATTCCTTCTTGTTGGCAATATCCTTGAGCTACCAACCTTGCCTTATTCCTCACTATGAATCCAATGGCGTCTCTCTTGTTTTTGAAAATCCACTTCAATCCAATAACCTTAACACCATTTGGTCTTTCTACCAACTCCCATACACAGTTGCATAGAAACTCATTCAGTTCTTCTTGCATGGCTGTTGTCCAGTGAACACAGTTGAGAGCTTCCACAATGTTCTTCGGTTCTGGCACATCAGCTACAAAGCAAGAAATCATGGCAACATCTCCAGCTTGCTCGAACTCCTCTAGAACTGCCAACTCCTCAGCATATTGAGCGTAAGTGTTGGAATCTTCCTCGGTTGGGTCTGGATTTGCAACTTGGTTCCTTGTACGCACACCTTCGGTTGGATCTCCGAAGATGTTGTCAGCGGAATGATCTTCATACCATCTTTGGTTGCGTCTTCCTTCTTCTTCCATCTGTGGCTGTTTCGTGATCTGAGTTGTGGGAGATGCTGGACTCTTCTGAGCTGGTGGTTTATAAGTTATTGAGTGTGGATCCTCAACATTGATAACATTTCGAACTGGGCTCGGTTGGGCTTCAGATGCTGATGCAGTTGGAGGGGCATCAGCTGGAGTTCCCCCTTGAGATGAGCGGGGGTCCTCGCATTCATCTTCAGAGGAGTATGGATCCTCATCCTCAGTTGCCCAAACCAGTGGTTCAGCTAGATTCTTTTGCCTTAGAATCTGAGATCATGTGAGGGCTAGTGGAACTTGTGGATCAGCCTGTTGTCCTTTAGCCTGTTCCCTGCACTCAAAAGTAGATTCATCAAAACTAACATGAGGTGTTATCTCCACAACACGAGAGCTATTGTTGAAAACTCTATAAGCCTTGATCCGAGCGGCATATCCGAGAAATATGCCTTTCGAAGCTTTGGCATCAAAAGTTTTCAACTGAGTCTTCCCATTGTTTTGAATATAACACTTAGAACCAAAAACGCGAAAATAAGAAATATCTGGCTTCCTGCATCTCCATAGCTCGTATGGTGTCTTTCCCAACCGCTTGGTCAGAAGAGACCAGTTCTGAGTGTAGCATGCAGTGTTGATGGCTTCAGCCCAAAATCTCTTTGGTAGAGCTGAGCTGGTTAACATGGATGTAGCTGCATCCTTCAGCGTTTGGTTCCTTCGCTCAGCTACTCCATTCTGTTGCGGAGTACGCGCAGCCGATGTTTGATGTGTAATTCCATGCTTCTCGCAGTACTCGATGATGGTTTCATTTAGAAACTCAGTTCCACGATCTGATCGGATAGAAATGATCTTCATCTCTTGTTGGTTCGATATCCGATCCATCAACTTGGGTAGCTCATCTCGGGTTTCACTCTTGTCGCGCATGAAGATGGTCCACGTATATCTTGAGTAGTCATCCGTTACAACCAGGGTGTACATGTTACCATTCATGCTCTTTGGTGTAACTGGCCCGAAGAGATCCATGTGGATCAGCTGTAACACTCGGTCGGTTGAGGGAGTTGTCTTCAACCGGAAGGAGGATCTAGCGAGCTTTCCCAACTGGGATGCACTGCAAGTTTGTGTTGTTGAAAACACTCGGTTTGGTATGCCGCTTGCATGTTCTTGTCTGGCAAGTTGGTTCATTGTCTTGAAGTTCAGATGGTTGAGCCTTTTGTGACACAGCCAGCTCACATCTCTGAACTGCTCTTTGATAACAGGCAGGTGTCAGGAAGACTGCTGTTCCAGTCAGCGTAGTATACATTCCCGGTTGGCGATCGATTTCCCAACAATATCACCTGCTTTGATCCGTCATTTTTAACCCTGTAACCCTGTGCATCAAACTTGACAGAGAAACCATTATCATAGAATTGGCTGATGGAGAGCAAGTTATGCTTCAATCCATCAACATATGAGACATTAGAAATAGAAACGTGATTGGTTTCAAGGGTACCGTAACCTCTGGTGTAACCTTTTGAGTTGTCACCAAAAGTAACTGATGGACCTTCTTTCTCCACGAAACGTCCAAGCAAATCCTTCAGATTTGTCATGTGTTTCGAGCATCCACTGTCCATCACCCACATTGTTGCAGACGCTTTATTCTTCCTCAGCTGTTTCTCCTATACCTGCAAGGAGAAACTCGCTTAGATCCCCAATTTAAGTTGGGTCCTGGAGGGTTAGAACCAGTTCCCCCTGGAACTGTGCGACACTTTTCCCTGTATACTCGGATGGATTTATCATTCCAGATCACTTTTCCTTCATCATCAACTATAACAACACCTCGGTCATCCTTAGGCTTGTTGTTAGTAGTGATGTTCTGTTTCTTGGGAGGAGTTGGATTTCTCCCATTGCGAGCTTTCAGAGGAGAGGCTTTCCCCCTGTTTTGATGGCGATTCTTATCCTGTTGAATTTGTCTGTAAGGTCGGACGCCTTGTTGGAATCCCTGTGGCTGATTCTGATTCCAACTCCTTAAATATTGTTTGTAGCTGTTCATGCCTTGTTGGTGGTTCATGTTGTGGCATGAATATCTCCAGCTGTTCGACCTGTTCCTTATCGGTTGACTCAGTTGGAACCTTTGGTTGAACTGATGATGGAACCGTTGTTGATTCAGATGGTTGGATCCTTGTTGGTTCTGCGGTCGGTTCCATTCTTTCTGATGTTGACTCTGAGGTTGATGCAGAGATCGATTCTGATTCTGAGTTCGGTTGCGATTATGCCTTCGACACCTCTGATTTCTCTTCTGACTTTTGGAACATTCCCCCACGGTTGATGTCCCAACCGATGGAACATTCTGTCCTCCATCAACTGCTCCTTTTCCCTTCTCAGTTGTGGTTACCTTAGTCGGTTGAGCTTGCTGAGAGGTAGAGGTTGAATTACTTTGTGGTAACACAGGTTCCACTGTGTTAGGTTCGACAACCTTGATCTCAACAGCTTTGATGAAGGTTGCTGGAGGAATTCCACTATCTTTAATCACATCATAACCGAGTTCTGACACGTCATCCATCTGTCTACTGTAACTGATAAGATTCTCGATGATCTTGGATGACTGATATAGCTTGATTAGATTGTCCTTCTCAGTTTGCAACTCCTTGAGAAGGACAGTTATCTGCTCGGTTTGTCCATCTGACTTCTTTATCAGCTGGTCGATTTGAGTCTCTTGAGTTTTCAACTGATCTTCTTTATCTGCTCTCTTGAGTTTGGTTGACTACATTCAGTTGACTCTTGAGATTCTCAATCTCCTCTGTTTGACTCTTGATCAGATCGTCCTTCACGGTTAAGGATTCTTCAAGTTTTGAGAATTGTTCTTGAAGACTCTTAAACTCAACCGATTGCTGATGTAGTTCCTCACTGAGTTCTTGAAAGTCACTCCAGGAGGGTTCCAACTCTTCATCCAGTGATTCTTGCATGTTAGAAATATTGGAAGAATTTAACTTAGCAGGATTAGAGTGTACCTCAGTATCATCTTGGTCGGTTCCAAGTGCCATGAGGCATTGATCCTGACTGATGGCGTTGTTGGTGGAAGTCAGCTCATCCTCATCTTCAGTGTCAGTGAAGATGTCCATGTCCTCAGCTGCTTCTTCTGCTACCATGGCCTTATTCTTTCCAGCTTGTTTGGCCCTCAATGCTTCTCTCTCTTTCTTCGAGAGATCTGTACAGTCAGCTTTGAAATTTCCTTCCTTGCTGCATTCAAAGCAGTCGTTGGTCACAGGCTTTGAACTGTCTCGAGTTCGGTTGGATTTGTAGAATCTTTTGTATTTTCCGAACCGAGTATCCATATTCTTTGACAGGGCGGCTATGTTCTGTTGCATTTCATCTCTGCTTGGCTCCTTTGCAGCTGTATCTGCAGACATGGTTGGCCTTGATGTTCTTGACTTGGAGTAGTCAGCTCGAAGTGCAACTGACTTTGTGGCTGATCTAACATCTTCATGTCGACTCGTCTGAACCGAGGACTGAGATCTTCTTCGGTTCACCTTATACTCATTTCCCTTTAAAATTGAGAACAATCTTTCAGTTCCCATTTCACCAAGGTCAGCTCGGCTCTCGTGGATATTGGTGAAGGTATCCCACTCAGCCGGTAGAGCTTGCAACACTTTGAGATTGATTTCTCTTAGTGTGTATTTTCCTCTTCGAATGGACTGGATTCTTCTGAGGATATCCATAAACCGGAGCTCTAGCTGATCAATTGTTTCATCAGTTCTCAGACAAAAGTTGTCGAAGTTTTGGCATGCATGTGAGAACTTGTTCTCCTTCGTCTCATCGCTTCCTTCACTTAGCGATGCCAAGATATCCCACATCTCTTTTGCAGTCTCGCACTCTTCTATCCAAGGGAGGTAATCTTGTTCAACAGTTGACATAATCGTGCTCTGAGTTCAGATGTCTAACTGGCTCACCTTGGCTTCCTCTAGAGTGTAGTCTTCCAGCTGCTTCTCCACAAACTCCACAACTGTATCCCCATCGTTGGGATTTGTAGGAGTGCGAGCTATTCTCTCTTTGATGATGATCGGTCCGGACGAGAGTACTTGTTGCATCCTATGATGCTTCGACAGTAAGATCTTTTTCATCCGTGTCCTCCAGGATGTATAATTTACTACCGAGAAAATGACCACGATCTTATCTTTGACGTCCATCTGCACACAATAGCAACAGAAATATGCAAGAAAATATGCACTAGCGTGATAAAGAGATCTGTTCAGTTGACCACTGAATAAACTTTATCGAAATCACACCTTGTGAAACAGAGTCAGTAGTCTTTTAAACCACTGCTCTGATACCACTTGATGGTCCCAATACGAGTTACTGGTGTATGGGGGAGGAGAATACACCAGTTAGGATTTTAAAACTAAACTCCTGAAAATAACTTCAACCGAGTAAAAGGACTCAGTTGGAATCTCACAGCTGAGTAAGCGACCTCAGCTGGAAGAGTGGTGTTGTGCGGAATGTGGTGGAAATTAACAACTCGTAAAACAACTCACGCTTTTGTACAAGGTTGGTCAAAAACTAAGACAGTTGATGCAAAGATGCAGTTTGTATGCGGTTAGATTGGTTAGTTGAATATGCGATAAATAACTGAGAAATAAACACAACACACGACGATTTAACGTGGTTCGGAGAGAACTCCTACGTCCACGGGGAGTTGTGAGTCCGTACAACTCTGTCCAAGTTCTTCTGGACAAACCACACAGCTTACGCGGGCTGTGCAACCGTTAAGGATAAGTTTGCGGGTACTTATCAACCTTACAGTTTAGTTTTCGGGTACTAAACAACCTATCTACTCAATTCCAGGAAGAGTAGGGTCCTAACACTCCTTTTGAGAGGAAGTGTGAAAAAGATGGGTTCCAACTAAAAGCTCGAACACGAGGTGAGCTTTTATCTAACACTCTACGAACTCTCACTAAGTGATGTTCTCAAGGTTCGATCTAAAGACACAGAAACTAATTCTAGAACTCTCAACAAGTGATGTTCTAAAGGATTAAATGCAGCTCAGCTCGTGAAGAATTTTACTCTCAACAGAATGAAGGCCTCTATTTATAGGCGGAGAGGATCAACTAGCCGTTGGAGGAGCTGTTGATCTCTATTCTTTGATAGCGATGGCTTGTCTCTCATCTCTGCAGACTTTTCCGATATGGCATCTGTGCTCTTCTGCTTTCCATCTGAAACAATCTTGTGTTGGGCCAAATAGGGTAATGATTGAACGGTCAAACCCTCACGTGACTTCCCTTTTTTGAAATTCAAATTTAAACCTTTGTTCTTCAACCTTGGTCAGTCGGTTGAGAATCTTGATCTTGATCTGAGTGGTCTTCAGCTGTGTTCCATTCTATCTGAACCGTTGAACTTCTCAGCTGACTTTGAACTTCATGTTGAAACTTCTTCCTTTTTGGAATAACTTCTCTAAGTCTTTTCCCTTAGTCGGATGGCATTTTGTGACTGATGTTCTAAGTGAACAGTTGGCTTGAACGCTCAGTTGTCTTGCTTACAACTGATGTTCCTCATCCGATTTTCCATCTGGGGTTCTAATCGAGTGAAGTCAGATTGTCGTCTTCAGCTGGAGTCCTGTAAAGATAAAATCTTAACTTTGCTCAAACAGCGAGCCTAACTGCTAACAGTAGGAACTGGCAACATCTACTCGGTTGGGGTTAGTTGGTTTTGGAATTTATCAAAACTCTTACTAACAAATTTCCCAACAAAATTAGTCTTAATTTAATAAATAAAAGAGGAAAAGAAATTTATTAATTAAATAAATAAGAGTCGAGAAAATCGAGTTAAAATAAAGAGAATAAAATGATAAGAAAGTAAAGAGAAGTTTTAATCGAATCAAAGAAAAGTGTTAATTGAGTTAAGTTTACGTACTCGTATAGTTTAACCAAGAAAATAATGGAATAAGATATCGAGTAATGATTTAGAAAGTAATAAATTAAAATTAATTAAATAAGTTATTTTTCAAACCGTGTGGATTAAGAATAAACCGAGAAGAATTTCCGAGATAATAATTAGAAGAGTAATAGTTGAGTTAAGAATGAGAATCGAGTTAGAAATAGAAATGAAATTTCTATTTCATAAGAGTTTAATAAAAATAAAAAGAATTTTTATTAATTGAGTAAAAATTTATAATAGGTTTCATAAGACAACGAGTTTGGAAAAGTGTTGTTTATAAGTCGAGAAAAATAAATTATATTGTTTGAGTTTTTATTTGAATTAAGTTCTAAAATAAAAATTGAATAAATGTTAATGTGTCTTGAAATGTGATTGAATTTGAAACAATGTGTTTGATTTATTTGATTTATTATGCAATTGAATTAATATGTTTGAGTAAATGATATTATTTGGTGATAACGTGAAGAATTATTAAGTTTGTTTGTATACAAAATAATTGAGCTATTGAGTTGTTAATTAAATCAAGAATTGATTAAATTTATAAAAGAAAGCTCGAGTAATAGAATTTAGATAGACGCCGTTTCATAATTAAAGCGAGAAGTGCTAAGACATTGGTTAGTAGTATTAACCAATTATCGAGTAGAGTCAATGGCTTAAATACGAGAATGCGAGATTGTCTTAGAAAAGAATAGCTTTGAGAGAAACGACTCAAGTAGAAGTCCTTCAATCGAAACCAACGTCTAATATCCGTTTTGCGTAATATCTTATCTTCTTTATCAATGTCGAACTGTGAAGGATCAAGTCGGACGGAAAGATAAGCGAGGACAGATAGCCCTTAAACCACCTTGCTAGAACATCGGATGTCAGGTGGGCTTTTCTGAACCAAAACTATTGATGAATGTTATTATGCTATCGAGTATTATTATGTGATTCTTAAAATGCGATTGACTTGCCGTTTTTATTGAGTTTGGTATGTGTTATCATCTGTTTGCTTGAGATTATTATTATCCTGTGAATTGCAGGAACCCACGTGTGGTATGTTAAATATTGAGGTGACTGTGAGCCTTGCTTCGGTTAGGCCCACACAGTGTTCGAGAAGGAGGCCTACTTCTCGGCACAGTGAGTGAATTTATGATAGATGATGCATACTGTTGAGTATATGTTATATTTGACTGCGCAGTCTATTTAAAAGAAAATGGTTTTAGCATGCACAAGTAAAATTGTTTTAAGTTTCTTAAGTACTTGTGATGTTTCGGCAAGGCAAGTTCAATTGATATAGCCTTTAAGAGCATTTTTTTCCAAATATTTTCAGCATATGTTCACTTAGTATGAAGTACTCAGCCCTACGTGTATTTCTAAATGTGCAGGTTGACAGGATGGTGATGGCATGGACGCTTGGTGGTGTGGTGTTTTTGGTTGAGTCGAGTCGGATGTCGGACTGGCATTTGCACGTCTCCATACATGTAAATGTTGGGAATTGAGTCAAGTTTCCGCTGCAACTCTTTTGAAATGAAAGTCTGTTGATATACACTTTGATACTTGTTTTTTATCCCGAGCAATGTGCTCGTTGGTTTTAATGTTTGTTGAATCTTAATCTCGTTGACCTGAAATACTTATCATATTCTTGATGATATGTATTTTAAAATGCTCGGTTATTGCTTCAATAGGTCTTTGATGGTCTTATTCGAATGCTAATGATTTTTATTGATATTTCCCCGAGCATGTTTCCCCGTATTTGAGTTGATCATTAGATGGTTAAGTTGCGTTGTTGTTCGTAAGTCGCATCTCGGGAGTCGGGGTGTGACAGGTTGGTATCAGAGCAAGGCTTTGACTGCTCTGATGTCTGATATTCTTTGATAAGTCGAGTCTAGATTTAATTCCTAGACTTATTTGAGTCAGTAAACCACACCAAGCTATCCTCCATCTCATCCGGCAACCAGGTACGTCTTATTTTCTAAATTTTTTTCAAGTTAAAGTGATGTTTGAATTATCAAGATATTGAGAAATTCTTTTGAGTTATTTATGAGTTATGATGTTTAGAGATAAAAGTTATTAAGTTGATTGATAATTAGATTGCTTTAGAATGTCCTCCCCAATGCGTGTTCGTGTGGACAAATCAGAAAGGATGAAACGCTTGTGCAAATGGTTACGTGATTTGGAATTGCCCGAAACTATGAACGAAAATCCCCCTTTGGAATGCAGAAATGAGTATTTGGTGGAAATTCTAGTATACTCGATTAATTTTTTAAGTGTGCTTATGCGTTTAAAAATTCGTATAGGATGGACGATAACGACTGAATGCAGGAGTACTTGTATGTGAGAAAAATGAGTACTGAGTCAATAGCCGAATTCTTAGCGCGTTATCATACGATTTGGGAAAAAGTCCAGTATATGGACATCAGACCACTGGAAGGCATGACGCATTTGATCCAGGCTCTACCTCAGGAATGGAAAAATTGGGCAGCATCCCTCGTTCCTCGATTCCTAAGCTATCGCTACTTCGACCGAACCTTGTACGGTGATGTAAATGCGTTTATCTCCACTATCTCAGCTCGTTTCATAACCTATGGTGCTCCTCCGCCAGAGCCGTATGATGATGACTCTCCAAACTTGCTAAATGAAATTGTCCGTGCTCCTCCACCGATTCCTCAAGATGACCCAGTTTTCCTTTAAATTAATTCGCCGCCACGAACCGAACTTGAACCTCGAGAATTCCCCCAAGATTATTCAATTTTAAGTGGTGTGCTTTCAATCCAATCTTTTGATCCCTTTGCTTTGACTAACTTTCCAACATTGCAGCCGAGCGGATGCAATGGAAATCCGTCACCAAATGAAGATCAGTTCGCCGCTTATATGCATCGTTACCAAGCAACTCTTTCAATTCATCCCGAAGAAGAATCCTCTAGACCAGCCCGTTCAAGCAATGACAATGAGAATGAAAATGATCCGGCCGATGCAGCGACAGTAGGAAAAGGATACCTCCAAGCTTTACCCAACGATGTCTTTCCTGCCCCTTATGCTTGTGCGTCTACCTCTGTAGCAAGGCCAGAAAATGAGTACAACTCCCAGTTTGGTGGCTCTGCTGACATAGCATCTTACCTTCGCCAAGAAGAAAACTCCAACACCCCGCCTTACGAGAAAGCTTTGAGGGCAGCCGAACGTGAGTGTTTCACTATTGAAGATGACAACGTCGAGGAAAAAGGGCAGCTTGTAGACAACATGCTTGAGGAAGAGGAAGAAAAAGAAGAGGACCCTGAGGAAAAGGAAGACCCTATAGAGCACTTTGGAGTAGACTTTGACGCAGAGCAATATGATGACAATGGGCCGAGTGAAGATGATTCTAGCATGTAGAAGTGATTCAAGGAAGCCGTGGAAATTTGAGTAGTTTACCGTGTGTGTTTAAGAGATGAACTCTTTTTAATTTTCAGGAGTAATGTAATTTATGGCTTGAGAACTTGCGTGATTCGAATAGAACTTTAGCTATTGAGTAGAAGAAAAGGGAAATATTTAGTGGAATCCTTATTGTTTATAAGTCCTCCGAAGAGGTCGTCGTCGGGCGATATAAAAGATGAGTCGTTAGGCTATTAAAATTAGTTATGAGTTTCCTGAGTTATTAATTTGAATTGAGTATGTGAATGTTAAAGTGATGATGTTTTATTTGATGATTGTGATTGATTACTTGAGAACAACAATTGTCTTGAGAATATGTGAATTTATAATGATGATGTGAATGCTTGATTGAATGAGATGTATGTATATATGAGAATTTGAAATAATGAAAGTTATTTGAGAAGATCCCTGAATTACTTTTTAATTATTTAAGTACCGATCGAGAATCGTATTCCTCCTAAAAAAGAGAATGTTTTCAGAATCGAGAAAGGTTCCTAGTGAACTAAAGAATTGGAGTGGCTAAAATTTTCTTGTTGTAATTTTTAGAATGCCGCCGAGGCGTAGAAATGTCAGAAACCCTGAAGATAACCCTGAGGAACAGCGTGATTCTACTCCGCCCCCTCCGAATGAGAGACGAGTCGAAGAACTTTTTCTTCGTCAAAATCCCCCAACCTTCAATGGTAAAGGCAGTCCAGCTGATGCTGAGGATTGGATTCATTCTCTTGAGCGAATTTTTCGTTTTCTTCGTTGCTCTGATCGTGAACGTCTTGAATGTATGACGTATCAGTTAAAAGGAACTGCCAACTACTGGTGGGAGGCGAAGCAAAGAATGTATACACCCGAAGAGTGCGAGAACCTAATGTGGGATCAGTTTAAAGAAGCTTTGTATGAGAAGTATGTGCCGAGGAGTTATCGCAAGCAGAAAGCAAACGAATTCACCAATCTGAAGCAGGGAAAGAAGTCTGTAGCCGAGTATGATCGAGAATTCTGTGAATTAGCTCGATTTGCGCCTGATATGGTGGACACTGATGAGAAAATGTGTGAATTTTTTCGAGCAGGATTAAGGCAAGATATCCGAGTAGTTCTTGCTAGTCAGAGTGGTCTAACTTATGCTGAAGCCTTGAACCGAGCCCTAGACATGGAGTTGGCAATGCAACCAGAGAAAGGATCGCATCCTCCAGCGAATCCTCAATTTCAAAGCCAGACAATGACGACTGTATCTACCCAACAATCCCATTTTGGCCAGCATGGAAAGAGGAAGGGAAAATGGAGTGGTGGAAACCACCCGAACAAGAAACCGTGGCAAGGGAAAAGCCAACAGCAACCCCAAAAGGGAAAAGCTCCACAGGTCAATCAAAGCAACCTACCTGTAGGACCTTTAGGATTCCCTCCTTGTGCAAAGTGTGGCAAAATGCGTCAAGGCGTCTGCAAGAGTGGGAGTAATGTTTGCTATACTTTTGGTCAACCTGGTCATTTCTCGAACCAATGCCCGAGTAAGCAACAAGGACTGAGAAGCGTAAGACCGAATCAGTTCCAGCCTTCGTAGATGAAAGCCATTGAGGCAACTCCTCTGCAAAAGTTTGTCCAGCATCAACGCAAGCCACCGCAGCCAAAGCAGCAACCTCTTCAGCAAGAGCCCTCGCACTTCCAAAGAGCCTACGCAATTGAGCAGAAGCCGCTAGAGAAAGATAAAGGAAATTTGGCAGGTATGGGAAAGCTTAATGGCATACCTGTTATTGTTTTGTTCGATACGGGTGCTTCGCATTCGTTTATATCTAGCGTTTGCGTAGAGAACCTAGATTTGAAGGTTGAAGGATCAAACCAGGTGCTTAGTGTCACAACCCCTTTAGGAAAGTCTGCATTAGTTTCGCGTGTTTGCTCGAATCTAGAATTTGAAGTCGGAAATCGTAAGTTGATCGCGAAATCCCTGAATTTAATCCAGATGTGGGACGTAGATATAATCCTAGGAATGGATTGGTTAACCGAGAACTTTGCGACGATTCGATGCGACTTGAGGCAAATATCGTTTAAACCCTCTGGAGAAGAGTCGACTATAGTTTTTGGAGTTGAGAAAAGAAGGAAGAAGAGCGTACCGATAATTTTGGCTATGAAAGCGCAAAGATTGATGAGGAAGAAAGATACACAAGTGTATCTAGTTTATCTGAATAAAGACGAGAACCAAGAGTTGAATATCGATGATGTACAGATTGTGAGAGAATTCAAGGACGTGTTTCCAGAAGTGTTACCAGACTCACCCCCTGATCGACAATTGGAGTTTACAATCGATTTAGAACCCGGATCAGCCCCGATATCCAAGGCCCCGTATAGAATGGCTCCAAAAGAACTTCAAGAGTTGAAGATCCAACTGCAAGAATTGTTGGATTTAGGTTATATTCAACCAAGTGTATCACCATGGGGTGCTCCAATTTTATTTGTGAAGAACAAAGACGGTAGTTTAAGGATGTGCATAGACTATCGAGAGCTAAACAAAATTACGCTTAAGAACAAGTATCCTTTGCCAAGGATAGATGATTTGTTCGACCAGCTAAAAGGAGCTGGTATTTTCTCCAAGATTGATTTAAGATCTGGATAACATCAATTGAAGATTAAGCAAGAAGATATTCCAAAGACTGCTTTCAGAACGAGGTATGGACATTTCGAATTCATAGTAATGCCATTCGGATAGACAATACTCCAGCAGTATTTATGGATATGATGAACAGAGTTTTTCACGAATATTTGGATAAGTTCGTGATTATCTTCATAGACGATATTTTGGTGTATTCAAAAGATGAAGCCGAGCACGAGAAGCATTTGAGGATTGTGTTGGAAAAGCTTGGAACTGAAAAGTTGTATGCCAAATTCAGTAAGTGTGAATTTTGGTTGAAGGAGGTGAATTTCCTAGGACATGTTGTTTCGTCCGAAGGAATCAAGGTGGATATGGAAAAGGTGAAAGTTGTACAAGAATGGAAATCCCCGACATCAGTACATGAAATCCGTAGTTTCCTCGGTTTAGCAGGATACTATCGGAGATTCATCGGAGGATTCTCCAAGATCGCAAAGCCAATGACGAGCCTATTGAAGAAAGAAACGAAGTTCGAGTGGACGGAAGAATGTGAAAGGAGTTTCCAAGAACTCAAGAAGAGATTGACTACAACTCCAGTATTAGCCCTACCCAAACCAGACAAAGATTACATCATATATACTGACGCATCTGCTCAAGGATTAGGATGTGTTCTAATGCAAGATGGAAAACTGATTGCATATGCTTCAAGACAACTCAAACCTCATGAAGAGAAGTATCCAACTCATGACATGGAATTAGCAGCTGTCGTACATGCTTTGAAGATTTGGCGACATTATCTCTACGGAGCCAAGTGTGAGATATTTTCAGATCATAAAAGTTTGAAATACTTCTTCGAATAGAAGGAGTTAAACATGAGACAAAGAAGATGGCTCGAGTTGGTGAAAGATTATGATTACAAGATATCTTACCATCCCGGTAAAGCTAATGTAGTAGCCGATGTGCTAAGTCGAAGGAGAAAGAAGGAAAATTCAAAAGAGACCGAATTAGGATTCCTTCTAACTAATGAAGTCGAGTTGATCGAAGAATTTGGGAAGATGAGAATTAAAGTGATTGTACCTCCAGCGACGGTAGATCAAATGATTGCTACTTTAATAGTGATGCCTGGTTTGAGAACCCGCATCATATAAGGCCAGAGAAGAGATGAAGAATTGGAAGTTAAGAATGAAGGTGAGAAGTGAAGGAATTAAAGAATTTTCTGAGTCAAGCGATAATGCCTTATTGTACCAAGGAAGAATTTGTATGCCTAATGACGACAAGTTAAGAAAAGAAATAATGAGTGAAGCTCATGAAACCCCGTATACAGCCCATCCCGGCAGCACGAAGATGTACCAAGATTTAAAGAAACAGTTTTGGTGAAATGGAATGAAAATGGATGTAGCATTGTTCGTTGAGAAATGCTTAGCTTGCCAGCAAGTAAAGTCTTTGCATCAAAGACCATATGGACCTCTGCAGCCATTACCAGTCCCAGAATGGAAATGGGATGGAATCACAATGGATTTTGTGACAGGATTGCCAAGATCAAGGAAAGGAAACACAGTAGTATGGGTGATAGTGGATAGATTGACGAAGTCTGCTCATTTCATACCTATTCCACACACCTTTGGATCAGCTAAGTTAGCCCAGATTTACATTGAGAAAATTGTAAAGTTGCACGGAGTGCCAAAGACGATTACCTGTGATAGAGATTTGAAGTTCACAGCCCGTTTTTGGGAAAGCTTCCATAAGGAGTTGGGAACTCAGTTGCAATTCAGCACTGCTTATCATCCCCAGACCGATGGTCAGTCTGAGTGAACAATTCAAATCCTCGAAGATATGTTAAGAGCTGTTTTGCTAGACAAAGGAGATGAATGGGAGAAAATCTTACCTCTTGTCGAATTTGCGTACAAGAATAGCTATCAGAATACAATAGGAATGGCCCCTTACGAAGCTCTTTACGGAAGGAAATGTAGATCGCCGCTTTATTGGAATGAAGTGGGCGAAAGGAAAGTTATAGGGCCAGAAGCGATTGCAGAAATGATAGAATCTGTGCGCCAAATCCGCGAGAAGATTAAGGAAGCTCAAAGTCGACAAAAGTCATATGCTGATAACCGAAGAACCAAGTTGGAATTTGAAATAGGAGATAAAGTATTCTTGAGAGTATCCCCTTCGAGAGGAGTGTATCGTTTTGGAGTCACGGGAAAGCTTAAACCTCGTTTTATAGGACCGTACGAAATCCTTGAGAGGATTGGATCTGTATCTTATCGTTTAGCGTTACCTCCCAGTTTCGGAAACTCGCATAACGTTTTTCACGTATCGCAATTGAGAAAGTATGTCTTCAATCCGAAGCACGTAATACGTCAAGAAGATGTAGAGATGAAGCCCGATCTAAGCTACGAGGAGAAACCCGAGAGGATTTTAGATCATAAAGTTCAGCAACTTAGAACGAAATCGATTCACTTAGTGAAAGTCAAGTGGTGTCATCATGATCTCAAAGAAGCCACTTGGGAACCTGAAGAAAAGATGAAGGCAAATTATCCCGAGCTATTTTCTCAAGGTTAGTAAATTTCGGGACGAAATTTTTTTTTTAGAGGGTGAGGATGTAATACCCCGAACTTCTATATAGTTATAGAGCGTATTAAATAACTGAGTAAGTTTAAATGTCGAGATTTGAGGAATAAATTTTTTTCTAAATAAATCGAAATGAGTAAAATGACTAAAATGCCCTTATGTGTTTTTACGTGAGATTATCTGTGTCTATTTCTTGAAATGATAATGTGATGCATATTTTGAGTTTGTTTATATGAGAATGAGTACGAGTATAATTTTCAGAAAATTCCGAAGATTTTGATTTGAAGTGAATAATGTTGATAACCGATAAATCGATATGCACCAATGAACTTAGAATAGATTTTAATTAAAATCTTTGAACCTAGAATTAATTCTAAGATCATTGAGATAAGGTAGAAGTTTATCCGAGATTATTTTGAGGAAGTTACAAGAATTGAATTATTAACGGATTAATAAGCCGATTAATTCTTAAGTTTTCTTCGTTATATGGAATCTAGACTTAAAAATTAGATAATCGGAATTCATAATTTATCTATTGAGATGTGAATTAGGTTTGAGATATTTTTAATGTCGGAAACGAGACGAAGAGAGATTAGACCCGTTTTGAGCATAAATAGAATAATATGGACGTTTTATCCGGAAAACTTTTTACGACCGGATAACTAATACCCGTAATAAAATAATGAGACAAATTCCACTCATCTCTCTCCCTCTCAACCGCCATCTCTCTATCTCTCTCCTTAATCTCTCTCCAAGCCTACTATGTAGCATTCATCATTATGATTATTCTTTAGTAATGAACAAGATCTTAGTAAATTGTGTAATCAAGATTGCATGCAAGATCCCATCACATCAATCCTTTATCAAACCAAGTTCCAACACCAAACACCATCATTTTTATTCTAATGTGTTGGAAAGGAAAACTAATCAAGTGCATGAAAATTTCATACAAGTTCATCTCTCTCTCTTTTCGATCTCTCTTTCTATATGCAAGAGAAGAATTCTTTCATTTCATCTATCACACTCTCTAAACTCTCCAACAACAACAAAGAAGAAAAATCCTCTCTCTCCCTCTCCCCATTGCCGTAACATACACACACACATACATACTTGGAATTTCTTCCATTAAAGCCTTGTATTCAAGCTCCAATCTCATGAAAATCAAGAGAAGATCATCATCATCATCTTAGTTCTTCCAAACCCCAAGTTGAAAGGTAATAATTCTCCAAGTTCTTGAGTTTAAAATCCAATAATCATCCTTATTTCTTCACAATTTTCGGCTCTTAAGCCCTAAAATGGATGATTAATTGTTGTTTCGTATTTTTCTTGAGGATTCAAGATAAGTTCTTCCAAGAGACATCCAAGCTAGAAGTTGAGCCCCATTTTCCCCCATCATTTCGGTTTCAAGAAGATAAAGAGGAGGAAATCCCATTTGATTTCTTGTATATATGTATCTCTCTAAGCCCTAAAAGAAAGAAAACATGCATGCATGGTATTTATTTTATGTTTAGGCAAACCTAGGTTACCGATGTGAAGATCGAGTGAGGAAAAATCGATAGGAGAATTGAACTCTAGGATTTAATCGATGAATTAAGAGAAGAAAAAGAAATTAAAAATCCTAAAATATTGCTAATACCGAAAAATAGGAAGAAAAATAAGGAAAAATCGTTTATTATGTTCTATAATGAATTTGATGCTTGATTTATGTTTTTGAACATGTTGTAAATGAATATATATGCATGAAAAATTGAGAAATAATTGCCCTAAAAATTGACCTAAATGCCTTGAGTTTTGGGAAGAAAAGATGGAATTATTTTGTTGATGTTGTTGATGATTTAAGTGATGTTTTGAGCATGAGATTATTATGAGATGTGATGATTTAATCTTTATGTTGTTAAGTATGAGAAAAATCGACACATGCATGTGATTTTTGAAGAAATAATTATATGATGGTTTAGTGATTTTGATGTTAAAATGATGTTGATGTGTATTAAAGTGTTAATTTGAATCCTAGATGAAAATAGGATTTATTGTGATAAAAGAATGAAGTTTAAAGTTTTAAAAGTGTTAAGAATTAAAAAGTACATAGAAGAATATATCTAATAAGAGTTTTAAGTGTTCATAAGATAACTCTTGAAGATTTGAGTTTTGATTAAATTAAATCAAAAAGAAATTTTCTAATCAAATTAATAAAATAATCTAGATTTTTATTGAAATAAAAATTAATTGAAGAATAAAGGAAAATTTATTAATTAAGAAATTAGTCTTAATTTAATAAATAAAAGAGGAAAAGAAATTTATTAATTAAATAAATAAGAGTCGAGAAAATCGAGTTAAAATAAAGAGAATAAAATGATAAGAAAGTAAAGAGAATTTTTAATCGAATCAAAACAAAGTGTTAGACGAGTTAAGTTTACGTACTCTTATAGTTTAACCAAGAAAATAACGGAATAAGATATCGAGTAATAATTTTGAAAGTATTTAATTAAAATTAATTAAATAAGTTGTTTTTCAAACCATGTGGATTAAGAATAAACCGAGAAGAATTGCCGAGATAATAATTAGAAGAGTAATAGTTGAGTTAAGAATGAGAATCGAGTTAGAAATAGAAATGAAATTTCTATTTCATAAGAGTTTAATAAAAATAAAAAGAATTTTTATTAATTGACGAAAAATTTATAATAGGTTTCATAAGACAACGAGTTTGGAAAAGTGTTGTTTATAAGTCGAGAAAAATAAATTATATTGTTTGAGTTTTTATTTGAATTAAGTTCTAAAATAAAAATTGAATAAATGTTAATGTGTCTTGAAATGTGATTGAATTTGAAACAATGTGTTTGATTTATTTGATTTATTATGCAATTGAATTAATATGTTTGAGTGAATGATATTATTTAGTGATAACGTAAAGAATTATTAAGTTTGTTTGTATACAAAATAATTGAGCTATTGAGTTGTTAATTAAATCAAGAATTGATTAAGTTTATAAAAGAAAGCTCGAGTAATAGAATTTAGATAGACGCTGTTTCATAATTAAAGCGAGAAGTGCTAAGACATTGGTTAGTAGTATTAACCAATTATCGAGTAGAGTCAATGGCTTAAATACAAGAATGCGAGATTGTCTTAGAAAAGAATAGCTTTGAGAGAAACGACCCAAGTAGAAGTCCTTCAGTCGAAACCAACGTCTAATATCCGTCTTGCGTAATATCTTATCTTCTTTATCAATGTCGAACTGTGAAGGATCAAGCCGGACGGAAAGATAAGCGAGAACAGATAACCCTTAAACCACCTAGCTAGAACATCGGAAGTCAGGTGGGCTTTTCTGAACCAAAACTATTGATGAATGTTATTATGCTATCGAGTATTATTATGTGATTCTTAAAATGCGATTGACTCGCCGTTTTTATTGAGTTTGGTATGTGTTATCATCTGTTTGCTTGAGATTATTATTATCCTGTGAAAGGCAGGAACCCACGTGTGGTATGTTAAATATTGAGGTGACTGTGAGCCTTGCTTCGGTTAGGCCGGTCACAGTGTTCGAGAAGGAGGCCTACTTCTCGGCACAGTGAGTAAATTTATGACAGATGATGCATACTGTTGAGTATATGTTATATTTGACTGCGCAGTCTATTTAAAAGAAAATTTTTTTAGCATACACAAGTAAAATTGTTTTAAGTTGCTTAAGTACTTGTGATGTTTCGGCAAGGCAAGTTCAATTGATATAGCCTTTAAGAGCATCTTTTTCCAAATATTTTCAGCATATGTTCACTGAGTACGAAGTACTCAGCCCTGCGTGTATTTCTAAACGTGCAGGTTGACAGGATGGTGATGGCATGGGCGCTTGGTGGTGTGGTGTTTTTGGTTGAGTCGAGTCGGATGTCGGACTGGCATTTGCACGTCTCCATACGTGTAAATGTTGGGAATTGAGTCAAGTTTCCGCTGCAACTCTTTTGAAATGAAAGTCTGTTGATATACACTTTGATACTTGTTTTTGATCCCGAGCAATGTGCTCGTTGGTTTTAATGTTTGTTGAATCTTAATCTCGTTGACCTGAAATACTTATCATATTCGTGATGATATGTATTTTAAAATGCTCGGTCATTGCTTCAATAGGTCTTTGAAGGTCTTATTCGAATGCTACTGCTTTTTATTGATATTTCCCCAAGCATGTTTCCCCGTATTTGAGTTGATCATTAGATGGTTAAGTTGCATTGTTGTTCGTAAGTCGCACCTTGAGAGTCGGGGTGTGACACCTTTTTAATACGATGTGATTTGCCGTATGTGATTTTTTGACTTTAAGTGTTGAGCGGACCGTGATAAGTTGTCCATTGACTTGCTCTCACTTGCGTTCAATACTTTTGATATCATTTGTCGAGCTGGACCTGTTGAGTTGTCCATTGACTTTGCTCTTACTTATTGACGCCTTGTACGTTGACATTTAGTGTTGAGTGGACCGTGTTGAGTTGTCCATTAAATTGCTCTCACTTCTTGTTGCGTATTATTTGACTTTAATTTTCACTACGTGCGTCTGTTTTATTAAATTGGACAATATCTGGTATAACTTCCCACACTAAATATATTCGCGTATACTTATCCCCAAACTTAAAATTTTCAGGTAATTGAAGTTGGAGGCGTGGACGTGTCGAATGACGAGTTAAAAATAAATAGAAATTTTATTTTATTTTACTAAGACATTAGAATTCTATATTCTGCATTTACTTTATTTCCTTTCCGTACGTGTTGCATGTGATTGTTTGAATTTTCGCCATCTTTTGGTTAAATAAAATTTCCGTCTTCTTTCAACTAAGTTAATTATTATTCTTTATTCAAAAAAAATTACTCATATTTTCCGCTGCAAATATTTCTCTAAAATATTGAATATTATTTTAAATATTATTTTAATGCCTTAATTAGATTAGGGTGTTACATGGCGCCGTTGCCAGGGAATTGATTTTGTGGTATTCTCTTTCGTGTTTGTTCTTTTGATTTTTTTTTATGCTTAACCCTAACCCTGCAGAGAGTTCGCAAACTTGGTACGACGATAATATCAACCGAACACTAAGGCAGATTAAGGCGGGGGCAAGGAAGAAAACAGAAGAGGAGGCACAACATTTGGCAAATTCGGAGAAAGAGCGGAACTCTTCGGAAGAGCCAGGCGAAACACCAATTGAGGAGCAATACTCCTCAGATAGCTAAAAAGGGTGAAGTCTACAAGAAGAAGTAATGGCTGGAGAAGAAGAAAAGACAATGAGGGAGATGGTTTTCCCTAACATACTGAACCTGAGGCCATCGGGCATCACTTTGCCCGAGCCGATGAAGCCCTGTGAGCTGAACCTGAGGCCATACAGGGGAGGACCCACAAAGGCACTTACAAGAATTCGAGATGACATGCAGAACGGTTCCTACTGAGGGGAACCTAGATGAGTATGTGAGGCTAATCGCTTTCCCGTTCTCTCTACAAGACGGGGCAAGGGAATGGCTTTACACTTTGCCCATGGGGAGTGTGAAAACATGGCAAGAGATGCAGCAAAGGTTCTTGGAGAAATATTTTCTAGCTGCACATATTCAGGTAATGAGAAAGAGGATCACCAGCATCAAGATGGGCATTACCGAGTCGTTCTATGACTGTTGGAACAGATTCAAACTTATTGCTTGCAAAATGCCCATAGCATTAGATTCCTGAGTACGATTTGGTCCAGTGCTTTGTAGGAGGACTTCGAATTGGAGAGAAAGCCTTGGTGAATGCAGCTTGCCAAGGAATAGTCATGAATAAGCCTCCAAGCAAAGTTTTTGAGATCATTGGAGAAATGGCGGAGGAGTCTATGATGGATGAGAAGAGAGAATTGCCCAAGGCGACAGCAAGAATCCCATCGCGAACTGATGAAAAGATCGATAAACTAGTCGCACATATGGAGTCTCTTATTATTCTAATGACTGGTAACAACAAGAAAGCGGTGAGGGTATGCGGGATATGCACAACGGTCACACACCCAATGGATCAATGCCCAACACTTTATAAAGAAGAGGATGTGAATGCTATAGGTTTCAACACCAACCAAGGGAGGCAATATGATCCGAATTCCCAAGTTTATAACCCCGGATGGAGGAACAATGAGAATCTAAGGTATGGAAATAACAACTATTAGCAGTTTGGGCAACAGGCATAGAAACCTCAGCAACCACAGTAGCAGCAGTACCCACCACGTGATCCAAACAAGTCATTGTTGACTGAGGTGGTGAATGGCCTAATTTGAGATCATACTAAGGAACAATAAGAGAATGAGCAATTTAGAACGGAGACACGGGGTGCAATTCAACACATGACTGCCCAGTTGGCACACCTTGCCAATGCCTTGGGCAGGATAGAGAAGAAGCAAGGTAAACTTCCAGCTCAAGTGGAGGTGAACAAGGCTCAAGTTAATCCTGTTACACTTAGAGGAGGGAAGGTGTTGCCCAAGAGAGTTCAGATGCCGGATTCGGAAACGATTTTGCCCAAGGTAAAAGAGTTAGAGGTCGAGGAGAAGGAAAAGGAGAATGAAGGGATGAATGATGGGGATGAAGAGGTATCTCCCGAGCCTAAATACGTCAAACCTAACCCTATTATCCGAGCACCTTTTCCAGGTAGGTTTAAGCGGACTAAGATGGACGAAGAGATGGGCGATATGGTCAACATCTTCAAAAGGTTTGAGATAAACCTACCTCTTCTCGCTGCACTTTGCAATATGCCCAAATGCGCGAAGCTACTGAAGGATCTTTGTACAAGAAATGTGCAGAATTATGATGGAGCAAAAGTTGTCGTTGGGGAGAATGTGTCGGCAGTCATCAAAAGAAATTTGCCCAAGAAGTGTCGAGATCCCTGCATGTTCACTATCCCATGCAAAATTGGAAACATGAAGATTGAGAAAGCCATGCTGGATTTGGGCGCGTCAATCAACATCATGCCTTTGTCCATGTATGATGAGGATATTATGGGACCACTTCGAACCACTAGGGAAGTTATCCAATTGGCAGATAAGTCACAAGTGCATCCTGAGGGCATTCTCGAAGATGTCCTGGTTAAGTAGAAGATTTGATCTTTCCAGCAGATTTTTATGTGCTCAGCATGTGCAAGACGGGAGGTGACGCATCGGGTATG
Organism: Schizonepeta tenuifolia; assembly: GCA_029490685.1. NCBI lineage: Eukaryota > Viridiplantae > Streptophyta > Magnoliopsida > Lamiales > Lamiaceae > Schizonepeta > Schizonepeta tenuifolia. The sequence goes on from CM055959.1 coordinate 74,866,745, forward strand.
CTGTTGGGAAGACCATTTATGAAGACTACCAAGACCAAAATCTATTGCAGCACTGGGCAATTGACGTGTGAGTTCAATGGAGAGAAAGTGATGTTTAATATCTTCAAAGCAAAGGAGCCTTCTCAAGACACTAAGGTGGTAAAATACATTAACCATGTCAAGCAGTCAAGGGGTAAGGGGTTGCCTCAGAATGGAATGCAAGGTGTTATGAATAAAGTCAAGGAAGAAGAAACCATCGAACGTGTTGCCCAAGATGTAAGGGAGGAGGTAGTCGAAGGCAAGATGAACTTAAAGGATGAATCTGAAGGGCAATCCTCACCATCATTCCCAAGTGTGCCCGTATCTTAGTTAGGGAAAAGGCTGAATGAACGAGCACCGAGGATGGAACCCAAGCCCTTACCCAAGCATTGGAAGTACATCTACCTAGGGGAAAATAATACTAACCTATGATAGTCAATTCTAAGTTGAGTATTGAAGAAGAGCATATGGTGCGAAACAGTCTAGGGCAAGACAAGGAAGTTCTTGGGTTGATCTCAAATAATAAGAAAGGCATTACCCCAATAGTTTACATGATGCCTGAGATTGAAGCTAATTCTGTTCGAAATCCTCGAACCAAGCGTGATCAGATTATGGAAGAAGAAGCCACCAAGGACATTTTGAGATTGCAAGATTGGACATTATATACTCTGAATCTGACAGCGAGTGGCGAAGACAGGAGCTCGTTGTGCCCAAGAGGATAAATGTTGAAGTGATCAAGGATAAGAATGAGGAAATTGTGGGCATAAGGCTGAAAAGTGGATGGAGAGTTTGTATTGACCATCAAAAGTTGAAGAAGATAGCTTGTAAACACCCTTACAAGTTGCCGTTCATTGACAAAATTTTGGAAAAATTGACCAAGTCACATGACCAGCAAATAAGGGTTAAGAAGTTTGAAGCTGGTCAGAAGGTACTTCTCGCTAGGGCACGACTCAAGTTATTACTATGCAAATTGACAACCAAGTGCGTCGGTCTATATGAAGTCCAGTCCTAGTTGCCCAATGGGAAGGTGGAAATAAGGAGTTTGATGAGCGGGAAAGTTCTCAAGGTTAGTGACAAGCGGTTGAAGGCCTACTTTGGGCATTATGCAAATGATCCAGGGGATCCACCTGATCCTGCTGGTTAAGAGGCCAATTAGGAGAAGAAGTACAACGTCGTGCCCACGACGCAAACTGGGACACTGGCCAGGAGGCAACCTGGTATGTTTTCTTTCTTTTATTTCTTGTTAATAATTTCAATTTTAGTATTTTATTTTTAACCCTAGGATAGTAGTTGTTGTTTGGGAGGAGGCATTTTGTTTAAGTGTGCAGGCTAGATGAACGAACATTAAGTGGGGCAGAACGAAGAATCGCTTTGGCCAAGAGGAAGCTGGACAAGAAACGTTTAAGAACTTTAATAATCATAGCCCATCAACTGAAGAAGGGAGAGTTATTATATCCGAAGGCAGAGCAAGTTGGAATCCTTTATCGCTTAGTCACATTCGAGGAAACCATTGCCCTCACGGAGACAATCATTTTGGCTAATCAGCAACTGAATCTGAAGTCCTCACTGCCTTCAAAGAATTATCGAGAAAAGTTAAATCCAGGTTATGATCCTAAACTGACCTGCTACTTAATTGTCCTCCCATGTTTGTTTTAAAGTTTTTAAAAGTTTAGTTTTTAGTCTTCGTGTGTTTGTTTGCCCGTCATAATTACTCACTTTACCTAAGGCAAAGTGTGTGGGTATGGGGGGCCTACATATGTCTTTTGTTTTTAGGTTTTTAAAAGTTGTTTTTGTGTGCTTCTTACTAACACTAGACCAAGAGCCAAGTGTGTGGGTAGAAGGAGCGTCTATTTTTGTTTAGGTTGGCATGCTAGGTTGATTTTATTAGTTTAAGCATAATTATTTGAGCTAAATATCTATGCAAGCATGTTAGGGCAGTTGAGCATGATAGTATGTGGTTATGAATGACGAACGAGCAATTTGAGCATTACCCTTGGTGAGATTTTGAGCCTTAACTGTTATATGCCTTGCTATACAATTTTTATTTCTTGAGAGTATTGACACGATCATTAGAATGTCACCTAGAACTTGCCTATTTTCTGTTTTGAGACCCATTGACATATAATAAGAAGTGCTTAGAGGATTTAGGCGATTCTTTCTTTTAGTCCAAATGAGCCTAAAAAGCCTACCCTATTGTATCCCTTTGTTAGCCCCTTTGAGCCTGATAATTTCTTTGATCCACAAATATTAGCCTTGAAATAATGTATCCTACCCGGTCATGAGGACTAGGCTAGAAGATGAAATGGGGCGAGAGAGCAGTAGGGCATGGAGAAAGCCTAGAATGAGCAAGAGAGAGTAAAGGGCTAGATAGATATGTAAAAGGAAAAAAAGAAAAAAAAAAGAGAAAAACAAAATGAAAAAAAAAAAATTTGGAAAAGAATAAAGCCCTAAGGTGTATTATGCTACGGCCCGAAAGCAAAAAGTGGAGGGAAGAAGATGAGATTGGTCGCTCCACTTGGCCAACCTAAGTCTGAATGACTAAAGCCTAGATCCAAATACTCCCAACCTATGCCTTAAGCCCAATTACAACCTAATAAACACCAAATGATAGGTGCTGATTAATCTAATCTAAGGGATGGAGAAGTTAGAAGGCAAGCAAGCCTATGGTGTTGCCAAGATGACATGTACTGAGCGTAAACACTAGCCTATACACAAGAGTGAGAGTGTGGTGAGGAACAACTTCTGCTCAATTGTTCATTTTTGACCTAATTGATTATTGTGTTGACTATTTCTACTTGCTTGTGCTCATATGAATTGATTATGCTCATTCTAATCTGTTGATTTGGTCAAGCTAACCTTTATCTTGTTTTCTTGAGTCTTTGTCTTTTGAGTCTTTTCTGTTTTGAGTCTTTGCGGCGATTTATGCACCATACTTGAGGACAAGTATGACTTTAAGTGTGTGGGTATGATAAGACCATATTTTATATGCTCATCATGTGTTTTTAGGTGTAGATCGAGTCAAGTTTTATGTCTTTTTCATCTGTTTTAGTGTCTGGGAGGACACATTTGGTAGTAGGCAGGAAAGGAAAGGAACTTGGGCATTTGGAGTGGATTTGCGCGTGAAAGTGAGCATATTGATATGATGCAATAGTCAAGGAGCTCTGCTCGCGGCCAGAGATACCAAGGGCAGAAGTCCAAATACATAGAAGCTGCTTTGTACTAGTCGGCATGACCAATCCAGACCGCGTGCACTCCAAACAGGTCAAGATGGCAGGAGGACTCTAGGCAAGGCGAAGGAGAAGCAGAAGGATCTAGAAGTTAAAACTAGCATGACATCATCCAGAGGATCAACAAGGAAGCAATTCGTGCCTTGGAGGTGAAAGAGTCAAGAAGGCAAGTCCTACTCGGATTAGGGGACAAGAGGATAAGGAAGATATCTATCCGATAATGAAACAAATCTTTCCTAATCCTACTCGGCCAAGGAAGGAAGCTGCCAGCTGTCTTGTAGGCTCATTTGTGAGTTTTTAGGGTTTCGACCCATGATCCTTGTACTCTATAAATAGGTTCATGCATGCAGCCTCAAACAACTTTTGACATAACTTTTATCAAGCACAATTTACTTTCTTGCAAGATACAATTTACTTTTCTACTGTTAAGTCCCAGTTTGGGCAGACAATCGTTTAAGAATTTATTCAAGTATGTTTTCTTTTATCTCTTTCATTATTGTTATTTACTTTATGTCTAGCTAATCCTATAGATCTGGGTTTAGGTAGAGGATATGTGATTTAAGTGTTTTATAAGTCGTGAGGTCTAATTGGGCAAGATAGTTATATATATGTGTGTTCCCGAGGCGTTAGGCAATGATTTCAAAGCAGTATGTTTGAGCCAAGAGACCATACTGCAGATGGGCAATCGTAGTGCGGTAGATTCCTTAAAAGGGAGGTAGCTTAGACCAACAGGGACCGGGAGAGGTTTACCTCACGCTCCTTGTGGGCGGCAAATCTCAGGTTGAACTTGGGCGGAGCCGAACGAAGTACGCTGACATTGGTGAAAAGCCAGAGCGGGATTCTTGTATCTCATAGGGCTAGAACGGGTTCGTCTAGTACCTAAAGCTGCTTGTTCAAATCTATGCCCCTTGAGGAATGCTCGGGGGTGAGTAGCGCAAGTCAGGAAGTGTGATACCCCGAGTTTTTATCCCTTTAGAGAGCGTCTAATTAACCGAGTAAGTCCAAAGATGAGAATTTAGGAGTAAAATTTTTCTTTTCTAATCGATGAGTTTTGAATAAAACGTTTAAATTGCCTTATGAATCTTGTGTGAATTTATCTGTTCCATTTATCTGAGATGATGATGATGTGATATGTTTGTTGAGTCGTTTATATGAAAATGAGTATGAGATTAAATTCCGGAAAAATCCCGAGAAGTTTGTTTAATTAAGATAACATAACGTTAATTGCCGAGAAATATGTTTACGCCGATGAACCTAGAATAGAATTAAATTAGAACCTTCGAACTTAGAATTTCTTTTTAGATCACTGAGATAGGGTAAGAACTTATCCGAGAATTGAGAAGAGAAATGAGGCATTAGTCTTGAAAAAGATTAATAAACGAATTAATAAGCCGATTAATTTCTTTTAAGAATTAAAGGACTAGAATGATCGAAGCCTTTAATCTTTTAATTTGAGACGTGACATAGGATTGGGACGAGTTAGTGTCAAAAGTGAAACGAGAAGAGGTTAGACCCGTTAATAGAACAAAACAGAATTAATACGAATCGTTTTACCCGGAAAACCTTTACTACCGGATAATTAATACCCGTAACGACACGACGACGACACGTGTCAACCACCTCTCTTCCTCTCTCGCCACCTCACAACCCTCTCCCATCAACCCTCAATTTCCAAGACCAACAAAACATAGTGATGTCTTGTACATGGCTTGCTTGAATTATGCATACAAGTTAACTTCAAATCACCTATCAAGTCTTGTTCTTTACAATTTCCAACAAAGTATACTTTTTCTCTTTATTGGATTTCAATTTTGTTCATCTAAGACAAGAGAGGAATGCAGCAACTCATTCATAACATTCCATCTCTCTCTCTCCATCGAAAACTCTCTCACAAAACAAAAGAAAAACTCTCTCAAACCCTCCCAAGCTCTCTCTACTCTCGGCACTCCCTCTCTACACAAACACTTTGATTTTTCTTCACATGCAACCATGGATTCAAGCTTATCATCCATGGAAATGAAGTAAAGAACACCATCCTCCATCCATTCCATCCATATTTTCAAAGAAAGGTACAAATTTCCAAGTTCTTGAAGTTGAATTCAAGAATTTTCCAACATTTTTCTTTATTTTGATTCCTAAAACCTATGGATGATTAATCCTATATTCTTTCTTTTTCTTTGAGGATTCAAGAAGACATCCTTCTTCTTTTCAAGATCCAAGCTTTGAAGCTACCATTTCCATCCATTTTAATCCCAAGAACCAAGAGAAGAATTCCCATTTATTTAAGTATGATTTCATTTGATTAGTTGTAAAATGTATGTCTATAAGTCCTAAAGGAAAGATCTATGCATGCATGTTATTTAATTTATGTTTAGGCAAACTTAGGATATGCATGTGCTAATCGAGTGAGAGGAATTCGTTAGGAGAATCGAGCACTAGATGTTAATCGATGAATTAAGAGAAGAAAAAGAAACTAAAACCCTAAAAAAATGATAAATGCCGAAAAATATAGTAAAAATAGAAAAAATGTGAATCTTTGAGTTATTGTTATTTTGATGCTTGAATTGTTATTTTTATCATGTTAGTAATGAGATTATATGCATGAAAAATTGAGAAACAAATTGCATAAAAATAGGCATAAATGCCGTGAGTTTTAAGCAAAAATGGAGAAATTATTTTGTTGATTTTGTTGATGAATTGAGTGATGTTTTGATCTATGAAATGATTGTATGTTGTGTTGATAGTATCATACATGTGTTTAAGTGAAGAAAATAAGATTGCATGTTGAAATTTTTGAAAGAAATTAATTGTAGAATTAAGTGTAAAAATAATAAAAATGATTGGATGTTTAAGTACATATTAGTGATTAATTTGAAGATGGAATAAAAATAGAAGTTTTGATAAAAGACTTAAAAAAAATTGAAAAGCTTTTAATTAAATAAAAGATGTATGAAAAGATTTCTTAATTAAGTACCTTGTATTAAAATTTAAAGACTTGAAATTTTTACTAAAAATATAACAAAAAGATCTTTTATAATAAAGTGAGTTAATTCATAAAAATGTTTATCAAAAGATAAAGAAATCATTAAGTAAGAAATAGCTTAAAGGTTTAAAACAAATAAAGAAGAAATTATTAAAGAAGTAAACAAAATAGAAAAAACCGAGTTTAATAAGAATTAATCGTTAAGAAGTAAAAGGGAAGTTAATTTGAGTAAAGAAAAGATGCTAGACGAGTTAATATAGATACTCGTATAAGTTAACCGAGAAAACAAGAATAAAATAAGATGTCAAGAATTAAAAAGAAAGAAGATTAATTAAATAATTAATTTAGGAACGTCGTTCCAATCAAGCGAAGAAAAGATAAACCGAGATAATAATTAAAGGAATAATATTCGAGTTAAGAAATGAGAATCAAGTTAGAATTGAACAAGAAATTTATAAATTCATAAGAGTTTATTAAGAGCTAAGAGAATTTTTGTTAAATAAATAAGAGTTATAAAATACCTTATAAGATAGCGGATGTAGAACGAAGCGTTGTCTATATAAATAAGAAAGATAGAATTAATAGTTTAAGCCTTCATAAAAAGAAATGCATAATCGAGTTAGACCTTAAAGTTCAAAATGGAATGCATGTTAATGTGTCTTGAAGTATGTTTGTTCTATAAGATTTTATTGTATGTGTGAATATGTGTTTAAATGCATGATAATGTTATATTGTGAAATATGATTGAATTTGTATGATCAATGATTGATTGTTAAATTGAGAATGAACTAAAGTCTGTGAAAGAAAGCTCGAGTAATAAATTGTATCAATGAAGTTATTAACTAGAACGAGAAAAGTATACGATGTTAAGTAGTAGAGTTAACCTTTTCGAATAGAGTTAATGAAATAAAGACGAGAACGTGAGATCTTTAGAAAAGTTAGAACGAAGAGAGTGACGACTCAAATAGAAGTCCGTCAGTTAAAGTCCAACGCCTTTGTGTCCCTCTTTCATATATCTTATCTATCGATGTCGAACTATAAAGGATCGAGCCGGACGGATCGTTAAGCGAGGACAAATAGCCCTAGATCACCTAGCTAGTTCTTCGGAAGTCAGGTGGGCTTTTCTGAACCAAAAACTATTGATGAAAATTAGTATGCTATTGAATATTATGATATGTTTTTCAAATGTGATTGACTTGCCATTTTATTGAAGTTAGTATGTGATATCATCTATTTATATGAAGATGTGATTATCCTGTGAAAGTAGGAACCCACGTGTGGTATATGTTGAGGTGACTGTGAGCCTTGCTTCGGTTAGGCCGGTCACAGTGCTTGAGAAGGAGGCCTACTTCTCAGCACATGAAGTTAATTGTGATAGATGATACATGCTATTATATTATATGATATTTGACTGCGCAGTCCGTTTTAAATAAAAACGTTTTGACATGCACAAGTAAAACCGTTTTTAAAACTGCTTATATACTTGTGATGTTTGGCAAGGCAAGTTCAATTCATATAGCTTTAAGAAGGATCTTTATTCAAATGTTTTGGCTTGTGTTCACTGAGTACGAAGTACTCAGCCCTGCGTGTGTTTCTAAACATGCAGGTTGACTGGATGGCGATGGCGTGGATACTTGGTGGTGTGGTTTGGTTTTGTTGGTTAAGTTTAGTTGAATTTCAGACTGGCATTTGTACGTCTTCATACGTGCAAGTGTTGGGAGTTGATGCTAATTTCCGCTGCAATCTTTTTGATTTAATGTCTGTTGATGTCAGTACTCTAATATTCATGTTTTTGATTCCGAGCGTTGTGCTCGAAGACTTTGAACGCCTGTTGATTTCATAACCCCTTTATCTTGTAATCCCGAGCGATGGGCTCGTAACTTGACTTGTTGTTTGAACATGATTTCCTTATTTTGATGTATATATACTCGTATGTTTTCCTCTTTTGTTGGAATCCTCTTCCCATCAGCATGATTTACTTGTTTGAATTCCCGTTCAAAGTGAAGTTGAGATGTTCGGTTATTATTCTTTATGCTTTTGAAAACCAAATTCGATTGCCTTATATTCCGCCTTTGTTTTTCCCGAGCATGTTCCCTTTGTTTGAGTTAGTTGTTAGTTGTTTAGGTTTGTTGTTGTTCGTAAGTCGCACCCCGAGAGTCGGGGCGTGACAGGAAGACTGGGGTGGCAAGTCGTAGTTGTAGGCGTGACAACATGACAATATGTAATACCCGAACTTTTACAAGTCTTTGAGAGCATTTTAAATGCGTTAACATATTTTAATAATGTGCTTTGAGTGATAAAATTTTCAAGAAAAGAAAATTTTCTTGAAAAATGACGAAAATGCCCTTTTGTGCTTTGATGTGATTTTTCTCGTTTCGATTATTAGGAATGAGTATGTGATGCATTGATTAAGCTTTATTATATGAGTTTGAGTATGAGTATGAATTTCGGAGAATTCTAAGAACTTTTACTTTTGACGAATAGTGTCGATAAGCTGAGAAATCACTATTCACCGATGGACTCCGAATTTAGTTTAATTAGTGTCTTTTGAATCTAGATTTAATTCTAAGACCTTTGAGATATATTAGAAGTTCATCCGAGATCATATGAGAGAGTTCTAAGAATTTATTTATTAACTGTTTAATTAGCCGAGTGATTTTAGGGTTTTCTTCGTTACTTGTTATTATGACCTAAAAATTAGATATTTGGATTCCTTAAATTATTTCGTGAGATATGAGAGGATATAGAGTTGTTTCCAATGTCGGGAACGAGTCGAGGAGAGTTTTCAGACGTTTTGAGAGTTAACGGAAAAATACGGATATATTCTACCGGAAAACTTTTTCTTCCGGGGAAAATTATACCAGTTAAAGTGAGATATTTTTATTTTATGTCTCACCCTCTCTCTCTTAGCCGACATACATCTCCCCTCTCTCTTTAATAAGATTCCTTCTTAGCTAAACTAAACTTAGTCAAATTGATTTTATCAATTTCATCATTACATTCATAGTATCTATTCCCACATCGTCACATTCACTCTATCAAAGAGATAAACATAATAACTCTATCTCTCATCTCTCTCTCCACCGTGAGCAAGAAGAAAAGAAGCAACACTCTCTCTCTTCTCTCCCTCTTCACCGTACACACACACACATACTTAGAAAAAGAAAAACTCCATGGAAGGTTAGAGTTTCAAGCTTCAAAAACCTCATCACTTTCAATCTTCAAGCCCTAATCAAAGAAGGTAATCTATTCTTCAAAGCTTTGAGATCATTTTAAGATCAAAATCATCTCCCTCTTTATTCTTAAAATTTTCGGCACTCTTGTCCTAAAAGAGATGGTTTGTTTTTGCTTATTTTTGTTGAGGTCTAGAGATAGATTCCTCCATGAAAAATCGAAGCGAGTACTTGAAGCTCATCATTTTCCCTTCACCATCAGTCCAAGCTTCAAAAGAGGAGGAGTTTGATTTATTTTCTCTAAAGTATGCTATTCATTCGATTTATGTATATATGTAAATATATAAGTTCTAAAGAAAGGAAAAAAATGCATGTTTAACTTATGCTTAGGCAAACCTAGGGCATGTGATGGTGATAATCGATGATGATGATGTGAGGATATAATGAGGAGAACAAACCCTAGAAATTTATCTAGGAATTAAGAGGAAAGAAAAGAAAAATAATCTTATAAAAATTAAATAGGACCAAAAAGGAAGAAAGAAAAATAATTTCTATGAATTTTTGATGATTTCTTGATTATATGTGTTTATGGTGATGATTAGAAAGATTTCTATGCTTAAGAGAATGAGAAAAACATGTTTTCCCTAATTATTGAGTGTACCGAAAATTATGGTTATTTTATGAGAATTTGATTTAGTTTGTTGTTTGATTATGATATGAGTATGTAATGAGCATGAGGATATGATTGAGTTGAGGATTTAAATTATTTTACTATATTACTTGAGAAAATCGAAATATATATGCATGAGGAAGAATTATGATTTTTGATGATTTTTGATGATTTTGATGATATTGATGATATAGATGTGTTTATGATGATATTTGACTATTAGATGTTTAAGGAGAAATTAAGAGATGAAGAAAATCGAATTTTAGCTATAAAAGTGTGTAAAAATCGATGGAAATGAGTTTGAAGAGTTAGTGTGTGTTCTAGGTGTTCTTGGTGAAAATATGAAGAGAAAATCCCCAAAAGTAACACTTTTCTTATAATTTTTTAAAATTTTTGCACTCCTCATAGTTCTTTTAAATTTTAGCACTTCTTGTCTTTTTTACCCTCCAAGAATAATTGTATTTTCCATCTTATCCCCTCTTTTGATTTCATCTCTTACCTTTTTTCTCTTTTTTTTTTGTTTTTTGTCACACCCCGACTCCCGAGGTGCGACGAATGACACTAACACTACTAAACCTCATACCAACTCAACTCACATAAGGGATTCATGCTCGGGGAATCAAGGGATTATTGACTGAAAGCGTTAACAAATAAGGCATGCTTCCAAGTCATAGATAAAACACCAAACTAGCATAGATAATTTACATATCGAATCCAAAAAGATATAAGTATGTCAGGTTCACATGAAACGAGAATAAAAGAAAAGCGGTAAATTGTATTGAGCACATCGCTCTTAGAATCAACAGAATATCAAAGTATAATTCAAAAATATATCAACAAACATTGTTTTGCATTGCGGCGGAAACTTCAACACAAATCCCAACAACTACATGTATGACGACATGTAATTGCCAGCCAACTTTCGACTCAAACAAAAGAACACACCACCAAGCCGTCCACGCCATCCGCATCCCGCTAACCTGCACGTTTAGAAATACATGCAGGGCTGAGTACTTCGTACTCAACGAACACATGCCAAAACATTTAGAAAAGTTGCTCTTAGAGCTATATAATTGAACTTGCCTTGTCGTAGCATCACAAGTATTAATGCAATAAAAAACATTTACTTGTGCATTATATTTTATTTTTCTTGAACCGACAGCGCTGTCAAACATATTATGAACATATAGGTATGAATCATCTACACCTCATCTCTGTGTCGAGAAGTAGGCCTCCTTCTCAAACACTGTGACCGGCTAAATCGAAGTAAAGCTCACAGTCACCTCAAACAATTCAAATACTACACGTGGGTTCCTGTCTTTCACATGGCAATAATATCTCAAGCAGATGATAAAGCATACCAACTCGCATAAAAACGGCAAGTCAATTGAATTTAAAAACTTACATAATAATAATAGTCAATAAACAATAATAGCATTCATCGGAGTTTTGATTTTAGAAAAGCCCACCTGACTTCCGAAGATTCTAGCTAGGCGGCTTACTCTTTTGAACGTCCTTGCTACTTTCCCGTCCCGCTCGGTCCTTCACAATTTGACATCGAATAAAGAATAAGACTCTCGACGCGAATGATAAACTAGATTTTGGCTTCGACTAAAGGACTTCTACTTGACTCGTCTTTCTCTATTTTTATCTTTTCTAAATCAATATCCTTTCTCGACTTTCTCGTCCTCGGTTATCGACTCTACTCGGTTACTAAATAACTTCGTCTCACATCCTCGTTTCTAAATCATCATTACTTTAGCATTTCTTGCTAGTTAAGGAAATATTATCTATCTCGTCTACATTACTCGAATTCTCTTTTGAATTCTCGATTCAACTATTGTCATTTCAAATCAATCATATAAGCATTCTCATCAAATGATCAAGTCATTTCACCATTAACGAAACATAAGCATTTTCACTTAAGCACATAGGTTCAATCAAGCATAATAAATTAAACAAAAGTTCAAACAATAAGTATTTTGAATTTAAAATCTCAAATAGTCATTTAACATTTCTGGACTTAAAACACAACCTTATTTTCTAAATACGTCGTCTTTCCTCAACTACGTACACAAACTCGTATACGTACTCTTATCTTAATATAATTATTATATCTCTTTTCTTATTCTCAATTAAACTTTATTTTCTATACTTAATAGAAATTCGTTTTCTATTTATAACTCGACTCTTAGAATTTCGTTTTCTTTAATAAAATTCTCGTTTTCTTTGTTCTATGAAAACTCGACTTTTAACTTAAATGATTGAAAATACGTCAAATCTTGAATAATCTCGATTCTCGTATTTAAATACGAGAATCGAGTTTAAAGAATTTCAAATGTTATCGAGTTTAAAGAAAATACGTCAAATCTTAAAGAACATTTGAAATTCTTTAAACTCGATTCTCGTATTTAAACTCCATTATTAAACTTTCAACTCGAGACTTCATTTATTAAGCTATTTCTCTCATAGCATTGTTTAATCGTCTAATCTCAAACTTAATACTTACTCTCATATTTACTATTTCTTATTTTATTAAGAAATTATTTCTTTAATTTATTTAATTCTAAATCTATTATTTTTATTTAAAAACTCTTTGATTAATCTCGCAATTAAACGAGTAAACGAACTCAATCTCGGCTTATCTCTTCATTAACTTCTTATGCTTGACTTTACAAATATTTTCTCTTCTTAAAAGAAATTCTTTTTATCTTAAGATTAATTTATTATTATTTCTCATTCGATTGAACGTCTTAACCTCGACTAACTCGTCTCAAATTTATACTCAACTTTTAACTCTATTTTCTTAACTCTAACTCCTCTTTTATTTCTCAATTATTATTTTTTTAAATTTCTATTATTTAACTCACTAAATTTTCTCGTCTTAATTTAATTTCTTCTTAAAAAAATGTTTTTCTTTATTTTTACTCAATTCTTTATCTCATAATTAATTTACTAATTTCTCTTTTTTTTCTATTTAATTTTATTCTTGAAATTTTTGAATTATTTTATTAATTAACCAATTTATTTAATTTATTCTAAGATTAATTTTATTAATCTTCAAATCTTCATAATTCTCACCAAGAACACCAAGAACATATATTCAAATCTTCATAAACTTCACCAAGAATACCTAAAACACACACTAAGCATTCATACTTATTTCCATCGATTTTTGCATGAATTTGCACTAAAAATTTCATTTTCTTCATCTAAAAAATTCCTATTGAACATCTAATATTCCAAATCAAACATAAACACATTCATAACATCAAAATCATCAAAACTACCAAAAATCATCAAAATTTATTTTCCTCCATATACATATATATTTCAATTTTTATCACATAACATCATTAAATCATCAAACAATAAATTAAACCAAATACTCCTCCATAAACTCAAAATTTTTGGCTTCCTCTTAGAAATAGGATTAAAATTTTTTCTTCTTTTTCTCATGCATAATATATCACTCCAAACATCATCATAAACACATATATGCAACAAATCATCAAGAAATTATAGAAATTATTTTTCCTTCTTTCTTTCCTCTATTTTCGGTTTTAGTTATTATTTTAGGGTTTTTATTTCTCTTTTCTCTTTTAATTCTTAGATCGATTCCTAGGGTTCGATTTTCTAATAATTTCCTCACATCAATTCTCACATCTCAAACCCTAGTTTGCCTAAACATAAATTAAAGCATGCATATTTTATTTTCTTTAGAGATTAGGGATTACATATTTACAAGAAATCAAATGAATATCATACTTTTAAGGATTTAAATTAAAGCTCTCCTCTTGAAGATGGTTGGACCAAAAATGGAAGAATTGGGAGCTCAAGTCTCTAGCTTGGATTTTCCATGGAGGATCTCATCTTGAACCTCAAGAAAAAATATAACAAAATTAATCATCTCTTCTAGGGCTTGAATGCCTAAACTTAGAAGAAAAAGAGAGATGATTTTGTTTTGAAATTAAACTCAAAACCTTGGATAATCAATTACCTCTAAATTAAAGTTGGATGGAATGAAGATGATGAAGATCTTGTTGGAGCTTGAAAGCTTGGAAGCTTGATCTCTAGAACTTCAATGGAGATTTGTATGTCTATGTTTGGGTGTGTGTATTACGGTTGGAGAGGGAAGAGAGAAGAGAGAATTTTCTTTCTTTTTCTTTGATAGAACACGGTGAGAGAGAGAGTAGAAAGATTCCTTTTTTATTTTTGTCTGGTATAATTTTCCCCGGATGAAAATGTTTTCCGGTAGAATATGTCCGTGTTATTCCATTTATACTGAAAACGGCTCTAAACTCCCCTCGACTCATTTGTGACATCGAAACACCTCAACTCTATCTCATATCTCACGAATAAATCAAGGATTCCAAATATCTAATTTTTAGGTTAAATTTCCATGTAACGAAGAAAAACCTAAAAATCAATCGGTTAATTATTCCATTAAGAACTAAACTCTTAGAATTCTCTCATGTGATCTCGGATAAGCTTCTAACATATCTCAAGGGTCTTAGAATTAAATCTAAATTCAAATGACACTAATTAGGTAAAATTCTGAGTTCGTCGGTGAATAGTGTTTTCTCGGTTTTCGTTACTATTCACCGAAAAGTAAAAGTTCTCAAAATTCTCCGAAAGTCATACTAATGCTCAAACTCATATAAATAAACTCAATCAATGCATCATATACTCGATTCGAATAATTGAAACGAGAAAAATCTCATTTAAGCACACAAGGGCATTTTGATCATTTTCAAGAAAATTTCTTCCTTGAAAAATTTTATCACTCAAGGCACGTTAATTAAGTATAGAAACGCATTTAAAACGTACTCAAGGACTTATAAAAGCTCGGTGTATTACATTTTTCCTGCTCATTCTCTCTCTCTTATTCTTTCGTTGGTCTCCTTCAATTCAACTGAGCGAACCGTCTCAGTTTCACTTCCGACAACTCTTGTCGTTGTTGTACCAATTATTGCGGTGAACATTGCTTGTTTTTCTTCATTTTCATCTCTTCTTCATATTTTCTTGTTTATCTTCTATCTGTTACCATTTTTTCTCTCTCTATTACCCTGTTTTTTCTTTTAGGGTTTCCCTTCTGCCGTCATTTCTTGCTCTTTCTTTTGGATTTGTGTATATATTCATTTTTACTACTTTTTTTTGTGATATGTGTCGATGTTTTTGTTCATATATCTCGATGTTTTGGTTCCCACTGTAAATATTTCTCCATTGTAATGGTTCATATGTTTTTTTGTTTCTTTAATGGACGCGCTCGAATATTTGTGCTATAACAAAATGTAATACCTTTGACATTTACCTATTTGTGTTGTAATAAAATGTTCCTAGTTTTTTTAATTCTTATTGTTTATCTATCTGTTTTGATCCTTTTTGTTATCTATTTGGATCTGTTGCTTATTGTTCTCTGTTGATCTTTATTTTTTTATTATCTTGTAATGGCATAATTTTTTGGTTCTGTAACAAAATTCTGTTTTTTTTTAATAGTTGTATCTAACTTTTCAGCCTAGTTAATAGATAGTTGTATAATCACACTTATAAATTTTGTTAGTTAAATGCAACCATCATATTTTTGTACATGATCTTTTGACTTTGTACTTTTATTTTCACATTTGAACATAAGAAGTGTAAGCATGGTTTGAAAGCTGTTGTTAATACTTCATGGTCTGATGAGGATCCGGCACGGAGGTATTTAAGTTGTCCAAATGTTGAGGTATATGCATTGTGTTTTTTTTTATCTTGTTCAATTATTTTAAGATCTTTCATCCATAATCTCATATCTAATATCACATTTATGTATGTTTTCTAATTTTCACAGAAAGATGTTTGTTCATTTTGTGATTGGATTGATCCAAATGTTACCGAACATCAACGTGAATATATCAAAGAGCTTCATATTGCTAGGGATATGTATGAAGGGCAGCTTGAGAAGCTTAAGAAAGAGCATCGTAGGCTCCAATTAACAGAAAATGTTGCATCACAAATTGCTGTCAATTACCGTAAGGAGATCGATGATCTTCACCACAAGCTTCAAGCCATGGAGCTTGAGTGTCGTGAACTCCAAAAAGCTAACAAACAGCTTGATGTGGACTATGGTCAAATTGTGCAAAGCCATTTTCAGTGCTGCCAGGAAATTCATGCACAAAAATCTGAGATTATGTGGAAGAACTATGTCATTGCAGCTTTGTTGGTCTCTCTTTTTGTATTTGGTCGTTAGTTTTTGAACTCGTATTTGTAATTCAAATATATGTTGTAGGACACCGTACTATTACTTAATCTAACTATGTACTTATCTATATCAAGTTGTTTCTTGTATATTATCATTTGTGTTTATTTATATCTACATTTCTCCTGAATGTGTGAATTTAATTTTGTTAATCTTGTTACAGCAGAATGTATAAATGGAGCACCTTAATAATGCTGCAAACTTTTGGAAGATTCACTTATATGCTTGTATGAGTTTTTAATGTTTTTACGCATTCACTAATAGCTTCCATATTTTTATGTGCAGTAACAAAAATTGGTATCAATAATGTAATTTCATTTTTTGTGCATTATCAAATTTTGTTATGACTACCTAAATCTTAAATTAATCTTTTTTATAGTACATACAAGCATATAAGTTCCCTTTTTTCCTTTTGTTTTTCTTTGTACATGTCATATGTTTATATGACTAAAATTTTATATATCATTTCTTTTAGAGAAAATTACTGAATCCTAGCAAGATTTTGAGTAGTACAAAAAAAGTAATGCATTTTAGCGTAGTAACAAAAAATTGCATAACTAATTCATTTTATAGTACTTCAAAATATAATTCTTACGTACTTGAGTAGTAACAAATTTTTTGCTCATCCTTTGTTCCTTATCTCTAAACATTATTTCCCGCAAAAATTTTGAGTAGTAACAAAGATTTATAAATATTTGAGTAGTAACAAAATAATATATATATTTTTGTACCCTAAAATTTGAGCAGTAACAAAACATACATATTTATTCGACTTCCAATACGAGATTGAAAAGAAACGATATCTTTCAATAATACAAATCGTTTTTTTGATTATCAGTATTGTTCGATACAAGAGTCATAGATCTTAGGTATATGCATTCAGAAGCAAAATATCTCATACACCCCAAATTTGAAATTGGGGGTTTTCTTCAATTCCAGAAAATTCGTCTTCTACAAATCTGCTATTCGAATAAGTTGGTACATGTCACGGCCCCAAATCCCGAGGGACGGCAGAAGCCGGGGTGCGACTGGGGTTGGATTAAAGAAGCGGGGAAGAAGGGGGCTAACTGACTAAACATACATGATAAACATCGATAAACTATGAACAAGACTTTAACATGAATGAGGAAGAGTTAATCCCTAAGGATTTCTCGACAAAAGTACAAAAAGAAACTAAGTTCATATGTACAGACGTAGACTACTGAATATTGTTTCAAAGTACATCTCAAAAGGAAATAAAAGTTTGGCAGCGGAAAGGGTTCTACTAATCATCCTATCTTCTAACTCAACACCAACCGTCGCCGCTCACCGTCGCTTCAACCTGCACATTTAGAAAGCAACGCAGGGCTAAGTACAAACGTACTTAGTGGGCACGATGCCGAAAACATACTTATAAATATAGATAAATATGGCATTTTATAACCGTAGAACATCGGAGTTTTATTGAAAGAGTCCGTGTCTACTAAACATTTTCTGACTTTTTCTCATAAATCACTTGGCCAAGTATTTTTAGATATGCTATGTTCAATCTTGACCCAAACTAATTCACCGTGGCTGGCTACCCCTCAACAGGATACCACATACACCACAGGTTACAAAGTGCACTAACTTCGCTTGAGTTTCAAAACCAAGCGGTGGTTGTTTTTCTTTTCCTTGGCTCATCATTGATCGCTTGGAAAACCAAGAAAGAAGAAACTGTATCCAAGTCCAGCACAGAAGCCGAGTACCTTCTGTTGAGTCATTTCTTTTTGCTTATTTATAAGAGTAGTCGCAGACTCAGTCCCAGTTTCGTCCCTGTTGTTCGAGTTGGAAAACAGGAGGCACTTAGCAGCTAACTCAGAGCCGATCGTTAGTTAATCTAAAAATAGACTAACTCTAAATCTGGAAAACACGAATGTTGACTCAGATAGGTACAAGAGAACTCACATAAAAACTTAAAACAGTTCATGCCATATTATCACTTTGAAAACACAGATATCAAAGCAATAAAGAAAGATTTTCCGAGCATTGCTCATTTTATTTGTATATAAAAGCCCACCTTTTAAAATACAGAACTTAACGTAAAAGCTTCCAACTTTGGATCTTTCGTCCTTTCTTTACGGCTGGCTTCCTCCTTCATCGTAAAATAAAATATACTTAAAAACTGATCGTAAAAGATAATCGAAGAAAGAGAACCGAAGAAAGATTTAGTTGTTTCATTCTTTAGGCATTTGCACGCTTACTAAATTATTTTACTTAAACAGGAAACGAGACTCGTGCCAATCTCGTTTTGAACTTGGAAGATCTCATACTCGACTCTCGGGTCAGTAGAGAAGGTAGTCGATGTCTTAAAACGGCTTTAAAGATTTAAAGGAAACTAAATTGGAGAGAATCAACGTAGGCGATTTATTTAGCTCATTTCACGACTTATGAACATTTCTCGTTTATTACTTCTTTAAAGAAAGGATAAGAAATACGATCTCGACTGGTTTTCATCATTAAAGGTCTTGTCCTTGACTCTAGGGTCAGAAAGAAGATGTTCGTTAGATAAAACGGCTTAAACGGTTGAAAGAGACTAAATTGTGAACTAAACAACTTAGAAAACAAGAAACTGAAAATTCACTGCACAGTCCAGTAACTCTGGAGGCTTTCCAGAACAGAGGACTTGGAAACAGGGGGTGAGCCCTATACCACTAGAAATCTTAGGAAGTCTAGTTTCTGCTCCAATTTACGGATCACAAATCCGATAAACGAGCTGGAAGTTATTACAGTTTCCGGCAGGGGTCGCAAAACTGCCGTGAAACCCTAGCTTATTGATATGTTCGCCGTATAACGTCTTAGGTTCGTTTTAAATTCTCGTAATCACTTTTTTTTTAAACTGGACTCTCAAGGCAGTCATCACGTACCTCTGTACGTGACAAACTCCTTCTCAACTTGCTCAAAGGCACGACGTTCTAACGTCGGATTTCAACTATTAGGTACTATACCAACAAAGAAATTCCAAACGTGTTCTAGTTCCTGATTATCACTATAACCCATATTATCTCAATTCGGATGCTTATGATGTCAACTAGAGAGTTGTTCTAAATTTCATTATAAACAATAATATCAAGTTAGAAATTTCATCCGACTTCCCGATTATTAGTTACAACTAGATATTCGTCTCTTACGCGATTTTTAAAAGTCGTCGGTTTTCGTTCAAATTTTACGACGTTAAACTACGTCTAATAGGAATCATTTTCATGCATGCTAACATGTCTTAACATCATTATAACTCAGTTTATATTGTGGTCTTTGCCTCTTATACTTCATTAAACGTTTTTATAAAATTTCCAATTAATTCCTATTATCAACTAACATGATTTGCATCATAATTCCATTAACAATTCATCACTTATATCTAACATGTATAAACTCCTAATTATCTTATAAATTTTCTGATTTCATACATACTTTGAGGGGATGATTTTCTTCTCAAATTAACAATATTTATTTACTAAACATGCTCTTATATCACCAATTAATCACTTGCAATTCCAAAAACAACTAACATGCAAAAACCCCTAATTTATACTTCAACCCTAACTAAATTTCATAATAACATAGGGCTTTCAATATCTTTTCATCCTAAACACTAATTAAACATCTACTAGACATGAATCCATGATCAAAAGAAGAAAATTAGAAATCTTACAATTTTCCAAAAAAATTCTGCATTAACATAGATGTTAGGTTTCTTATTTTTGATCATTTTTAATCCATAAATATCATATCTAGCATATCTAATTACACTATTTCAAGATCAATTCTTCCATTCCAACTTCTAAAAAAAATCGAACAAGAAGAAGAAGAAAAGAAAAAGAAACTAAATGGATAGGATTGTAGAGGATGAAAATACCTTAAGTTTTAATGAAAGAAAGTATGGAATTGAATGGATGGATGGATGGTTTGTGTGAGTTCTTCAAGCTCTTAAGAGTGTTCTTCAATGGTGGATTGAGGAGATGAAGAAGATGAAGTTGAGGGAGAGAGGGAGAGAGTGGCCGAGAGAGATAGGGAGAGAGAGAGAGATGGAAATGGTTTGTTCAAGTTGTGGAATGATGAAAGGTTGACCATGCATAAAGGTAGGTCTAGGTGTCAACTAATTAAACATGGTTAACATGCAAGCTTCCACTAAAAGGAATGAGGTGGCACGGCTGCATGCAGAATTTTTGAAGGTTTTACGGGTTTTTCCGGCGTGATCCGACGTTACGGGAAAACGAACGACGAAAAACGTTGTTCGGTACAAAAATCGTCGCGATTCGATTTGACTTACAATTTCTAACATACAAATTAATTAGAAAATAAATTTATAAAATTTATTTTGAAAAAAACTCAGGACGACAAGTCCGAGTTCCGTCCGGAAAAACGTAAAAACAAATTTTCTCGACGTGTTCGTATTTGCGATTTTGTAAACGTAAAATTAGACGATTTTTCTTTCCGAATTTACAAACTAAAACTTTTCATACGTGCTAACCCCTAATACGGTAGTCGTCTAGCCGACTTCTGTAATTTATTTTTATTAATGGGTTCGACCGTTAGCTTTAGAATTAAGAAATTGTAAACTTAGGCGTGCAAAGCCATCTATTTGGTTAACTTTAAATATTAGAACGCAAGGATTTTACGGGGCATTACATCCTACCCCCCTTACGAAAAATTTCATCCCGAAATTTGCTTACCTTTTTCAAAAAGATGAGGATATCGCAAGGTTCGATCAAGGCGAACACTAAAAAAAGAAATGAAAGGAAAAGGAAAGACGTTGTTATAAGTTACTTATACGTTAGTAACATTCGTCTTTTTAACCCACTTATACCATATTTAAAAGGCTTTATTAGCGGGGCATAAGACCCATATTACTGAGTTTCTTATTATGTGGGTTGATCAAGTCCACATAACGGTCCCTCAATCACATGGAACTTCTGTCTCGCTCTATTGATTACTTCATACAGATTTTACTTTCCTAAATCGAGCAGCAATTTCTCGAATTGCACACACAACTACTTCTTAAAAAGAAATCTTTGGAAACTCTCCAACTTAGCTTGGAAAACTCAATCTTCTAGAGGAAGATACAATTTTAAACTACTCGAATACTTGAACGACTCCTAATAAGTAAAACAAAGTAATCTCCAAGAGACTTTGTTCGACTTGGTTCTTAATTCTTGAATTTTTCTATCCAAGATCGATATCGGATTTTCTTTATAGCTTAGGCTAGATTCAAGAACTATGTCTTGCTGACTAATAACGTGCTTAGGATCGTAAACATATTTTCTCAACTGAGAAACGTGAAAACGTTATGAACGCTTCCTAGACTTGGCGGTAAGGCCAATCTATACGCGACTGATCCTATTTTCTCGAGGATTTCATAAGGTCCTATAACCCAGGGTCTTAACTTACCCTTAACTCCGAACCTAAGGATTCTTTTGGTCGGGGATATCTTAAGAAAAACTTTATCTCCTATTCCAAACTCAAGGTTGGTTCGACGATCGTCAGTGTACGACTTTTGTCGGCTCTGGGCCTCTTTCATTCTATCTCGAATCTGTCGAACTATCTCAATCATTTCATTTATCGCATCTGGGCCTAAGTTCTTTCTCTCACCTACTTCGTCCCAATAAAGTGGTGATCTATACTTTCTCCCATACAAAGCCTCAAACGGTGTCATTCCTATCGTGGTTTGATAGCTTGTTATTGTAGGCAAACTCGGTTAAGTGTAGAATTTCTTCCCAATTCGTGCCTCGGTCCTAAAACCACTGTTCTTAACGTATCGACTAAACTCTGGATCGTTCTCTCAGACTGATATTATGACCTTTGGTATTCCATACAGACGTACAATCTCTCTGACATACAAATGAGCTAGTCTCTCAGATCCATATGTAGTCTTAATCGGTAAGTATGCTAACTTTGTAAGTCTATCAATTATTACCCAAATTGCTGTGTCTCCCTGTTTCGACTTAGGCAAGCCTGTGACAAAGTCCATAGCTATGCCTTCCCATTTCCAATCTGGGACATCCAACGACTGTAGCAATCCATACTGTCGTCGGTGTAAAGCCTTAACTTGTTTTCATGCTAGGCATCTTTCTCTGAACGAGGCAACGTCTCGTTTCATTCCATTCCACCAAAAGCTTTTTCTCAAATCTTGGTACATTTTTGTACTTCCTGGATGTGCTGTGTAAGGCATATCGTGAGCCTCGCTCAAGATTTCGTTCTTCAAATCGCTGTCGTTGTCGGGAATACAAATCCTGCCTTCGTAAAGTATTGCATTGTCTGGAGCTTCAGAATATCCTTCTGGTTTATCTGTCCTTATCCTTACTCGTAACTTCTCCATTGACTCATCTTTTCTCTGAGCACTAATGATCCTTTCTCTCAAACCTGGTGTAGCTTCTAGTGCTGCTATTTGACTTGTTATCGCTGCTGGCGTGTCAAGTACTCTGATATCCATTTTCTTAAATTCTCGTATTAAGGTTTCTTCTTCTATGAAAAGACATCCTGACTTCGTTGGAGTCTTGCGACTTAGGGCGTCTGCTACCACATTAGCCTTTCCTGGATGGTAGTTAATTCTACAGTCATAATCTTTGACTAATTCGAGCCATCGTCTTTGTCTCATGTTTAGTTCTTTTTGCTCGAAAAAGTACTTTAGACTCTTGTGATCGGTGAATACCTCAACTCTTACACCATAGAGATGGTGTCTCCAAATCTTTAGCGCATGCACTACGGCTGCAAGTTCTAAATCGTGGGTTGGTATTCAACTTCGTGGGGTCGAAGTTGTCGTGAAGCATAAGCTATCACTCGTCCGTCTTGCATTAAGACCCAACCTAATCCATTTTTCGATGCGTCAGTGTAAACCACATATTCTTTGTTTGCATCTGGAAGTGCTAGTACTGGCGCTGTAGTTAACTTTTCCTTAAGAGTTTGAAAACTCTTCTCGCACTCATCTGTCCACTTAAACTTGGTATCTTTCTTGAGTAGTTGTGTCATCGGGCGAGCGATTGTAGAAAATCCCTCGATAAATCTTCTGTAATAGCCAGCTAATCCCAAGAAACTTCTGATCTCATTCTGATTCGTTGGTGTCTTCCAGTTTCGCACTGCTTCTACTTTGGCTGGATCCACTTTGATTCCTTCTGTCGATACTATGTGTCCAAGGAACATTACTTCCTTCAGCCAAAATTCGCATGTACTGAACTTGGCATAGAGTTTCTCAGCTCTTAGTGTTTCCAACACTATCCGTAGATGTTCCTCGTGCTCCGTCTCATTCTTAGAATAAATGACAATGTCGTCAATGAATACTAGAACAAATTTGTCCAAGTAGGGGTGGAAGACTCTGTTCATAAGGTCCATGAATACGGCTGGAGCGTTGGTCAAACCAAATGGCATCACTAAAAATTCGTAATGGCCATATCGAGTTCTAAAAGCGGTCTTCGGTACATCCTCAGGTTTGATCTTGAGCTGATGATACCCTGACCTCAAATCTATCTTGGAGAAGACTCCCGCCTCCTAAAGCTGATTGAACAAATCCTCTATCCTTGGTAAAGGATATTTGTTCTTAAGAGTGATCTTGTTCAATTTTCGGTAATTGATACACATTCTCATCGATCCGTCCTTCTTCCTAACAAGAAGTACGGGTGCTCCCCAAGGTGAGATGCTTGGCCTGATAAAACCAAGGTCTAGTAATTCCTGTAACTGGATTTTAAGCTCTTCCAGTTCTTTCGGTGCCATTCTGTAAGGGGCTTTAGACTTAGGTGCTGCTCCTGGTTCTAAATCGATCGTGAAGTCTACGTGACGATCTGGTGGCAATCCTGGTAGTACTTCTGGAAAAACATCTTCGTATTCGTTCACGACCTTTACGTCCTGAATGGTCTTCTCGGCCCTCCAACTAGGTACACAAGGTAGGCTGTGGTACCTTTCTTCTTCATAAGTTTCGTGGTTTGAAGGGCTGATATAATTGGTACGTTTCTACCCATTGAAATTCCATGGAATTCAGTCGGTTCTTTGCCCGGCGGCTGAAAAGAAATTTTTCTTTCGTTGCAGAGAATCGTGGCGTAATTCTCTGACAACCAATCTATGTCTAGGATTATATCTACGTCCCACATTATCAGAACATTTAGATTGTTCGCTATAATTTTATGAGTTCCGATTTCTAATTCTAGGTTAGAGTAAACATGCGCGGAAGTAGTGATCTCTCCTGAAGGTGTGGCTACTCTCATAGATTGTGCAGCTCTTACAGGTCTGATGTCTAAGTTATCGGCACATGAGCCAGCAATGAAAGAATGCGATGCGCCAGTATCAAACAATATCTTAATAGGGATGTTGTGGAGTTTTCCCATACCTGTTAGATTGCCTTTTCCTTTGCGCTGACCGCTTTGTTTGATAGCGCATGCCCTCTCATTTTGTTGCTGCTGTGCATGCTGCTGAAATTGCTGCTGGTTCATAGGCGGCTGTTGCGGTTGTGCTTGGATTGCTCTGAGAGGTACTGCTTGAAGCAGTTTAGGGCAGTCCTTTTTCATGTGCCCCTTCTGTCCACAGTTTAAAACAGTTAGGGGTGCCTATCTGGCAGACTCCAGGATGGGCTCGGTTGCATTTCGGGCAGACAGGGATGGTAACCCTTCCTGGGTTATTTGCTCCCTGGTTAAAATTCCTTTATTGCCCTCGAGGCTGGTTCAGCTGATTATTGCCCTTCCATGGCAAGTTCTGCCTGTTCCCTTGAATGGACAACCCTGATTGGTTGTTTCCCTGCCACGGCCTTTTGCCACTGTTGTTGTTGTTGGCAGGTTGCTGATAGCCCCTTTTTTGTCCTCCCCGATTATTATAGCCCTGACTGTAGCCTCCGCTACCTCCTCCTTTCCATTTTCTCTTCCCTTGGTAGTTGCTGTAGTTGTTGTTGTAGTAGTCTCGATTCTGACTCTGCGCTGGTGCTGTCGCAGTTAATACAGTCTTCTTCTCTTCAGGCACGACGGCCTCCATTTCCAGTGCTCTTCCCAATATGTCTGAATAACCTAGTCCTCCATGACTAGCCAAAGCGATTCCCAACTCATGACGTAAACCTCCCTGAAATTTCTTTGATAACTTCTCCTCAGTGTCGACCAATGTTGGCGCATACCTCATCAACTCGCAGAACTTGACGTCATATTCCGTCACAGTTAGTTTTCCTTGCTTCAAATTGTAAAATTCGGCCTCTTTCTGTGCCCTATACGTCTTGGGGACGTACTTATCAAAGAAAATCTCCTTAAACTCTTCCCACGAAAAACGAGCCAGATGCTCAGCAGATATCACTTTCTGTCTTGCTTCCCACCAATAATCTGCCGATCCCATTAGTTGGAATGCGACATACAACATTCTCTCCTCATCAGTGCATCTGAGGAGTTTAAAAATTTTCTCGGTCGATCTCACCCATAGCTCAGCATCGCTAGGGCTTCCAGTTCCATTAAACATTGGAGGGTTTCTTTTGAGGAAAAGATCCTCAATATCTCTACGGGGCTGTGGTGGAGGTGGTGGTGATGGTGACGGGGGTGGAGATGGGGATGGAGTGGTATTCTGTTCATGTTCCTGTCCTTGGTCATTTTCTGGTTGACGTCCTACACGTCCTCTTGGTCTTCCAGGTCTTCGACCTCTCCTATTGTTTACATTTCTTGACGGCATTTTCTTTAGTCTAGAGAAGAATTGAGAACTCTCATTAGCTTTCTTCTGTTGATCACGCTTAGCACTTACTAGCCCGTTCTTGACTTAATTAAATTCATGGAACAACATATCGGACTTAGCTTGATATCATTTTATTAATCTTTTAACCTTCGGGTTAAGCTCATTTCTTCGTTACACTAGTTCATTTTAACATTCTAATCTTTTATTACTCGATTCATAAGAAATTTTTACTTGATTAAGAACCCTCTTTACGGGTCATATATATATATACATCCAAAAAGAATATTACTTTTGCCTCTAACGAGGACTTATACAAAAAGGTTAGACTACTGTTAGTCTAAACTAGGCTGACTGCCTACTATTTACTGGGTGCACTAACAAACTGCACTCCGCATCTACTAGAGTACGGAAACGATTCATAAAAATTTCGTATCCGCTAGAGTACTTCAAAACTAACTAGTTACTGATCCGACTCTATACAGGACAAAAGCTATCACTACTACTGATATTTACCCATGTCTATGAAACACTACCTAACTGAACTGCAGAAGAAACCAAAAACTACTTCAAGGTCTGCAAAATCCTAACAACCCTCCTCTGGGTCCTCCTCCGGATCCTCTTCCGGATCCTCTTTCGGATCCTTCTCCTCGGTCTCCGAACCATAAACCAGGTCGAGTGGCTGGTCCACTCTCAAAGTAGAACCGTCGTCAAGTGTAAACACGGTGGGTGAAGGTGCCTCAGAAACAGTCTCCTCGTCCTCTTCTGGACGCTCTAACTCAGCTTCAGGCTCCTCTAGTACACTGTCTGGTGGCAACTCTAACAACTCTAACATATCCGGGTCTACGTCAAGCTCCTCAATCTCCGTCCCGGCTGGAAAATGACTGTAGGGGATGTGTGGCTCTAAAGGAAGGGAAAGCATATACCTGCTCTCGAAGAAACGTCTGTGCACACACAAGGCAAATCCAGCATAGTTGCCAGTTGGCTCCGTATCGTTGCCGATAATCCCCAAGTAGTACCAAACTGCACGGTGCGCCCATCCGCGCCACTCGTCCGGTAGGTGTCTAACCAAGTCAAGTATAGCCTGACTCGCTGGAATAGTATGCCGGACTGAATAATAAGCTGACGAGAAGTAACTGATCCTCTGTCCCACGTCATGTCTCGGGTTTGCCTCATAATCTCTATACTTATCTAATAACTGATCTGCCCAAGTACGATGTGGCGGGGACTGATTCTCTGACGCCGTGTTACTACTGGAAGTCATCCTACAAAGTTTTAAGGTAAGACGGATCAGTAACAGGTAGGAAAAACAACTTATCTTAACGGAAA
This sequence comes from Schizonepeta tenuifolia, assembly GCA_029490685.1. Classification (NCBI taxonomy): domain Eukaryota; kingdom Viridiplantae; phylum Streptophyta; class Magnoliopsida; order Lamiales; family Lamiaceae; genus Schizonepeta; species Schizonepeta tenuifolia. The sequence goes on from CM055959.1 coordinate 74,894,025, forward strand.
CATAGATTACAAAATGAATATCCCTTATTCACTTGTAATATCAACACTTAAGTCAACCACTTATTAAGACTTCTAGCAATTCAAGAAATTGCACTCAACAACATATATATATATTACATTCACAAAAGATTTTATTTTTATTCTTTTTGTTTCACCATATTATTATTCATTTTAATTCTTCTATTTCTTTTAATTCTTAACTCACTAACTCTTAAACATTTTCACTTATTAAAACAAAGCATATTCACTTCGTTCATGCTACTTATTCAAAAGTAACATCCATTTTCAAAGAATTTATCATTTACGACTTTTGATATTCGTACTAATTGTAGTCGTCGCTTAAGACGAGATATGGAATTTAATTCCATAAAAAGAAAAAGAAATATAACTTAAGAAAAACTTCCTGGAAAACTAAGTTCCAGTTATCGTCTCGTTCATATCTTTCTTAACTCGAAGCCGACAGCTTCTCGAACGTTTAATCGCTCCCTTCTTTTACTAACACGACTTATCGAATTATTTTTATTCATTTTATTTCTTTTCCTCGCAGGAAATTCTTAGACGACAAGTTCGACTTTGCCGAATCTTTATTCATGTCACTAAGCGCACGTGACATTCATCCGAGGAAGTCCTTCTCACGTCAGGGATCTCCTTTCGAAATCATTTGAAAATAACGTTTCTTAAAAAACGTCTAAGTCCTTGAAGAACCGGAAAGTTCTTAAGTTTCACGTCTACATTTTTATTGAACCGGGAAAATTCTCTTAAAATTTGACTATATTCTTGTATCCACATACTTTTTCATAAAAAGGAAAAATCATTGCGCACATATTTTCACATAAGATAGTACTTGTACTATCGCATAATCATGTAAGTATAAAAATATACTTCTGTAAAATTCTCATTTTAAAACACAACTCGTACTCGTTTTCAAATTTCACTGAATACTTGCTCATAACTTTTCTGATTAAAAAGAAATCTCATTATAAAATTCTTTCACTTTTTCCTTGTTGAGTCGACGTAGCGGGCGGTTGAGTTGACTTCTACATTCTCAATCTTAACATCATAGTCTAACTCTTATCTCATACTTGGAAAGACGACTCTGATCCAGAGTATATACAAATACCATGTCTCATGACTTGAAAGAAGACTCGATATAGAGTACGAACGAATACTCTATATTACTTCTCGAAGAAAGACTTGTATAAAAAATACCACTTTATGATATTACTTCAAAGAATGACTCGTACTTGAAAGAATGACTCACATTAACTCATACTAAAAGGAATGACTCATAATCAGAGTAGGAAGCCCGCTCTGATACCACTCTGTGGTATCACTTAAAAGAATAACTTATACTAGAAGGAATGACTCAGAAGCAGAGCAGAAAACGAACACTGCTCTGATACCACTCTGTTACGGCCCCAAATCCCGAGGGACGGCAGAAGCCGGGGTACGACTGGGGTTGGATTAAAGAAGCGGGGAAGAAGGGGGCTAACTGACTAAACATACATGATAAACATCGATAAACTATGAACAAGACTTTAACATGAATGAGGAAGAGTTAATCCCTAAGGATTTCTCGACAAAAGTACAAAAAGAAACTAAGTTCATATGTACAGACGTAGACTACTGAATATTGTTTCAAAGTACATCTCAAAAGGAAATCAAAGTTTGGCAGCGGAAGGGGTTCTACTAATCATCCTATCTTCTAACTCAACACCAACCGTCGCCGCTCACCGTCGCTTCAACCTGCACATTTAGAAAGCAACGCAGGGCTAAGTACAAACGTACTTAGTGGGCACGATGCCGAAAACATACTTATAAATATAGATAAATATGGCATTTTATAACCGTAGCACATCGGAGTTTTATTGAAAGAGTCCGTGTCTACTAAACATTTTCTGACTTTTTCTCATAAATCACTTGGCCAAGTATTTTTAGGTATGCTATGTTCAATCTTGACCCAAACTAATTCAACGTGGCTGGCTACCGCTCAACAGGATACCACATACACCACAGGTTACAAAGTGCACTAACTCTGGAAAGCACTTAGCAGCTAACTCAGAGCCGATCGTTAGTTAATCTAAAAATAGACTAACTCTAAATCTGGAAAACACGAATGTTGACTCAGATAGGTACAAGAGAACTCACATAAAAACTTAAAACAGTTCATGCCATATTATCACTTTGAAAACACAGATATCAAAGCAATAAAGAAAGATTTTCCGAGCATTGCTCGTTTTATTTGTATATAAAAGCCCACCTTTTAAAATACAGAATTTAACGTAAAAGCTTCCAACTTTGGATCTTTCGTCCTTTCTTTACGGCTGGCTTCCTCCTTCATCGTAAAATAAAATATACTTAAAAACTGATCGTAAAAGATAATAGAAGAAAGAGAACCGAAGAAAGATATAGTTGTTTCATTCTTTAGGCATTTGCACGCTTACTAAATTATTTTACTTAAACAGGAAACGAGACTCGTGCCAATCTCGTTTTGAACTTGGAAGATCTCATACTCGACTCTCGGGTCAGTAGAGAAGGTAGTCGATGTCTTAAAACGGCTTTAAAGATTTAAAGGAAACTAAATTGGAGAGAATCAACGTAGGCGATTTATTTAGCTCATTTCACGACTTATGAACATTTCTCGTTTATTACTTCTTTAAAGAAAGGATAAGAAATACGATCTCGACTGGTTTTCATCATTAAAGGTCTTGTCCTTGACTCTAGGGTCAGAAAGAAGATGTTCGTTAGATAAAACGGCTTAAACGGTTGAAAGAGACTAAATTGTGAACTAAACAACTTAGAAAACAAGAAACTGAAAATTCACTGCACAGTCCAGTAACTCTGGAGGCTTTCCAGAACAGAGGACTTGGAAACAGGGGGTGAGCCCTATACCACTAGAAATCTTAGGAAGTCTAGTTTCTGCTCCAATTTACGGATCACAAATCCGATAAACGAGCTGGAAGTTATTACAGTTTCCGGCAGGGGTCGCAAAACTGCCGTGAAACCCTAGCTTATTGATATGTTCGCCGTATAACGTCTTAGGTTCGTTTTAAATTCTCGTAATCACTTTTTTTTTAAACTGGACTCTCAAGGCAGTCATCACGTACCTCTGTACGTGACAAACTCCTTCTCAACTTGCTCAAAGGCACGACGTTCTAACGTCGGATTTCAACTATTAGGTACTATACCAACAAAGAAATTCCAAACGTGTTCTAGTTCCTGATTATCACTATAACCCATATTATCTCAATTCGGATGCTTATGATGTCAACTAGAGAGTTGTTCTAAATTTCATTATAAACAATAATATCAAGTTAGAAATTTCATCCGACTTCCCGATTATTAGTTACAACTAGATATTCGTCTCTTACGCGATTTTTAAAAGTCGTCGGTTTTCGTTCAAATTTTACGACGTTAAACTACGTCTAATAGGAATCATTTTCATGCATGCTAACATGTCTTAACATCTTTATAACTCAGTTTATATTGTGGTCTTTGCCTCTTATACTTCATTAAACGTTTTTATAAAATTTCCAATTAATTCCTATTATCAACTAACATGATTTGCATCATAATTCCATTAACAATTCATCACTTATATCTAACATGTATAAACTCCTAATTATCTTATAAATTTTCTGATTTCATACATACTTTGAGGGGATGATTTTCTTCTCAAATTAACAATATTTATTTACTAAACATGCTCTTATATCACCAATTAATCACTTGCAATTCCAAAAACAACTAACATGCAAAAACCCCTAATTTATACTTCAACCCTAACTAAATTTCATAATAACATAGGGCTTTCAATATCTTTTCATCCTAAACACTAATTAAACATCTACTAGACATGAATCCATGATCAAAAGAAGAAAATTAGAAATCTTACAATTTTCCAAAAAAATTCTGCATTAACATAGATGTTAGGTTTCTTATTTTTGATCATTTTTAATCCATAAATATCATATCTAGCATATCTAATTACACTATTTCAAGATCAATTCTTCCATTCCAACTTCTAAAAAAAATCGAACAAGAAGAAGAAGAAAAGAAAAAGAAACTAAATGGATAGGATTGTAGAGGATGAAAATACCTTAAGTTTTAATGAAAGAAAGTATGGAATTGAATGGATGGATGGATGGTTTGTGTGAGTTCTTCAAGCTCTTAAGAGTGTTCTTCAATGGTGGATTGAGGAGATGAAGAAGATGAAGTTGAGGGAGAGAGGGAGAGAGTGGCCGAGAGAGAGAGGGAGAGAGAGAGAGATGGAAATGGTTTGTTCAAGTTGTGGAATGATGAAAGGTTGACCATGCATAAAGGTAGGTCTAGGTGTCAACTAATTAAACATGGTTAACATGCAAGCTTCCACTAAAAGGAATGAGGTGGCACGGCTGCATGCAGAATTTTTGAAGGTTTTACGGGTTTTTCCGGCGTGATCCGACGTTACGGGAAAACGAACGACGAAAAACGTTGTTCGGTACAAAAATCGTCGCGATTCGATTTGACTTACAATTTCTAACGTACAACTTAATTAGAAAATAAATTTATAAAATTTATTTTGACAAAAACTCGGGACGACAAGTCCGAGTTCCGTCCGGAAAAACGTAAAAACAAATTTTCTCGACGTGTTCGTATTTGCGATTTTGTAAACGTAAAATTAGACGATTTTCCTTTCCGAATTTACAAACTAAAACTTTCCGTACGTGCTAAACCCTAATACGGTAGTCGTCTAGCCGACTTCTGTAATTTATTTTTATTAATGGGTTCGACCGTTAGCTTTAGAATTAAGAAATTGTAAACTTAGGCGTGCAAAGCCATCTATTTGGTTAACTTTAAATATTAGAACGCAAGGATTTTACGGGGCATTACAGTACAGCTTTATACATTCTCCATCTTTCACATATGTCTTGTTCCCGAAACTATCCTATTATACGAATTTCTGTTTGCACCCATTTCGAATTTTCATGCGCTTTCAAGTTTTATACAGTAGTTTTATAGATTTTTGTTCCATTTTTACTCCTTAACCAACTACAAACCCAACTAATACATAATTTCGGTCAATTTAAACCATTTTCACTGTGATGCACGTGGTTTGGTTAAATAACAGCCTCTAATATATTTTTTTCCCTCTCCAATCTGCATTTTGCAGATGGATGTAACGTCAGTTTTAGTGCATTTGGTGGTGTTTGGATTAATGACTTGTACCAAGGCGGTGATAAGTTGTTGTTGCTATTATCCAATGTTGATCGTTCATTTCCAGTTTTCCTAAGTAAAATTCAGTCAAACATAGGTGGTGTTGAACAGTTGTCTGGATTATGTTTAGTATCTTGTTTGGTGGGTTCTCCCATAGATAATGGGAGCTGTGTTCGCCTTAATGTAACTAATGATGTTGAGCTAAATTTTTCCTTAGAGAATGGTGTTAAGAAATTCTATGTCACGGTCACGTCACCTTTGCTACCATGCACTCAAATAGATGGCATGAAACTTAAAAGGAAACATGTTAATAAGTCATCAATTGATGAGTCCTATGTTGGTGATCCTTGTGAATCTGGAGAGGACAATGATGACGAAGATGATGAATTTGACCCCGATGATGATGCTGTTAGCACTGACAGTTTGGATGACGAGGATGCCTATGAATATGATTCCTTTTATAATGACGGTGAGCCTGCTCCTCTTTTCCATCCATTCCTTCACAATAGGAATTTTGTGCCTCCTTTGACCAATCAATCACCCCCACATAGTATTTACCACCCCGAGAAAGAGAATTCCAAACAAGGAGACAAGAATCCCTCTCTATTGTCTAAAGTAATTGTACCTCTTCCCGAATCTAATATTGAGGTTGACTTTGAAATGAAATGCAGTACAGATGAATTGGCTTTAGGGGCTATCTATGTTGATAAACCAAGCTTGATGTATGTTGTTGGTCTTTATCATTTGACCAATAGGTATGAGTTTTCTGTTGAGCGTTCAAGTGGAACGAAGTATTACGTGCATTGTAAGTATCCTGATAGGTGCCAATTCCATATGCGGTCTGCTGCTCCTTCTGCAAATGGTTTTTGGAGAATCACACATTGGCAAACACCCTATACATGTGTGTTGGATTTGAGAGTCAATATGCGCAGGACCATGTGCTCTAGTGTTGTGGGTGCTTTTTTTGCTCCCTGTCTAATGGTTCGAGGTGCTATCTTGCGTCCAAAAGAAATGGTTCACTTTCTCTAATTAGAATTTTGTTTTAAGGTACATTCTTTCTATATTTGAATTTAATATTACCACTGTATTTAGTCGACTTCTTCAATTTCTGGGCATTTAAATTTTTTTACCAACCAAGTAAAAAATTGTTCAGTAACAAAATTATTGTACCAAGTTTTTGTGCTTCCACAAATATCAGATGTAGCTTTTGTTCTGTTTGTAGATATCATATTCAGTTGCATGGGCTGCCCACAATCATGCGATCCAACAGATATACGGTGACAACGATGAGTCTTTTAGACGTTTTCCTGGCTTCTTACATATGACTGAAACTTGTAATCCTGGTTCTGTTGTGTTGTTGCAGACTGATCATGATAATGTGTTTGAATTTGCATTCATGGCTCTCACTGCTTCTATTTCTGGATTTTCATCCTCATGTCGTCCTGTTATCTATGTTGATGCAACTGTAATACCCCGGATAATTATTCCGTCGTTAAAATAAAAACTTAATTAATAATTAAGCCTTTGCACGCCTAAGTTAAGGATTTTCGATTCTAAGACTGATGGTGAAATCCGTTTCTGAAAATAAATTCCAGAAGTCGGACAAATGACTACTGTATTAGGGTTTTCGCGTTCGATAGAATTTTCGTCCGAAAACTCAGATTGAAAAACCGTCAGAATTTACATTCACTTTTTCTTCGATACGAATTCACCGGAGAAAGTCAGTTTTTATGATTTTTCCGGGCGAATTTTAGACTGTTTAATCCCGACTTTTTATCGGATTTTGAAAAATCGAATTAGGTTTTCCGAGTACGTGATTTATTTCTAATCTAACGGTCGAATTAGATTTCGTCGAATACGTACCCAACTAAGAAATTATTTCTCAACTTTTATAACGTCGTTGTAGACCCAGAAACGAGATATTTCTGTCAAATAATCCTCCCCCAAACGCCCCTTAATGAGTCATCACCCTTTATTAGATATTTGCTTTACTTTATGGAATAGTAAGTGGTCATCCTCTCTCCCTCTCTCTCCCATATCCGTCACTCCCTCTCTCTCTCTCCCATTCTCTCTCATTTTTCTCTCTCAAATCTCCATTGAAGAGTTCATCCAAGCTTTCTCAAAACCAACAAGTCATCCGTCTACCGATCGATTTCATTTCCGAGTTCATTTTTCGCAAGGTAGGAACATTATCTACGTAATGAACCGAACAAAAATATTTTCCCATCAATTTCATTTGTTTTTGAAATTATGGAGGTGAGGAATCATGATGAACCTTGTTTAATACATGATATAGTATGTTTAGAATTAGGTTTTATGGATTGAAATCGAAGAAAATCAATCCCTCCTAACCTAATATAATTACCGAAATTTTAATGAGTTTTAGGGGTTTTTGCTAGCTCGATTTTCTTGATGTTTAATTGATGGATTAGTGTTTTACATGATGTTAGATAACTACATGAATTAATTTAGAATTTTCTAAAAATAAAAATAAAAGTGTAAGAGATGAAGAATGCATGATTTGGTGTAGTAGATGATATGATATGCATGATTTGTTAATGGAAATGGTATGTAGTATGTTGTAGGATGAATATATAATTAATTGGAATTTTTCTAAAAATAAATTGAAAAACGTAAGAGACGAAAATCCTTCGATAAGTCAAGATTCGTTAATGTTTTGGGTATATGGTTTGCATATTAGTGATGCTTGTTATCAATGATGTAAAATTTGAATGAAAACGGAGAACGTAGGATTTTCGCTAAGAGACGAAGAATCATCGATAAGTTGAGAATAGATAATGATTTAGGTTTGTGATTCAAACCTATGTTAATCTTGTTAGTTGATGATCCTAACCGTAAAATTTGAGCAAATTCTAAGAAGGTTCGATTTTTAATAAGAGACGGAGAAACGAGTTTAAAAGCCGATAGAAAAGTCGAATAAGGAAAACCATTTTAATAATAAGATTGTTATTGATAAACGAACAATATTGTAGTTGACGACATTTCCATCCGAGATACGAGATGTTATGAGTTATAGTTAATAAACGAGATGTTGTTGAATGAAATAGGAATTGAATTTGAAATTTGATTTGGTATAGTAATTGGTTAGTTGAAAATGACGAGGAAATGCTCGTCGTTTGTTTAATCAAAAGACGTGAATGTGTACCTGATTAAGGGATATTGCATGTAGACTGCATTGAGATGAAAATTTCGCATGAATAAAAGTGGAATAGCATTAATCGAACCTAGAGAATCGTGCGTCGAGTTTTATCGAGCATTAGGGTTTCGCGCGGACTGTTTTGCGACGTTTCACGGAGACTGTCATAACTTTTAGCTCGCTTAACGAAATCGAGATCCGTAAATTGGAGAGTAAACTAGACATCCGTGGCTTTCATTTGGTATAAATTACATCCCCTGTTTTAAAGAGCTCTGTCCTGTGCGAACTCCAGAACTACTGTATTGTGCAGAAAGTTTCCAAAACTTAAATTCTTAAGTTGAATCTATTTCAACTTCGTTCCTTGTGAACTTTTAAGTCGTTATAGGTTATCGACATCCATTATCTACTGACCTAAGTATCGAGTAATGAGCCAAGTCAGTTTGTAGATGAGAATTGATCGAAGTCTCGTTTATTAGTTAATCAAAAGAAAGTAGTAAAGTGCGAACGCCTAAAAGACTAAAACCGATTTCGATTTCATGTTTTCTTTTATCGTTGCGATCAAGTTATTTAAGTTTGTTTATTTACGATAAAAAGGGGAAGTCAGCACCGAGGATAGGACAGAAGACTAGAGACGGAAGCTCGTATTATAGTTCTGTAAACTTTAAGGTGGGCTTTTCTATATACGAAATAAAATGAGCGATGCTCGAAAATCTTTGTTTACAAGCTTTGATAATTGTGTTTTCAACGTGATAATCAGAGCATGAAATGTTTGTTTTTATGTGAGTTCTCTTGTACCCTTCTGAGTTAGCCGACCTGCTATCCAGATTTATTAGTTAGCCGACTTGCTAACTAAAACGATCGGACTTTGAGTTAGCTGACTTGCTATCCAAAGTTAGTGTACACAGTAGCCGTTGTGTGTGGAACCCTGTTGAGGGTGGCCAACCACGGTGATAATTATTGGGCAAGATTGAACGTAACATATGAGAAAAATGCTTGCGCAAGCTACATTGTGAAAATGAGAAAGAAAATGTTTAGTAGACACGGGAATTTATTGAAAAACCCCGATGTGCTACAGAAATAAGATGCCTGATTATCTATACTTATGATATGTTTTCGGCAATGTGCCCACTAAGTTCTTTTGTACTTAGCCTTGCATATGTTTTATAAAATGTGCAGGTTGAGTGACGGGAGCGGCGGAGGTTGAGTAGAATGGTTTTAGGAAAGAAGATCGGAGTCTAAGTTCTTTGTTTTTCCGCTGCCAAACTCTAAACTCTTTTGTATTGATGTATATATATTTTTGAGTCTATGTTCTTACATTAACATAGTTTCTTTTGAGAACATCCTTGACGAGTGATCCTTCGAGATCGACTCCTTTTATATAATGAAGTCTTGTTCATAGTAGTTTATTCTGTTATTAATGTCTGTTTATTCATTCTTATTCATTCCCCCTTCTTCCCTGCTTCTTTAAATCCAACCCCTAGTCGCACCCCGGCTTTGCCATCCCTCGGGATTTGAGGCTGTGACAGAGTGGTATCAGAGTAATCGTTTCTGCTATGCATACGAATTTCTTTCAAGTAGTAAGATAGAGTATTTGTATATACTCTATACCCGAGTCTTCTTTTAAGTAAAGTTAAGTCATAACACTAAGTATAAGAGTGTAGACGACAACTCAACCTCCCGCTACGTCAACTCAATCAAAGAAGAAAAGTAAGGAAAGAATTTCAGAAGTATGATTTCCTTTAAGAAGAAATTTTTGATTTAGTATGCAAGAACTTGTGAATAAAGTATGCAAGTATGATTGAGAATAAGTATGCAAGTATGAATGTGATTAAAGTATAAAAGTTATACTTTGTGAATTATGTGAAAGTATGTGAAAGCATGAATGTTATACTATGTGAAAATATGTGAAAGTATGTGAAATTATGTGAGTTATAATTTCTTTATTCAAAATGTTTTATTGGCATGAGAATTTAGATGAATTTTAAGGCCTTCCCGATTCTTTGAGAACATAAATGTTCTAAGAAGCGTTGGTTCCAAAATTTCCAAGAAACGATCGGATCGGAAAGGACAGAATAAAAGGGATCAAAGAGAATAAACGAATGTCATCTGCGTAAAGTGACATGAACAACAGACTCGTTGGAGTCGACTTGTTTTTGAAAATGAAAGCCGTAAGAATTTCCTTTTAAGAAAATAAAATAAAGAATAACAAGAAGAATAAGTTAACAAGTTAAAAGAATGGAAAGAAATCGTTAAGAAATTTTCTTCGAGAAAGAAATAAAGTGAGAAAGTAAAAGAATAATAAGCAAAATGGTGAAAATAAAATCGTGAAATTTTTTTTATATATAAATTGTTTGAGTGCAATTTCTTGAAATTGCTAGATGATTAAGATAAGCTGTGATTAAGTGGTTAAGTGTTGCAATTTGAATAATGGAATATTCTAATTGTAATTTAAGAATTCTTTAAGATATGTTAATTACCCTACCAATTCCTGATCCGTATTCTCTTAAAACTTGTAGGATGCCTGCTACACGTGTTACGGCTCGGAAGAGTCGACCTTTGAGACAGCGTACAGTAGTTGATGAGATTTTAGATGAGTACCATGACTATGAGGTGGATCCGAATCATGATATTGGACAGTTGGTCAGTGACTTCGCTCCACGCTTCTACGCAGCTTGTCACTTTGTTACTGAGCGTCAGACGATGGCCGACCTAACTGTACGGCTGCCCGACGAGTTGCATGGGTGGGCTCATGCTATATCCTGGTACCACATCGCACTGATCGGCGATGACCCCTAGCCGATTGGTGACTTTGCTGGTTTTGCCTTAGCCATACATAGGCAGTTCTTTCACAGTCGGGTTATGTGGACTATCCCAGTTGACGAGCACCTTCCCTACCTTCACATTCCGACAGAGTCGGTGCCCGAGTTTGAGCCTGAGCTGTTAGCCCTAGACCCAGAGTTTGCTGCACTGTTGGAGCTGCCGCAAGTGCTTTCACCTAGTGAGGGGTTAGTTCTAGGAGGCGAGTACCTAGAGAGAGACGCAGAGCTGGCTGCGATGTTAGAGTTACCATCTTCTCTTACACCACTGGAGGAGATTTGTGATGAGTGGACTAGAGTTCGGGGACAGTTTGAGGCGGGGCCATCTAGTGCCCGTTCTGCAGAGGTGTACGTGTCCAGTTCACTTCCTGAGCACCTTCTTCCCCTGAAGAAGCGTGCAGTGGTATCCAGTTCAGACTACTTGGTTTCAGACTCCGAGAGGACTACTTCTGACGTGCCTTCACCACCATTACTTACACTTTTGGACGGCACTACTTTGAGGGTTGACGAGGCACTTCAGCTCGTCTTTGGTTCAGATTCTGAGGAGGAGGATCCGGAGGAGGATCTGATGGAGGATGACCCCGAGGAGGACCCTGAGAAGGACCCCGAGGAGTTATAGGCCGTAAAGGGCAGTAGTGACTCGACAGCAGCTTGTTGAGCAGGGCGTCTTAGACGCGTAGTAGTAGTAGAAGTTCTTTTTGTCTTGTAAATAGTCGGATCAGTAACTATCCTTTTGTGGTACTCTAAACGGATATGAATTTTTTGGGATCATTTCCGTTCTAGTACTTCCAGTAAATACGGAGATGCAACTTGTTAGTGCACCCGGTTTATAGATACGCAGTTAGCCTAGTTTAGACTAGTCATAGTCTAACCTTTTTGTATAAGTCCTCGTTGGAGGCAAAACTAATATTCTTTTTGACGTGTATATAATATATATATATATGATGACCCGAGAGTGGGCTTAAATCTTGTGAAAGTTTCTTCTAAGCGCGATTAGAAGAAAAGTATTAAATGAATATTCTGCTTTAAACCGAGAAGTTAAAAGTTTAAAGAGCTAAGCATCGAAGCTATTATCAGATTTCTTTTCCCAGCTTGAACAAGGAAAAGAGTTAGAAAGTAAAAGAAGGCTTAAAAGTAAGATGCAAATGAGAGTTTGTTTCTTATAGTTTAAAAAAAAAATGCCGCCAAGAGTAGTTAACAATCGAAGAGGACCTGGTAGACCCAGGGGACGTGGTAGACGTCCAGCACAGAATGAAAGGGAGGAAGAACAGGAACACCATAATACCCCTCCACCACCATTACCATCACCACCTCCACCCCTACGTGACATTGAGGACTTGTTCCTTAAACGTAACCCACCTATGTTCAACGAATCTGGTAGCCCAAGCGATACTGAGCTTTGAGTACGATCTATCGAAAGGATTTTCAAACTTCTCAAATGTACTGATGAGGAGCGACTGTTGTGTGTCGCGTTTCAGCTTTCCGGACCAGCTGACTACTAGTGGGAAGCTCGACAGAAGGTTATACCCGCAGAGCACCTGGCTCGTTATACCTGGGAAGAATTCAAGGAAGCACTATATGATAAGTACGTACCTAAGACCTATAAAGCTCAGAAGGAGGCTGAGTTCTATAACTTGAAACAAGGGAAGATGACAGTCACAGAATATGGTGCCAAGTTTTGTGAATTGTCAAGGTATGCACCTGCTCAGGTGGATACCGAAGATAAGATAGCGAAGAAGTTCCGTGGGAGACTGAAACATGAGTTTGGAATCGCATTAGCCAGTCATGGGGAACTGAGCTACAGTGAAGTTTTAGAGCGAGCCCTAGAGATGGAGGCCGTAGTGCCTGATGAAAGAAAAGCAATAACAATCGCACCAGCCCCAACCCAGAATCAAAACCGAGGCTATTACAACAACAATAGCAATTACCAAGGGAAAAGAAAGAAGGAAGGAGGAAATAGCAGTGGATATAATCAGAACTACAACAACCAAGGGAATCAGAGAAGTGGCAACCAGCATGGCTTTCAGCAGCCTAACCCGAACAACAATTTTGGCAAGAGACCGTGGCAGAGAAACAATCAGTCAGGGTTGTTTTTACAAGGAAATAGACAGGCAGGGTCAAGAAGAGGAAATAACCAGCAGAATCAGCCACAAGGACAAGAAAGGAATTACAACCATGGAAATAATAACCCAGGGAGGGTTACCTTTCCTGTTTGCCCTAAGTGTAATAGGACGCATCCCGGTGTTTGTCAAGCAGGCATGGGTGTTTGCTTTAACTGCGGACAAAAAGGGCATATAAAGAGAGAGTGCCCAAAGCCATTACAAGCGGCAGGACAGAACCATTATGGATAGCCCCACCTATTGAGGGCGATTCAAGCACAGCCGCAGCAGCAGATGACCTAGCAACAGTCAGCAGCACGCTCAACAGCAACAGAATGCAAGGGCATGTGCGATCAAACAGGGTGCGCAGAATAAAGGAAAAGGAAACCTAGCAGGTATGGGAAAACTTCACAACATCCCTATTAAGATACTGTTTGATACTGGCCCATCACATTCTTTCATTGCTGGTTCGTGTGTGGATAACTTAGATATCAGACGTGTACGAGCTGAACACGCTATGAGAGTAGCTACACCTTCAGGAGAGATCACTACTTCCACGCATGTTTGCTCTAACCTAGAATTAGAAATTGGAACTCTTAAGGTTAAGGCGAACAATTTGAACGTTATGATAATGTGGGACGTAGATATAATCTTAGGAATGGACTGGTTGTCTGAGAATTATGCCACGATTCTCTGCAACGAAAGGAAAATCACTTTCTAACCACCATGAAAAGAACCGACAGAATTTCATGGGATTGCAATGGGCAAGAGAATACCGATAATATCCGCCTTACAAGCCAAGAAGTTGATGAAGAAGAACCTACCTCATATATCTAGTTGGAGAACCACGAGCCGATAAAACCATTCAAGACGTGAAAGTTTTTAACGAATATGAAGACGTTTTTCTAGAAATTTTACCTGGTTTACCACCCGACCGTCACATAGATTTCTCGATTGACTTAGAACCAGGATTGGCCCCCAAATCGAAAGCCCCATATAGGATGGCGCCGAAAGAGTTAGAAGAGATTAAGATCCAGCTGCAAGAATTGTTAGACCTTGGATTCATTAGACCGAGTGTTTCACCTTGGAGAGCACCTGTTTTGTTCGTAAGAAAGAAGGATGGTTCTATGAGGATGTGGATAGACTATCGTGAATTAAATAAGATCACCCTTAAGAATAAATATCCTTTGCCAAGGATAGAAGACCTTTTTGATCAGCTTAAGGGCACAGGAGTCTTTTCAAAAATAGATTTAAGATCTGGGTATCATCAGCTAAAAATCAAACCCGAGGACATACCTAAGACTGCTTTCCGAACCAGATATGGCCATTACGAATTCCTAGTTATGCCATTCGGTTTAACTAATGCTCCCGCAGTATTTATGGATCTCATGAATCGAATCTTCCACCCATACTTAGACAAATTTGTTTTAGTATTCATCGACGACATTCTCATTTACTCCAAGAATGAGGAAGAACACAAGGAACACTTGAGAATAGTTTTAGAAACGCTTAGAGCCGAGAAGCTTTACGCCAAATTCAGTAAGTGCGAGTTTTGGCTGAAGGAAGTAATGTTCTTTGGACACATCGTATCAGTAGAAGGCATCAAGGTGGATCCTGCCAAGGTAGAGGCAGTGCGCGATTGGGTTCAGCCGTTGAGTACCCAACCCACGACTTAGAACTAGCAGCCATTGTGCATGCGCTGAAGGTTTGGAGACACCATCTCTATGGTGTTAGGGTTGAGATTTTTACGGACCATAAAAGTTTAAAGTACTTCTTCGAGCAAAAGGAATTGAACATGAGGCAAAGACGATGGCTCGAATTAGTCAAGGATTATGATTGGGGAATCAACTATCATCCAGGAAAAGCAAACGTGGTAGCTGACGCGCTGAGTCGCAAGACTCCAACCAAGTTAGGATGTCTCTTTGTTGAGGAAGAGCTCTTATACGAGAATTTGTGGAAATGGACTTAGAAGTGCTCGATGGACCTGAAACGATAACAAACCATATAGCAGCACTCGAAGCTACACCAGACTTACGAGAAAGAATCATAAGTGCACAGAGAAGGGACGAATCAATTGAGAAGCTTCAACTAAGGATAAGAACGGATAAACAGGACGGTTTTTCCGAAGCACCAGATAATGCAATTTTGTTTGAAGGCAGACTTTGTATCCCTGAAGACGACGAATTGAAGAACGATATCATGAGTGAGGCTCACGATACGCTATATACAGCACACCCAGGGAGCACGAAGATGTATTAGGACTTAAGAAAGAATTTTTGGTGGAACGGTTTGAAACGAGACGTTGCCTCGTTTGTAGAAAGATGTTTAGTTTGTCAACAAGTGAAAGCTTTACACCAAAGACCATACGGATTGTTACAGCCATTAAGTATTCCAGAATGGAAATGGGAGAATATAGCTATGGATTTTGTGACAGGTTTGCCTAAGTCAAGAAGAGGAAACACTGCCATCTGGGTAGTTATTGATAGACTCACTAAATCAGCTCATTTTCTACTGATTAAGATTACCTATGGGTCAGAGAAGTTAGCACAATTGTATGTCCATGAGATTGTACGTCTGCACGGAATACCAAAGTCGATAACATCATATAGAGATGCCAAATTCACGTCAAGATTTTGGATCACGATGCAAAAGGAGTTAGGTTCCGAACTTAACTTTAGTATAGCTTTTCACCCCCAGACGGATGGACAATCCGAGAGAACGATTCAGATACTCGTCGATAAGTTAAGAACGGTAGTATTGGATTGAAGCGCGAATTAGGAAGATATCTTACATTTAGTTGAATTCGCGTACAATAACAGTTATCAGGCGACGATAGGAATGGCGCCTTATGAGGCTTTGTATGGAAAGAAATGTAGATCACCACTTTATTGGGATGAAGTAGGTGAAAGGAAGAACCTAGGACCCGATGCGATCAGTGAAATGATCGAGATCATTCGTCAGATTAGAGTTAGAATAAAAGAGGCCCAGAGCCGACAGAAGTCTTACGCCGACGACCGTCGAACCAATCTTAGTTTTGAAATTGGGGATAAAGTTTTCCTCAAGATCTCACCATCCAAAGGAATCGTTAAATTCGGCGTTAAGGGTAAAGTCAGACCAAGGTTTATAGGACCTTATGAAATTCTCGAAAGAGTAGGACCTGTGGCTTATAGATTGGCCTTACCGCCAAGTCTAGGAAGTGTCCATAACGTGTTTCACGTATCTCAGTTAAGAAAATATGTTTTTGATCCTAAGCACGTAATTAACCAGCAAGACGTCGTTCTTGAATCTGACTTGAGTTATGAAGAGAAACCATTATCGATCTTGGATCGAAAAGTACAAGAGTTAAGAACCAAGTCGATACCAATAGTAAAAGTGTTAAGGAATCACCACAGGCAAGAAGAAGCCACGTGGGAACTCGAAGAAAAGATGAAAGAGAAGTACCCTTACCTTTTTGAAGAAGGTATACAAATTTCGGGACGAAATTTCTTGTTAGAGGGGTAGGATGTAATACCCCGGATAATTATTCCGTCATTAAAATAAAAACTAAATTAATAATTAAGGCTTTGCACGCCTAAGTTAAGGATTTTCGATTATAAGACTGACAGTGAAATCCGTTTCTGAAAATAAATTCCAGAAGTCGGACGAACGATTACTGTATTAGGGTTTTCGAGTCCGATAGAATTTTTGTCGAAAAACTCAGATTGAAAAACCGTCAGAATTTACATTCACTTTTTCTTTGATATGAATTCACCGGAGAAAGTCAGTTTTTATGATTTTTCCGGGCGAATTTTAGATTGTCTAATCCCGACTTTTTATCGGATTTTGAAAAAAGGAATTAGGTTTTCCGAGTACGTGATTTATTTCTAATCTAACAATCGAATTAGATTTCGTCGAATACGTAACTGACTAAAAAATTTTTTCTCGACTTTTATAATGTCGTTCTAGACCCGGAAACGAGATATTTCCGTCAAATAATCCTCCTCCAAACACCCCTTAATGAGTCATCACCCTTAATTAGATATTTTCTTTACTTTATGGAATAGTAAGTGGTTAGTCATCCTCTCTCCCTCTCTCCCCAATATCCGCCACTCCCTCTCTCTCTCTCTCCCCCATTCTCTCTCATTTTTCTCTCTCAAATCTCCATTGAAGAGTTCATCCAAGCTTTCTCAAGACCAACAAGTCATCCGTCTACCGATCGATTTCATTTCCGAGTTCATTTTTCGCAAGGTAGGAACATCGTCTACGTAATGAACCGAACAAAAATCTTTTCCCATCAATTTCATTTTTTTCGAAATTATGGAGGTGAGGAATCATGGTGAACCTTGTTTAATACATGATATAGTATGTTTAGAATTAGGTTTTATGGATTGAAATCGAAGAAAATCAATCCCTCCTAACCTAATGTAATTACCGAAATTTTAATGAGTTTTAGGGGTTTTTGCTAGCTCGATTTTCTTGATGTTTAATTGATGGATTAGTGTTCTACATGATGTTAGATAACTACATGAATTAATTTAGAATTTTCTAAAAATAAAAATAAATGTGTAAGAGATGAAGAATGCATGATTTGGTGTAGTAGATGATATGATATGCATGATTTATTAATGGAAATGGTATGTAGTATGTTGTATGATGAATATATAATTAATTGGAAATTTTGTAAAAATAAATTGAAAAACGTAAGAGACGAAAATCCTTCGATAAGTCAAGACTCGTTAATGTTTTGAGTATATGGTTTGCATATTAGTGATGATTGATAGATAATGATCGATGATGTAAAATTTGAACGAAAACAGAGAACGTAGGATTTTCGCTAAGAGACGAAGAATCACCGATAAGTCGAGAATAGATAATGATTTAGGTTTGTGATTCGAACCTATGTTAATCTTGTTAGTTGATGATCGTAACCGTAAAATTTGAGCAAATTCTAAAAAAGGTTCGATTTTTAATAAGAGACGGAGAAACGAGTTTAAAAGCCGATAGAAAAGTCGAATAAGGAAAACCATTTTGATAATAGTGATTGTTATTGATAAACGAACAATATTGTAGTTGACGACATTTCCATCCGAGATACGAGATGTGAGTTATAGTTAATAAACGAGAAGTTGTTGAATGAAATAGGAATTGAATTTGAAATTTGATTTGGTATAGTAATTGGTTAGTTGAAAATGACGAGGAAATGCTCGTCGTTTGTTTAATCAAAAGACGTGAATGTGTACCCGATTAAGGGATATTGCATGTAGACTGCATTGAGATGATAATTTCGCATGAATAAAAGTGAAATAGCATTAATCAAACCTAGAGAATTGTGCGTCGAGTTTTATCGAGCATTAGGGTTTCGCGCGGACTGTTTTCCGACATTTCACCGAAACTGTCATAACTTTTAGCTCGCTTAACGAAATCGAGATCCGTAAATAGGACAGTAAACTAGACATACGTGGCTTTCATTTGGTATAAATTACATACCCTGTTTTAAAGTGATCTGTTCTGTGCGAACTCCAGAACTACTGTATTGTGCAGAAAGTTTCCAAAACTTAAATTCTTAAGTTGAATCTATTTCAACTTCGTTCCTTGTGAACTTTTAAGTCGTTATAAGTTATCGACATCCATTATCTACTGACCTAAGTGTTGAGTAATGAGCCGAGTCAGTTTGTAGACGAGAATTGATCGAAGTCTCGTTTATTAGTTAATCAAAAGAAAGTAGTAAAGTGTAAACGCCTAAAAGACTAAAATCGATTTCGATTTCCTGTTTTCTTTTATTGTTGCGATCAAGTTATTTATGTTTGTTTATTTACGATAAAAGGGGGAAGTCAGCACCGAGGATAGGACGGAAGACCAGAGACGGAACCTCGTATTATAGTTCTGTAAACTTTAAGGTGGGCTTTTCTATATACGAAATAAAATGAGCGATGCTCGAAAGTCTTTGTTTACAAGCTTTGATAATTGTGTTTTCAACGTGATAATCAGAGCATGAAATGTTTGTTTTTATGTGAGTTCTCTTGTACTCTTCTGAGTTAGCTGACCTGCTATCTAGATTTATTAGTTAGCCAACTTGCTAACTAAAACGATCGGACTTTGAGTAAGCCGACTTGCTATCCAAAGTTAGTGTACATAGTAGCCATTGTGTATGGAACCCTGTTGAAGGGTGGCCAGCCACGGTGATAATTATTGGGCAAGATTGAACGTAACATATGAAAAAAATGCTTGCGCAAGCTACATTGTGAAAATGAGAAAGAAAATGTTTAGTATACATGGGAATTTATTGAAAAACCCCAATGTGCTACAAAAATAAGATGCCTGATTATCTATACTTATGATATGTTTTCGGCAATGTGCCACTAAGTTCTTTTGTACTTAGCCCTGCATATGTTTTATAAAATGTGCAGGTTGAGTGACAGGAGCGGTGGAGGTTGAGTAGAATGGTTTTAGGAAAAAAGATCGAAGTCTAAGTTCTACGTTTTTCCACTGTCAAACTCTAAACTCTTTTGTGTTGATGTAGATATCTTTTTGAGTCTAAGTTCTTACATTAACTTAGTTTCTTTTGAGAACATCCTTGACGAGTGATCCTTCGAGATCGACTCCTTTTATATAATGAAGTCTTGTTCGTAGTAGTTTATTCTGTTATTAATGTCTGTTTATTCATTCATTCTTATTCATTCCCCCTTCTTCCCCACTTCTTTAAATCCAACCCCTAGTCGCACCCCGGCTTTGCCGTCCCTCGGGATTTGGGGCTGTGACAGCAACGCATTTGAAAGGTAAGTATAAAGGAGTTATGTTTGTAGCTGCGTCAAAGGATGCAAATGAACAAATATTTCCCCTTGCCTTTGGTATTTGCGATAAGGAGAATGATAGATCATGGACATGGTTTTTGTTGGAAGTTAAAAAAGCATTTGTTCAACCTAACGATTTGGTGATTGTTTCTGATCAACATGTTAACATTAGCAAAGCTATTGAGACAGTATATCCTGGAGTAATGCATGGTCTCTGTTGTTTTCATATTCAAAAAAATCTTACCAAATATGGCATTAATGTTGTGAAGGCATTCCAAAAAGCAGCTTCATGTTCTAGGAAGAAAGACTTTTACCACCTAATGAATGTTATTCAGGACATGTGTCCAAAAGCTCACCGTAGATTGTCAGAGATAGATCCTACCCATTGGGCAAACAGTTTTTCTCCCATTCAACGTTATGGTGTAATGACGTCTAATGCGTGTGAAAATATCAATTCTACACTACGTTGAGCTAGGACCTTACCTGTATGCACTCTACTTGATTGTGTCCGTTCAATGGTTTGTTGTTGGTTTGTTGAGAGGCGTCAGTTAGCTTTAAGTCGCACACATGAACTTTCTCCTAGGATTGCAGACGAACTAGCTGTTATAATTGAACAAGGCTTTACAATGGTTGTGGAACCCATTAACCCTACACGGTTTTGTGTAAAAAATTGTGGGAAAACTTTTATGGTTAATCTAGAGTTCTATTCTTGTTTATGCCGAGAGTTTGATCTCAATATGTTCCCTTGTTCTCATGCAGCTGCTACAATAAGGTTGTTACTCTACTTCATTTCCTTTATACTGTACTTTATATCTCTATATTAATTATATTGTTCTTTTCCATTGTTTTGTAGCTCTGCAAAGGAGCAGCCAATATCCTATGTTTCTCATATTTTCACTACTCGTAACTTGTGTGACATGTATGCTGGTGATGTCAACCCAATTTTAAGCCGGGATGACTGATATGTGCCTGAACATGTACGATATACGATTGTCCATCCTCCTTGTAATCCCCAACAAGCTGGAAGGCCCAAGACCAAACGCATTCCATCTTTCTATGAGTCCTCATGCTCTTCATCTCGTTTTTGCTCTCGGTGCAAGCAACGTGGTCATTACAATTCCACGTGTACTGCATATGTCAGTATTTCCAAACCGACATCTTCTAAAGCACCAAGAACTATGTGGAAACCCAAGGCTTGCAGTATTTGTTGTGACACCAGTCATACACGTAAGAAATGTCCTCATCTGGTTGATTGAATTTGGATTTGCTCTTTTGTCGTGACTTTTATATTAGATATCTATTTCAAACATCTTTTTCTATGATGTACTAGTCTTACATTTTGTACGAGTTTTACTATATTACTTGCTTCAGTGACTTTGTTTAAATTTATGCCAAACTTTTTGTGTTGTGGAATTTTTCATTACTGCACAAATGTATTTGTTATTTATTGCCATCTTGTTCTTACGCAAGTTTCTTATATTACTAATAATGTAAAACATAATGTTACTGAACAAATTACAATATTCCAATTTTTTGTGATTGTACAAATTATGTTCAGCAATTCATAATTACTTTTCTTCTTAGTTAGTGAACAAATAGTTACTTAACCAATCCCAAGTGAATTTAACATTTTTATTTGTAAGAGATAAAATTTCCACATTTTATTTGTGACTTTACAAATAATGTCTAGCAATTCATTAGAGTTTTTTTTAGCAATCCATTATTTTCTGTTTTGGTTGGTATTTTTTTGGTTACTGCACAAAAACTTTCATAATTAGAATTTGTTACTGAACAAATTACAATCTCATGCATTTTCCTTTCAACAAAGATGACATGTCCTTTATCAAATTTATAATTTAACTTTAAATTATTCTATCTAACAGATTTAATTTTCAACTTTTTTTTTGTGACTCCTTTAAAAAAGTTTAATCACAACTAATTACGTTAAAATAATTTAAACTATACATATAATTATTAATTTAGTTTTTGTCTATTATAATGAGACCGTCGTGTATTTCCTTAACAAAAAGAAGTTAAAACACATTTCATTTAGCCTAGACAACCCAAATAATTTAGTATTATCAAATAAAAGTTATTGTTTATATTGACAGTGTCAAATAACTGTTAAAGTGACATAACACGTTTGTTCCTACGTGTTCTGGGCCCTTCGTACTTGTTTATATGGTGGCCTTCATTCTATATGCAAACACATCACCTTATTTCCAAAAATAAATATTTCGTTACTACTATACGAACACAGTCACCTACACAGGCCTTTTTATCACTTATTATAATAAGAAACACACTTACGTATTAATTTCTAAGTTATCATCTTATGAGTGGTAAAAAAATAATTCAGCAACATTATTTGTGACAGCAGAAATAATGTTTAACAACAAATAAGAGTTTTTCTTATTTGTTACTGAACAAAATATTTTACATAAAATTTGTACACTAACACAACGACAAATCCTTCAAATTTATGTTATAGCACAAATTACCCACTATGGTAAAGTAGCATTTCAACTAACACTAACACTAAATATGCCACATTACCACACACATCTGTCTTACATATATATAACTTACAAATCATATCCACTGAAACCCCAAAACTACCCTGAACCTTCCTTCAACAAAAAGCAACCATTTCAACTCCTAGATGACATGTTTGTTCAAAGCTTAACAAAAATTACTAAGTTTCAAAAACAGCCAAATTCATCCAAATACATACAACATATATGTCTGTTGAACCAATCAGAAACAGGTACCCTGCAACCAACCACAAACTATGCCCCCATCGCTGCTTGCATAGATCCATCGGTACTGTATTTGAATATCCTAAGTCCAACAGCTTTCCTATGGTCCTGCATGTCTTTTTTAAGGAAGCTGGTTGGAAGCGATCTCTCCATGATTGACTCCACTGTTCTAAGCGCATAGTCGCTTGTTTTGAATTGCTTTATATTCTTAATTGTCACAACCCCAAATCCCGAGGGACGGTAAAGCCGGGGTGTGACTAGGGGTTGGATTAAAGAAGCGGGGAAGAAGAGGGAATAAATACTGAATAGATGCCTTAACTAATAATATTAAACAAGATGATATCTATGAACCGATTTCAGTAACAAAAGAGAGAATCGATCTCGAAGGATCACTCGATGAAGATGTTATTATAGTAGACTAATTTTAAAGTACGAAACTTAAACCAAAATGTTATACATCAAAATGAAATAGTTTTGCAGCAGAATAACGTAGACTGAAACATTGTTCTTCTTTCCTATGTACAACTCTACACAACCTCCGCCGCTTCCGTCACTCAACCTGCACATTTATAAATACATGTAGGGCTAAGTATAAACATACTTAGTGGGCACATTGCCGAAAACATATCATAAGAGTATAGATTAATCAGGCATCTCAAAAAGTAACGCATCGGGGTTTTTCATCAAAGGCCCGTGCTTACTAAACATTTTCTTTTCATAATAGCTTGATCAACCATTTTTCTGACTGATGTTACGTTCAACTTGCCCAACTTCTGTTTCAACGCCGGGGAAGAGTTAACTTCTTCCATGCACGTTCTATTCACCGTGGCTGGCTACCCCTCAACAGAGTACCAAACACACCGGCTACCATGTACACTAACCTTGGAAAGTCTATTTTGACTAACTCAGAGTCCGATCGACTTAATTGGCGAACCAATTCAGAATGGCACAAAATAACTCACATAAAACAAATTCTTTTATGCACTGATAATCAATTTGAAAACACACTTATCAAAGCAGTAAGTAAACATTTTCGAGCATCGCTCATTATATTTGATATATAGAAAAAGCCCACCTTAGGCGATATACAGAACAACTAAAGCTTTCGTCTTCGGTCTTCTGTCCTTTCTTCTAACTGCGACTTCCTCCTTCTATCGCAATCAAACACGCTTTAGTAAATTGGTCGAGACGATTAAAGAAAAAGCAATTCGAACTCGGTTAAGTCTTTTAGGCATTTGTACTTTAACTAATCTCTTTTGATTAACGAAGAAACGAGACTCGAACACATCTCGTTTAGAACTAACTTGGTTCCTTACTCGACATTTATATAATAACGGAAGTCGATAACTCTTAACGACTTAAAAGTTCTTAAAGAATTAAGTTGAAAAGAATTCAACTTAAGGAAATGAGTTTCAGAAATTTTTCTGCACAAGGCAGTAGGTCTGGAGCTTCTACAGAACAGAGTATTTCGAAACTGGGGATGTTCCTTATGTCAAAATAAAGACACAGATGTCTAGTTTACTGTCCAATTTACGGATCTCAATTTCGTTAAACGAGCTAAGAGTTATGGTCGTTTCTGTGAAGGGTCGTAAAACTGTCGAGAAACCCTAATCGTTTTTAAAACTCGACGCACGATTCCCTAGGTTCGATCAATGCTATACAACCTTTATGGCATGAAATTTCTATCACATAACAGTCAACACACACAATCATTTAACGTGAACACCTTCACGTTTCTCGATTAACAAAAAGACGAGCACTTTCTCGTCTTTTCAACTAACCAATTATTTAACAAATTTCATTTCAAATTCAATATCATATCTAACTTCTAATTTATATTTCATAACCTATATAACATCATCATCAACTACACTCATGCATATCATTACTATATTTCACTTTATGCATATATATTCATCGATCAAAAGTTCATACTTGAAAAATAGCCTACTACTGGTCCGTTTTCATAACTTTTGATTCCGACGTGTGATTTTATCGATTCAAGTTTCTATCATGCTTCAAATAATTCTAATTTCACTTATCAATCATCAAACACAACTTATGTCACAGCCCCAAATTCCAAAGGACGGCAAAGTCGGGGTGCGATTAGGGATTGGATTAAAGAATCGGGGAAGAAAGGGGAATAAAATAAATAAACACAATAACTAAACAACAACTGATATCTATGACAGACTTTATTAAAAAGAAAGAGAATCGACCTCGAAGGATCTCTCGATTGCGTTGTTCTCAAAAGAAACTAAGTTCAGAGTACGGGACTTAGACCCAAAAAAGATATACATTGACACAAAAAGTGTAATACCCCGATAATTTCTACTGTCTTTAAAAATAAAAGTTATTAATAATTATGGCTTTGCACGCCTAAGATCATGAAATTAAATTATAAGATTTTCGGTGAAATCCGTTTCTGAAAATAATTTCCAGAAATTGGACGAACGACTACTGTATTAGGGTTTTCCCGTCCGATAGATTTTTCGTCCGAAATCTCAGAATTAAATTCCGTCAGAATTTACATTCACTTTATCTTCGATACGAGTTCACCGGAGAAAGTTAGTTTTTATGATTTTCAAGACGAATTTTGGACTGTGATGTCCCGACTTTTTCTCGGATTTTGAAAAACGAATTAGGTTTTCCGAGTACATAAATTATTTCCAATCTAACGGATGAATTAGATTTCGTTGAATCCGTAACTATCTAGGAAAGTATTTCTCGACTTTTAAATCGACGTTTAAGAGCCGGAAATGAGATATTTCGTCAAATAATTCCTCGCCAAACATGTCTAAGCGACTCACTATACTTTGTAGGATATTTTTCTTAGCTTTATGTGTCACTATAATGAGTCACCACTCTCTCTCTCCCACCTCCTCAATACCGCAACCATCACTCCATCTCCCTCTCTCATTTTTCTCTCATCTTCCACCATTAAAGCTCCACTCCAAGCTTTCCTCAAGTGCTTAACTCTTCCATCTACCGATCATTTTCAATTCTGAATCCATATTACGAAAGGTAAGAACTTCGTCTACCATTTGAACCGAAAAAATCTTTGTTCCATCTTTTTATTTTTTTCGAAAATGAAGAGGGGAAGAAGCATGTTGTCTTGTAATCGAATCATGTTCTAGGATGTTTAGAATCGAGTTCTACGGTTTGAATCATGAAGAAAATCACACCTCCTTGTCTAGGGTTATTACCGATTTTTTTTCAATTTTGGGGCTTTGATCGTAGCTCGATTTCTTTAGTGATTGAATGATAGATTAGTGTTCCTCATGATGTTAACTGACTATATGCTCGATTATTTAATGGAAATGAGATATACGATGCATGAGGATGATTATATATTTAATTGAGATTTTTCTAAAAATAAAACTAAAAATGTAAGAGATGAAGACGTGTCGATAAGTTAGAGCTCGTTAACGTTTTGATATTATGATTTGCATGTTGTAATGCTCGTTAGATGATAATCGTTGTCGTAAAATTTGAACGAAAACGGAGAACGTAGAAATTTCGTTAAGAGACGAACGATGGACGATAAGTCGAGATTAGATAATAGTTTGGGGTTATGATTTATGTATTTATGATTCTTGATAGATGATGAATAAGATTGTAGAATTTGATTGAATTCTAATGACGTTGAAATTTTGGTAAGAAACGAAACAACGATCCTAAGTAACGATAGAAAAGACGAATAAGGAAAGTAATTGATTATTAATGATCTGTAATACCCAGACTTATTCTACAGTCTTTAAAAATGAAAGTTAATAATAATTATGGCTTTGCACGCCTAAGATCATGAAATTAAATTCTAAGATTTATGGTGAAATCCGTTTCCGAAAATAATTTCTAGAAATCGGACGAACGACTACTGTATTAAGGTTTTTCGCGTCCGTTAAGTTTTTCGCCCGGAAACTCGGAATCGAATTCCATCAGAATTTACATTCACTTTTTCTTCGAGACGAGTTCACTGGAGAAAGTTAATTTTTATGATTTTCCGGACGAATTTTGGACTGTGA
Source organism: Schizonepeta tenuifolia (assembly GCA_029490685.1). Lineage (NCBI taxonomy): Eukaryota > Viridiplantae > Streptophyta > Magnoliopsida > Lamiales > Lamiaceae > Schizonepeta > Schizonepeta tenuifolia. The sequence continues at coordinate 74,920,847 of CM055959.1, forward strand.
TGTCCCGACTTTTTCTCCTATTTTGAAAAACAAATTAGGTTTTCCGAGTACGTAAATTATTTCCAATCTAACGGACGAATTAGATTTCGTCAATTCCGTAACTAACTAGGAAAATATTTCTCGACTTTTAAAACGGCGTTTAAGAGCTGGAAACGAGATTTTTCGTTAATTTTTCCCTCGCCAAACATGACCCTAACGACTCACCTATGTTTGTGGGATATTTTTCATCACTTTATGAGTCACCATTGTGACTCATCATCTCTCTCTCTCTTAACCTCCAATACCGCCATCTTCCTCCCATCTCCTCTCTCTCATTTCTTCTCCAATCTCCTCCATTGAAGCTCAATCTCAAGCTCCTTCCAAGATCAATACTCCTCCGTCTACCGATCAAATCCAAATCCGAGTTTATATTACGAAAGGTAAGAGCTTCGTCTCTAGTTTGAACCGAACAAATCTCCTCTTCCCCATCTTTTATTTTTTTCGAAACTTCGGGGATATGATAGCATGTGATTTTCTTGTTCGATACATGTTCTAGGATGTTTAGAATGGAGTTCTATGGATCAAATCATGAAGAAAAATCAAGAACCCTAACCTATTATCATTACCGAAAATTTCAGATTTTGGGGCTTTTGATTCATGCTCGATTTCTTTGTCGATTGAATGTTAGATTAGTGTTTCTTATGATGTTAATTGATTGTATGAATTGTTTAAGATTTTTCTAAAAATAAAATCCAAAATCTAAGAGACGAAGAAGGCTCAATTTAGGTTAGTAAATGTTATGATATGCTCGATTGTTTGATGGAAATGAGTTATACGATGCATGAGGATGAATATATATTAAATTGAGATTTTTCTAAAAATAAAATGGAAAATGTAAGAGACAAAGATGTGTTGATAATATGATTTGCATATTAGTAATGCTCGTTAGATGATAGTCGTTGTCATAAAATTTGAATGAAAACGGAGAATGTAAAATTTTACGTAAGAGACGGACGACGGTCGATAAGTCAAAAATAGATGATGATATGAGGATATGAATTACGTATTTATGATTCTTGATAGATGATGACTAATGTTGTAAATTTTGAACGAATTCTAAAGATGTTGGATTTTTATTAAGAGACGAACAAATGATGATAAATAATGATAGAAAAGACGATGAAGGATTCTAATTGGGTATTGATGATTATTAATGATTAATGAATGAGTTTGTAGTTGACGACATGTTCATCCGAGTTATGAAAAGATAAGTTGTAGTTATGATGGAGAAGTAGAAACAAGAAGTTAAGATTTTGAACGAGAACTTGAATTGGTTTAGTAATTGTATAGTTTGAACGACGAGGTTTTGATCGTCGTGTTTATAAACGAGAAATGAAAAGGAGTCTATCACGTATAATGATATGAGTAGACTGTATTGAGTCAGTAAATTCATGAGAATTTAGGTTCGATAACATAGAATGAACCTAGAAAACCGTGCGTCGATTTTATCGAGCATTAGGGTTCACTCGGCAGTTCTTGCGACCTTCCACGGAAACTGCGATATCTCCTAGCTCGTTGCTGCGATATTGGAATTGAGATCCACGAATGGGAGAGTAAACTAGACACCCGTACCTTTCTTTTGGTATAAGATTCGACCCGTGTTTCGCAATCCCCTGTTCTGGACAGACTTACTGACCTCGTGCAGTGTATGTTCAAAATGTAGTTTCTTAAGTTGAATTCTTCTCAACTTGAACTCTTTCGATCTTTTTAGTCGTTTCAAGTTATCGACTACCTTCTTTTTACCGACCTAAAGTGTCGAGTGCAGAACCGAGTGAGTGTCAAACGAGATGCGTTCGTATCTCGTTTCATTTTAACTAAAAGAGTTTAGTTAACGTGCAAATGCCTAAAACGTCTAAAGAACAAAAACTTAATCCGAATTTTTCGTATTTGTTTATCGTTTGCGACCGAGCTTTAAAGTATGATTTTTACGATGAAGGAGGAAGTCGACACCAAGGTTAGGACGGAGGATTAGAAGACAGAAGCACGTGTCTTTGTTCTGTATTTAATCAAGGTGGGATTTCTTATATATCAAATAAAACGACCAAATGCTCGAAAACCTTTTCTTTATTGGTTTGATAATCGTAATTTCAAAGTGATAATTAAGGCACGAACTGTTTTGTGTTTTATGTGAGTTCTCTTGTACCTTATGAGTTAATCAAAAGGGGTTAACTAACGATCGACTTTGAGTTAGTCAAAAGGGGCTTTCCAAAGTTAGTGCACTTGTAGCCTATGGTGTATGTTTTATCCTGTTGAGGGGTATCCAGCCACGGTGAATTATGACTGGTCAAGATTTGAACGTAACATCTATGAAAATTGCTTGCGCAAGCTACATTATGAAAATGAGAAAGAAAATGTTTAGTAGACACGGGCCTTTAATGAAAAACCCCGATGTGCTATAGAAATGAAATGCCTGATTATCTATACTTATGATTATGTTTTCGGCAACGTGCCCACTGAGTACTTTGTACTTAGCCCTGCATATGTTTTCTAAATGTGCAGGTTGAAGCGACGAAGCAGCGACGGTTGAGTTAGAGTTGAATAAGAATTAAGGAAGACCTTGTATATAGTTCACAATTCTGCTGCTAGACTCTAAACTCTTTTGATGTTGTGTAATGATCACTGTAGCCTAAGTTTTGTAATATAACTTAGACGCTTTTCAAATGCTTTGTCGAGTAATCTTTCGAGATTAACTCTTTCCTTCGTCAATAAAGTCTTGTTCATAGAAGATAAGATGTTATGTATGTATGTTTATTCTTTCATTCCCTCTTCTTCCCCGCTTCTTTAATCCAACCCCAGTTGCACCCCGGCTTCTGCCGTCTCTCAGGATTTGGGGCTGTGCCAGTGTGGTATCAGAGCAATCGTTTCAGCTCTGTATACAAGTCTTCTTTCAAAGTAGTCAGATAGAGTATTCGTTCATACTCTATACCTGAGTCTTCTTTTAAGAAAGATAGGTCGTAACACTAAGTCTAAGAGTGTAGACGACAACTCAACCTCCTGCTACGTCGATTCAACGAAGGAAGGAAGGAAAGAAAGAAAGAAAGAAAGAAAGAAAGAAAGAAAGAAAGGAAAGGAAAGAATTTCAGAAATGTGTTGTCTTTTAAGGAGAATTTTTGAATAAGTATTCAATAAGTTAAGAATGAAAATGGTGCCAAGAATGAAAGTGTGAAAGTATGAGAATCATACTTGTTTTCTGCTATGTGAATTACGTGAAATTGTTTGCGCAATGATTTTTTTTATTTGAAAAATTTATTGGCACGAGAATCTAGACTGATTCTAGGGATTTTTCCCTGTTCGCTAAGAACATAGACTTTGAATCTAAGGTCTTTCCGATTCCCTGAGAACATAGATGCTTTAAGAAGTGTTGGATCCAAATGATTTCGAAAGCAGATCGTGAAACGGGAAGAACTTTAGTAGACGAATGTCACGTGCGTATAGTGACATGAACAAAGACTCGACAGAGTCGATTTTTGTTTTCATAATCAAGAGTCGATAAGAATTTCCTTCGAGAAATTAAGATAAATAATGATAAGGTACGTTAATTCTGTACCAAGTAAACGAAAGAAACGATTAGACGTTTGAGAAGCATTAGCTTCGAAATAAGAAAGAAATGATCGGGCCAAGAAGGACAGAATAAAGAGGATCAAAGTAAATGAAAGAAACGAATGTCACTTCCGTAAAAGTAACATGAACAAATTCGTTTTCAGTTGGAGTTCACCTCGTTCGAACTTCAAGAAGAGATTGGTTATAATTACCACGAAACAAGTACGAATTGTAGTTAATTTCCAACGATCGATCGATTTTAACGACGACTAGAAATTGGGTTCTAAAGCTATTTCTCCAGTAATTATTCCTTTTCCTTTTTGGAATTCGTTTCATAATTCATAATCGAACGAAGAACACGATAAGTATTAGATTCAAGTGTCGAGAGGGACAGAATCTTTTGTAAATGAATGTTACTTTTGAATAAGTAACATGAACAAAGTAGACCTACTTTGTTTTAATGAAGTAAGAATCGTTAGGAAATTTTCTTCTTGGAAGAAATAAAGAAAAAAAAGTAAAGAAGAATAAGGAAAGAAAGTAACAAAGAATAAAGTAAGAATGTGATAAGATGATTAAGAAAGAAAAAGGATAATAAGATAAAGGGATGGAAATAAAATCTTAAAATTTTATTTCTATATATTGTTCGAGTGCAATTTTCTTGAAATTGCTAAGGTATTTGAGATAAGATTATTGTTCAAGTATGGTGATATTACAATTGAATAAGGAATATTCAACTTGTAATTTAAGATTTTCCCTTAAGATAGGTATTATCCTACCCGTTACTGATCCGTGTTTCTTAAAAAACATTGTAGGATGGATACTAGACCCGACACGGCTCAGGAGAGTCAATTTCCGCCACAGCGTACTTGGGCAGATCAGATATTAGATAAAGTAAGAACGATACGTAGTTATCGGTTAAGAGTTTTCTTCAAGAAAGTTAAGAAGTTTAAGCTGATTAAGAAAGTTAAAGATGATTAAGAAAGATAAGATGGTTAAGGTAAACTAAGAACCGTTAAGAGTTGTTTGCAATTTGAGAAATTGCTAGATGATTAAGGTAGGTTAATTCCGTTTTTATTGAACGGGACAGAGGTTCCATGTAATTGAGGGACTGTTATGTGGACTTGATCAACCCACATAATAAGAAATTTAGTAATATGGGTCTTATGCCCCGTGAGCAAAACCTCTTTTAATAGGGTATATTTGGGACCTTCTTGTTTAAGAGAGCGTTCCGTCGTAGAGAGGATTATATGCGAGTACCTTATTTACGTGAATGACCTAGATCATGACATAAGACAGTTGTCAACAACTTCGCATCACACTAATACTCGGCCAAATATTCTGTTGATAAACGGAAAACTATGGAGGACCTTATCGGTCGACTGCCTGAGGAATGGCAAGGATGGGCGAACAACACCGCCCGGTACTATCGCACTTTAATGAGATATGCTGTAGAACCACATGAGACCTTGTAGGATTCGGGTTAGCAATCCAGGCACGATATCTACGAATTAGACTTATTGTATCTGCTCCTATACTACCCCATTACCTTTTCTTTTTCGCTACATTCTGGTTTTCCAGAACCAAGGTCACTCTTCGAGATGGACCTAGTGCTTGCCAAGTTGCTAGGGTTACCACCCGTACTTGCTCCATTTAGCAAATTCCTCCCAGAGTTAGCCTCACTTGTTAAGGAGGTGGAATTGATATTGGTTTTAGCTCGGTCTTGGACCTGAGATATGGGACAATTTGAGGCAGGACCATTAGGAGTCCCTACCCCAGAGGCATATATGTGCCTAGTTCGTACCATGAGCACCTGTTTCCTTCCGAGAGGATGATCACAACGACCAGCTTTGTCGAGTTGGTTCTACACTTAGAAAGGATCGTTCCAGAGATACCACTGCCACCACCTTCAGTGCAAATGGACAACACTGTAACTAGGGTTGGCAAGATAGTTGCGTTAGTCTTAAGACAGACTTAGAGAAGGACCCGGAGGAGGATCCGGGGGAGGACCAGAAGAGTTTCAGGCCGTAGAGGGCAGTATTGACTCGACCTCAGCTTGTTGATCAGAATGTCTTAGATATGTAGTAGTAGTAGTAGTTTCCATTCGTTTTGTACATAGTCGGATCAGTAGACTTCATTTTTGAAGTACTTCCCCGGATATGATATTTTTACAAATCATTTCCATCCTAGTACCTTGTATAGGTACAGAAATGCATCCGGTGGGAGTATTCTGTACGTAGATAGGCAGTTAGCCTAACTCAGACTAGTCGTGGTCTAGTTTCGTATAAGTCTTCATTGGAGGCAAAATGGTACTCATTCGACGAGTATATGTATCACCTATGAGTGAGTTTTGATCTCGTGAAAGTTTCTTCCAAAATTGCGATTAGAAGAAAGGTTTAAGGCGAATACCCTTGTTTAACTTGGGAAGTTTAAAAGATTAAAGAGCTAGTATCAGAATTATTTCTCTATTTCTTTTCCATGAACTTGTACAAGTCGGAAAAAGTTTAGTAAGTAAGTAAAGGCTTAAACGCGAAGTATTAAATGAGAATTCTTGCTTTCATTTGTTCAAAATGCCGTCAATAGTAGCGAATAACAAAAGAAGAGGACCTGGTAGAGGTCATAGATAACATGAAAAAGGAGAGGAACGAGAACGTGAGGAAACCGCTTCACCTACACCATCACTACCTCTACCCTCACAACATCATAACATTGAGGATCTATTCCTCAAACGAAACCCACCCATTTTTAATGGAACCGATAACCTAGGCGATGATGAGCTTTGGGTACGAGCCATAGAGAGAATCTTTAAACTCCTTAGATGTTCTGTTGAGAAACAACTGTTATGTGTCGCATTCCAGCTCTCCGAACCAGCTGACTACTGATGGGAGGTTAGGCAGAAGGTCATACCCGCGGAGCATTTGGCTCATTTTACATAGGATGAATTTAAGGAGGCACTGTATGGCAAATACGTGCCTAAGACCTATAGAGCACAAAAGGAAGCCGAGTTCTATAATTTGAACAAGGGATGATGACAGACACGGAATATGACGTGAAGTTCTGTGGGTTGTCAAGGTATGCGCCGGCTCAGTTAGATACCGAGGATAAGATAGCAAAGAGGTTCCGTGGAGGGACTTAAGCATGAATTAAGAATAGTACTAGCCAGTCATGGAGGACTGAGCTACACTGAGATACTAGGACGAGTCCTAGAGATGGAGGCAGTAGTGCCTGATGAAAGGAAAGTCGTAACACCCGCACCAGCCCTAAATTAGAAGAAACGAAAATAGAAAAGAAGAAATAGCAGTGGCTACTATCCGCACTACAATAATCAAGGGGACAAGAATAACAATTATGGCAAGAAACCATGGCAAGGAAACAATCAGTTATGACGGGATGTACAAGGAAATAATCAAGCAGGACCGTAGAAAGGAAACCACCAGCAAGGTCAGTTACCGGAACAACAGACAAATAACAACCAAGGAAGGAATAACCCAGGGAGGGTTATCATTCCTGCATGTCCTAAGTGGAATAGGACACACTATGGTATCTGACAAGCGAACTTTGGTGTTTGCTTCAACTGTGGATAGAAGGGGCATTTTAGGAAGGGTTGCCAGAAACCATTGTAAGAGGTCGGACAAAACCAGTATGGTCAGCCCCACCCTTTGAGGGCAATTCAGCCATAGCAGCAGTGTCAACAGCACGCCCCACAGCAACAGAGTGCAAGGGCATTCATGATTAGGTAGGAGAGGCGCAATAAGGACGAAGGAAATTTGGGAGGTATTGGACGAACTCTGTCATAATTTTGCCTTATACCAGAGCCTTGCATTCGATTAATCCTAGTACCTATCGACCCTATAGAATCAAAACCAGAGCGCGCTAATCATAAAATAAGAAATAACCACGTCTTGGGAGAAATTATCGTCACGTCATTAAGTTTTTCTCAAACATAAAATTTTTACTTAGGATCTTTTTAAGATCATAGTAAGCAATCGAAATGCAATAAAATATTCAACGTAGATACAATCCATGGGATGGATTGATTATCTATCAACTGTGCCATTATATATGGAATATAGCCTCAGGAGTTAGAAGAGCTTAAGATAAAACTGCAAGAGTTGTTAGATTTTGGTTTCAGTAGACCAAGTGCATCACCTTGGGGAGCGCTCGTTTTTGTTCGATAGAAAGAAGGATGGATCAATAAGGATGTGTATAGACTATCGAAGTTAAACAAGATCACCCATAAGAATGAATATCTTTTGTCAAGAATAGAAGACCCCTTTGATTAGCTCAAGGGCGCAGAAGTCTTTTCAAAGATAGACTTAAGACCCGGGTATCACTGATTGAAAATCAAACCCAAGGATATACCTAAGACTACTTCCTGAACCAGATATGGTCATTATGAATTCCTAAGTTATGCCAATTAGTTGACCAACGCCCCGCAATATTCATGGATCTCATGAATAGAGTTTTCCACCCGTACCTAGACAAATTGTCTTAGTCTTCAACGACGACATTCTTATTTACTCCGAAAATGAGAAGGAACACAAAGATACTTATGGATAGTGTTAAAAATGCTTAGAGCCGAGAAACTATATGCCAAGTTCAGTAAGTGCGAGCTTTGGTTGAAGGAAGTAATGTTCCTTGGACATATATCATCAGCAGAAGGTATCAAGGTAGATCCTGCCAAGGTAGAGGCAGTATACAATTAGAAATCACCAACGAATCCAAATGAGATTAGAAGTTTCTTAGGTCTTGTCGGATACTATATAAGATCCACCAAAGGATTTTCTACAATTGCTAGAATTATAACGCAACTACTTCGAAAGGAAAAGAAGTACAAATGGACTCACTAGTGAGAGATAAATCTTAGACGCTCAAGAAAGAAAGTTGATCACCGCACCTATTAACTCCTTAGGAACAGATAAGAAATAAGTAGTATATACTGACATGTCAAAGAATGGATAAGGTGTGCATTGATTAAAGAAGGAAAGGGTGACAGCTTAAGATTTACGACAACTTAGACCCCATTAAGTCGATTATTCAACCCACGATTTAGAACTAGCAGCCGTTGAGCATACGTCAAAGAATTGAAGACACCATCTCTAGGGTGTAAGGGTTGAGAATTTATATGGATCACAAGAGTTAAAGTACTTCTTCAGGAAAAAAGGAATTGAATTTGAGGCAAAGAATATGGCTCGAATTAGTTAAGGATTATGATTGTGGTATTGATTACCATTCGGGGAAAAAGCTAACGTCGTAGCAGACGCGCGGAGACGCAAGACTCCAACCAAATTAGAGTACCTCCTTATTGAGAAAGAACCACTTATACGAAAATTTGAGACAATAGATTTAGAGGCGTTTGATACAACTGGAACGATAACGAACCAGATAGCAGCACTAGTAGCTATATTGAACTTACGAGAGAAAATTAAAAGTGTCCAGAGAAAGGACGAGATGATCGAGAAGCTATGCCTAAGAATAAGAATGGATAACCTGGACGGTTATTCCGAAGCGCTAGATAATGTAATTATTGTTTGAAAGTAGACCTTATATTCCTAATAACGATGCATTACAGAATGATATCATGAGTAAGGTTCGCGATACACCGTATACAGTACACCCAGGGAGTACGATGATGTATCAAGATGTAAGGAAGAATTTCTAGTAGAATGGACTGAAACCAGATGTTGTCTCGTTTGTAGATAGATGTTTTGGCTTGCCAAACAAGTAAAAGCTTTACATCAACAACCACATGGGTAGTTACAGCCGTTAAGTATTCCAGAATAGAAATGGAAGGATATAGCTACGATTTTGTGACGGGACTTGCCCAAAATTAAGAAAAGATATGCTGCCATTGGATAGTTTTCATAGGCTCAAAATATCAGCTCACTTTTACCGATCCCAAATTATCCATGGACTAAAGAAGTTAACATGACTGTATATCCGTGAGGTAGTACGTTTGCACAGAATATCAAAGTCGATAACAACAGATAGAGATACCAAAGTCACTTCGAGATTTTAGATCACGATGCAGAAGAGTTAGATACCAAACTTAACTTTAGTACCATTTCTCACCTCCAGTCGAATGAACAATCCGAGAAAACGATTTAGATACTCGTCGATATGCTAAGAATGATAGTATTAAACCGAAGTGCGAAATAGAAGAATATTTTGCCATTGATCAAATCGTTATAGCGATAGTTATTAAGTTTCGATAAGTATTGTGCCTTACAAGGCCTTGTAGAAAAAGAAGTTTTGGATGACTGCCTTATTGTAATAAGGTAAGTGAAAGGAAGGATTTAGGACTAGATACGGTCAGTGAAATGATCGAGATCATTCGGTAGACACGAGTTAGAATGAAAGAAGCATAAAAGAATCGAAAGAAAGAAGTTTAAAGAAGATAATAGTCTTAAGAAATATGTGCCGATCTAACTTAAATCTAGAAAATGAGGACGAGACTTTCCTCATGATTATCCTTCAAAGGATAATATCACTAATTCCATGTCAAGTATAGAGTTTCAACGAAGATTTATATGACTAGTGGATATCTTGAAAAAGATAGCTTCCAATACGAATAGTTTTGGCTTTATTGCCAAGTTTATGGAATGTTTATTATATATGTGTATCTCATTTTGAGAAGATATGTGTGTTCAATTCTACACACATAATTTTGTCAGCAAAACGTTGATCTTGAAACTGACTTAAGCTATGAAGAAAGACCGCAATCGATTTTGAATTGAAAGAGCGTGAAAGTTAAGAAGCAAGTCGATACGGTTAATAAAAGTATTATAAGATTATCACGGACAAGAAAAAGTCACACGAGAACTCGAAGAAGAGTTGAGGAAGGAGTACCCTGAACAGTTTAAGAAGATAAGCAAATTTCGGGATGAAATTTTTCGTAAGGGGGATAGGATGTAATACCCCATACTTTTTCTACAGTCTTTAAAAATGAAAGTTAATAATAATTATGGCTTTGCACGCCTAAGATCATGAAATTAAATTCTAAGATTTACGGTGAAATCCGTTTCCGAAAATAATTTCCAGAAATCGGACGAACGACTATTGTATTAGGGTTTTTCGCGTCCGTTAAGTTTTTTGCACGGAAACTCGGAATCAAATTCCGTCAGAATTTACATTCACTTTTTCTTCGAGACGAGTTCACCAGAGAAAGTTAATTTTTATGATTTTCCGGACGAATTTTGGACTGTGATGTCCCGACTTTTTCTCGTATTTTGAAAAACGAATTAGGTTTTCCGAGTACATAAATTATTTCCAATCTAACAGACGAATTAGATTTCATCAATTCCGTAACTAACTAGGAAAATATTTCTCGACTTTTAAAACGACGTTTAAGAGCTGGAAACGAGATTTTTCGTTAATTTTCCCTCGCCAAACATGACCCTAACGACTCACCTATGTTTGTGGGATATTTTTCATCACTTTATGAGTCACCATTATGACTCATCATCTCTCTCTCTCTTAACCTCCAATACCGCCATCTTCCTCCCATCTCCTCTCTCTCATTTCTTCTCCAATCTCCTCCATTGAAGCTCAATCTCAAGCTCCTTCCAAGATCAATACTCCTCCGTCTACCGATCAAATCCAAATCCGAGTTTATATTATGAAAGGTAAGAGCTTCGTCTCTAGTTTGAACCGAACAAATCTCCTCTTCCCCATCTTTTATTTTTTTCGAAACTTTGGGGATATGATAGCATGTGATTTTCTTGTTCGATACATGTTCTAGGATGTTTAGAATCGAGTTCTATGGATCAAATCATGAAGAAAAATCAAGAACCCTAACCTATTATCATTACCGAAAATTTCAGATTTTGGGGCTTTTGATTCATGCTCGATTTCTTTGTCGATTGAATGTTAGATTAGTGTTTCTTATGATGTTAATTGATTGTATGAATTGTTTAAGATTTTTCTAAAAATAAAATCCAAAATCTAAGAGACGAAGAAGGCTCTATTTAGGTTAGTAAATGTTATGATATGCTCGATTGTTTGATGGAAATGAGTTATACGATGCATGAGGATGAATATATATTAAATTGAGATTTTTCTAAAAATAAAATGGAAAATGTAAGAGACAAAGATGTGTTGATAAGTCGAAGCTCGATAATGTGTTGATAATATGATTTGCATATTAGTAATGCTCGTTAGATGATAGTCGTTGTCATAAAATTTGAATGAAAACGGAGAATGTAAAATTTTACGTAAGAGACGGACGACGGTCGATAAGTCAAAAATAGATGATGATATGAGGATATGAATTACGTATTTATGATTCTTGATAGATGATGACTAATGTTGTAAATTTTGAACGAATTCTAAAGATGTTGGATTTTTCTTAAGAGACGAACAAATGATGATGAGTAATGATAGAAAAGACGATGAAGGATTCTAATTGGGTATTGATGATTATTAATGATTAATGAACGAGTTTGTAGTTGACGACATGTTCATCCGAGTTATGAAAAGATAAGTTGTAGTTATGATCGAGAAGTAGAAACAAGAAGTTAAGATTTTGAACGAGAACTTGAATTGGTTTAGTAATTGTATAGTTTGAACGACGAGGTTTTGATCGTCGTGTTTATAAACGAGAAATGAAAAGGAGTCTATCACGTATAATGATACGAGTAGACTGTATTGAGTCAGTAAATTCATGAGAATTTAGGTTCGATAACATAGAATGAACCTAAAAAACCGTGCGTCAATTTTATCGAGCATTAGGGTTCACTCGGCAGTTCTTGCGACCTTCCACGGAAACTGCGATATCTCCTAGCTCGTTGCTGCGATATCGGAATTGAGATCCACGAATTGGAGAGTAAACTAGACACCCGTACCTTTCTTTTGGTATAAGATTCGACCCATGTTTCGCAATCCCCTGTTCTGGACAGACTTACTGACCTCGTGCAGTGTATGTTCAAAATGTAGTTTCTTAAGTTGAATTCTTCTCAACTTGAACTCTTTCGATCTTTTTAGTCGTTTCAAGTTATCGACTACCTTCTTTCTACCGACCTAAAGTGTCGAGTGCAGAACCGAGTGAGTGTCAAACGAGATGCGTTCGTATCTCGTTTCATTTTAACTAAAAGAGTTTAGTTAACGTGCAAATGCCTAAAACGTCTAAAGAACAAAAACTTAATCCGAATTTTTCGTATTCGTTTATCGTTTGCGACCGAGCTTTAAAGTATGATTTTTACGATAAAGGAGGAAGTCGACACCAAGGTTAGGATGGAGGATTAGAAGACAGAAGCACGTGTCTTTGTTCTGTATTTAATCAAGGTGGGCTTTCTTATATATCTAATAAAACGACCAAATGCTCGAAAACCTTTTCTTTATCGGTTTGATAATCGTATTTTCAAAGTGATAATTAAGGCACGAACTGTTTTGTATTTTATGTGAGTTCTCTTGTACCTTATGAGTTAATCAAAAAGGGTTAACTAACGATCGGCTTTGAGTTAGTCAAAAGGGGCTTTCCAAAGTTAGTGCACTTGTAGCCTATGGTGTATGTTGTATCCTGTTGAGGGGTATCCAGCCACGGTGAATTACGACTGGTCAAGATTTGAACGTAACATCTATGAAAATTGCTTGCGCAAGCTACATTATGAAAATGAGAAAGAAAATGTTTAGTAGACACGGGCCTTTAATGAAAAACCCCAATGTGCTATAGAAATGAAATGCCTGATTATCTATACTTATGATTACGTTTTCGGCAACGTGCCCACTGAGTACTTTGTACTTAGCCCTGCATATGTTTTCTAAATGTGCAGGTTGAAGCGACGAAGCAGCGACGGTTGAGTTAGAGTTGAATAAGAATTAAGGAAGACCTTGTATATAGTTCACAATTCCGCTGCTAGACTCTAAACTCTTTTGATGTTGTGTAATGATCATTGTAGCCTAAGTTTTGTAATATAACTTAGACGCTTTTCAAATGCTTTGTCGAGTAATCTTTCGAGATTAACTCTTTCCTTTGTCAATAAAGTCTTGTTCATAGAAGATAAGATGTTATGTATGTATGTTTATTCTTTCATTCCCCATTCTTCCCCACTTCTTTAATCCAATCCCAGTCGCACCCCGGCTTCTGCCGTCCCTCGGGATTTGGGGCTGTGACATGATCGTTGTTGATAAAGGAACAAATTTGTAGTTGGCGACGTGCTCATTCGAGTTATAGAATGATAGGCTATAATCGAAATCGAGAAGTTAGGAATTGAACGAGAACTTGAATTGGTTTAGTAATTATATAGTTTGAGCGACGAGGTTTTGATCGTCGTGCCTATAGACGAGAAATGAAAAGGAGTTTATCACGTATGATGATACGTGGTGACTGCCTTGGGTCAGTTTTTGCATGAAAATAAAAGTGTTTAAGCTTTAAACGAACCTAGAAAAACGTGCGTCGATTTTATCGAGCTTAGGGTTTCACTCGGCAGTTTTGGCGACTCTTCACGAAAACAGCCTTATCTTTTAACTCGTTTATCGGATTTGAGATCCGCGAATTGGAGAGTAAACTAGACACCCGTACCTTTCTTATGGTATAAGACTCGTCCCCTGTTTCGAAATCCCCTGTTCCGTGCAAACTTACTGATCTGATCTTATGCAGTGAATTTCCAAAATCTATTTTCTTAAGTTGAATTCTTCTCAACTTGAACTCTTTCGATCTTTTAAGTCGTTTCAAGTTATCGACTACCTTCTTTCTACTGACCTAAGTGTCAAGTACAGAACCGAGTGAGTGTCAAACGAGATGCATTCGTATCTCGTTTCTTTTTAACTAAAAGAGTATAGTTTAGCGTGCAAATGCCTAAAAAGTCTAAAGGACTAAAACTTAACTCAACTTTTCGTATTCGTTTATCGTTTGCGACTGAGCTTTAAAAGTATGATTTTTTACGATGAAGGAGGAAGTCGACACCAAGGATAGGACAGAAGATCAGAAGACGGAAGCACGTATCTTAGTTCTGTATTCTATCAAGGTGGGCTTTTATATATGAAACAAAATGAGCAATGCTCGAAAACCTTTTCTTTATCGCTTTGATAATCGTGTTTTCAAAGTGATAATTATGGCATGAACTATTTGTTTTATGTGAGTCTCTTGTACCTTATGAGTTAACCATTAGGTGTTAACTAAACGATCGGACTTTGAGACTAGCTATCCAAAGTTAGTGCACTTTGTATCCTGTGGTGTATGTGGTATCCTGTTGAGGGGTAGCCAGCCACGGTGAATTATGACTGGTCAAGATTTGAACGTAAAATCTATGAAAAATGCTTGTACAAGCTAAGTTATGAAAATGAGAAAGAAAATGTTTAGTAGACACGGGCCTTTAATGAAAAACCCCGATGTGCTACAAAAATGAAATGCCTGATTTTCTATACTTATGATTATATTTTCGGCAACGTGCCCACTAAGTACTTTTGTACTTTGCCCTGCATATGTTTTCTAAATGTGCAGGTTGAAGCGACGGAAGCGGCGAGGGTTGAGTTAAGAGTTGTCGATAGGGAAGACTGTAGTATGTAGATTAAAATTCCGCTGCCAAACTCTAGACTCACTTATGTAATTACGATTATCACTTTTGGTTTAAGTTCTGTACTTATAACTTAGAAACTTTGAGATCTTGTTCGAGTGATCTTTCGAGATCAACTCTATCTTTTGATAATGAAGTCTTGTTCATAGAGATTATGTTGTCATTTATGTATGTCTATTCTTTTATCCCCTTTCTTCCCCGCTTCTTTATTCCAATCCCAGTCGCACCCCGACTTCTGCCGTCCCTCGGGATTCGAGGCTGTGACAAAAAGAGTTTGGCAGCGGAAAATGTAGAACTTGACACATTGTTCTTCTTCCTATTTACAATTATACTCAACCTCCGCCGCTCCCGTCACTCAACCTGCACATTTTATAAAACATATGCAGGGCTAAGTATAAACATACTTAGTGGGCACAGTGCCGAAAACATATCATAAGTATAGATTAAATCAGGCATCTCGAAGTAACACAACAGGGTTTTTCTTTAAAAGGCCCGTGCTTACTAAACATTTTCTTTTCATAAATAGCTTGCAAGCATTTTTCTGACTGTTGTTACGTTCAACTTGCTCAACTTCTATTTCAACGCCGGGGGAGAGTATACTTCTCCCACGCACGTTCCTCACCGTGGCTGGCTACCCCTCAACAGAGTACCACAAACAATGGCTACCGTGTACACTAACTCTGGATAGCACTCTGTGGGCTAACTCAGAATCCGATCGAACCAACACAGAATAGCACAAAAGAACTCACAAAAACAAATTCTTTTATGCACTGATAATCAATTTGAAAACACACTTATCAAAGCAGTAAGTAAACATTTTCGAGCATCGCTCATTTGATTTGATATATAGAAAAGCTCACCTCAATCGATTACAGAACAAACTTTAACCTTCTGTTTTCCATCCTGTCTTCAACTCCGACTTCCTTCTTTTATCACAAATATGAAAACTTTAGTAATCGATCAAGACAATTAAAGAAAAAGAAAAACGAATTCGGTTTAAGACTTTTAGGCCTTTGCACTTTAACTAATCTCTTTCGATTAACTAAGAAACGAGACTCGAACAATTCTCGCTTTGAACTAACTCGATTTCTCTACTTGACACTTAGGTCAGTTAATAACGGAAGTCGATAACTTATAACGACTTAGAAGTTCTCAAAGAACTAAGTTAAAAAGAATTCAACTTGAGAAAATAGGTTTTTGAACTTCTCTACACAAGACAGTAGTTCTGGAGTTCATACAGAACAGAATTCTGCGAAACCGGGGATGAAATTGGTACCAAAAGAAAGCTATGGATGTCTAGTATACTGTCCAATTTACAGATCTTGATTTCGTTAAGTGAGTAGGAAGTTATGACTGTTTCCGTAAAGGGTCGCAAAACAGTCCGTGGTAACCCTAATTCTCGATAAAACTCGACGCACAAATCCCTAGGTTCGATCAATGCTATACAACCTTTATGCGCGTGAAACTACTATCATTTTACAGTTAAGACACATATTCCTTAATCGTGAATACCTTCACGTCTCTTGATTAATAATACGACGAGCACTTTCTCGTCTTTTCCAACTAATCAATTACTAAACCAAATTCCAATTCAAATTCGATTTCAATCTTCTAACTTCTATATTCATTTCTTGAATGGAAATGTCACCAACTACAATCTTGTTTATTAATCGAAAACAATCATTAATATCAAATTAGTTTTCCTCATTCAACTTTTCTATCGACAATTAAACTCGATTACTCGTCTCTTACCAAAAACTCGACTTTCTTAGAATTCGTTCAAATTTTCCAATTACGTTCATTAACTACTAAGATTAGCAAATATTCAAACCATAATCCTATTTCATTATCCATACTAAACTTATCGACGATTCTTCGTCTCTTACTAGAAATTCAATATTCTCCGATTTCGCTTAAACTTTCCAATTACGTTCAACAACTACTAAGATTTACCAATATGAAAACCATATACTCAAATTATTATCGAATCTTAACTTATTATCGGTTCTTCGTCTCTTACGATTTCTATTTTATTTTTAGAAAATTCTAATTAAATTATATGTTAATCTACACACTTACTACATCTCATAAATCATTTTACATCATCCAAATCTTATCAATTACTTCATCAAATCCCTATTTATTTCTCTCTTACAACTTGGCTTCTATTTTTAGAAAATTCTCAATTAATTCCCACATCAATCTATCAATACATAGAACACAAATCCACAAACCAATCATCTAAAATCAAACTAAATCTTCACCTGCAAAATTATATAAATTTCGATTATTACAAGTTTATTAAGGGGGATGATTTCCACTTAATTTCTACCATAGAAATCCAATCTTAGGCATGAAATAACATGTATTATACTTAGAACATCATGCTATAATCCTCATGAAGTTTTCGAAAAAAACTATACTTGAAGGAATGAAGTTTTGTTCGGTTCATACTATAGAGGAAGCTCTTACCTTGACGATTATGTGATCGGATTTAAGATTGATCGGAAGATGAACTAGTTGTGGAGCTTGAAAGCTTAAAGAACTTCAACAATGGTGGAAGAAAGAGAGAAGAGAGAGAGAGATGGAGAATGGCGGTAATGAGGGAGGGGAAAGAGAGAAGAAGTGATGAGGTGGTATGATAATTATAACATAAAGTAGATAAAAATCTAACTAGGTGAGTCATGGGGGTATAGGTGGGGGTTTAGATAGGATTTTAAGTCGAAAATATCTCGTTTTACGGGTCTAATATGACGTATATAAATCGAGAAATTAATTTCCTAGACGGTTACATTTTTGACGAAATCTAATTCGACCACTAGATTAGAAATAATTGTCTTACTCGGAAAGCATAATTCGTTTTCGAAATCTGATGAAAAGTCAGGATAAGACAGTCCGAAATTCGCCCGGAAAAATAATAAAAACTGACTTTCTCCGGTAGACTCGTATCGCAGAAAAATTGAATTTAAAGTCAGACGGTTTTTCGATCTGAGTTTTCGAACGAAAATTCTATCGGACGCAAAAATCCTAATACAGTAGTCGTTCAACCGACTTTTGGAATTTATTTTCAGAAACGGATTTCACCGTTAGTCTTAGAATTGAATTTTCCTTAACTTAGGCGTGCAAAGCCTTAATTAATTCGAAAATTTTTATTTCTCGTCGGAAGAAAATATCTGGGGTATTACAACTTATAACATGTAGAAATCATAATTTATTTAATAAAGTCTTAATTCCAACTACTTACATACAAATATTCTTATACTTGTTCAATAAATTCTATTCTTAATCTTATCAAGCATAATTGACCTAATTATAATTTTAGAAACTTATATCATGATCATCTAAACATGTGAAACACAAAAATCATAGACTTAAGGTTCATATATGCATCGATTTTTCATAATCGATAATTAATTCTCAATTAATTCTACAACCAACCTAGCATACCAACAATCACTAATATTCGATTAGTTTTCTCGTTTGATTTTCCTATCGACGATTACGCTCGACTCTTCGTCTCTTACGAAAAGTTCGACGTTCTTAGATTTCATTCAAGCTTTCCAATTATCATCATTAACTACTTAGATTAACTAATATGCAAACCATAAATCCATATCAACATCAAAACTAATTCTATCGACGATTCTTCGTCTCCAACGATTTCGTTTTTATTTTTAAAAAAATCTAAATTAAATAAATGTCGAACCTCATGCTTCCTACATCATATATATCAAATCATATCATCAAAAACATAAGATTTACCTAATCAAAATCATGCTTCTTCATCTCTTACAATTTTATTTTTATTTTTAGAAAATTCTTAAACAATTCATACACCAATATATCAATACCTAGAGACATATTCCACAAATCAATCATCTAAAAATCATGAATTTGAACTTAAAACATCAAGCCCTATCACCTCTAAATTTTCGGTTATTACAAATAAATAAGGAGGATGATTTTGTAATACCCCGGATGTTTAATCCGTCTTTAAAATAAAAAGTTAATTAATAATTAAGGCTTTGCACGCCTAAGTTAAGGATTTTCGATTCTAAGATTGACGGTGAAATCCATTTCAGAAAATAAATTCCAGAAGTCGGTCGAACGACTACTGTATTAGGGTTTTTGCGTCCGACAAATTTATCGTCCGAAAACTCAGATTGAAAAACCGTTACTTTGCATTCACTTTTTCTTCGATACGAGTTCATCGGAGAAAGTTAGTTTTTATGATTTTTCCGGGCGAATTTAGACTGTCTAATCCCGACTTTTTCTCGGATTTTGAAAAACGAATTAGGTTTTCCGAGTGTTTGATTTATTTCTAATCTAACGGATGAATTAGATTTCGTCGAATTCGTAACTACCTAAGAAAGTTTTTCTCGACTTTTATAACATCGTTTAAAACCCGGAAACGAGATATTTCCGTCTAATAAATCGCAACCAAACACACCTTAAGCGAGTCACCACCTTTAGTTAGATATTTCCTTCACCTTTATGTAAGTATACATGAGTCATCCATCTCTCATTCTTCTCTCCCATTGCCGCCTCCTTCAATCTCTCTCTCTCTCTCATTTTTTTCTCATTTTCTCCATGAAAGCTTCATCCTTCAAGCTTTCTCAAGATCACAAGTCTCCCGTTTACCGATTAAATTCATTTCCGAGTTCATATTCCGCAAGGTAAGCACTTAGTCTACGTTATGAACCGAACAAATTCTTGATTCCATCATCTTTATTTTTTTCGAAATTTATAGGGTAAAGAAGCATGATGCACCTTTGTTTAAATCATGTTCTAGTATGTTTAGAATTAAGTTCTATGGATCGAATCATGAAGAAAATCATCCCCCTTTGATCTATGTGATTACCGAAATTATAGAGGATTTTAGGGGTTTTTCCTAGTTCGATTTTCTTGTTGTTTGATTGATGAATTAGTGTTCTACATGTTGTTAATTGACTATATGATTTAATTTAGATTTTTCTAAAAATAAAAGTTGAAATATAAGAGATGAAGAATGCATGATTTGGTGTAGTAAATGATATGATATGCATGATTGGTTAATGGAAATGAGATGTAGGATGATTAAGGATGAATATATATTTATTTGGGATTTTTCTAAAAATAAATTGGAAAACGTAAGAGACGGAAACACGTCGTTAAGTTGAAGCTCGTTAATGGTTTTAGAATATGGTTTACATATTAGTGATGCTCGTTAAATGATGATCGTTGTTGTAAAATTTGAACAAAAACGGAGAACGTAAGATTTTCGTTAAGAGACGAACAATCGACGGTAAGTCGAGAATAGATAATAATTTAGGTTTGTGATTCGAACCTTTGATAATCTTGATAGTTAATGATCGTGGCCATAAAATTTGAACGTATTCTAAGAAGGTTCGGATTTTGATAAGAGACGGAGAATCGAGATTAAAAGCCGATAGAAAAGTTGAATAAGGAAAACCTTTTTAATAATAATGATTGTTATTGGTTGATGAACGATATTGTAGTTAACGACTTTTCCATCCGACAGACGAGATGTTTTGAGTTTAAGTTAATAAACAAAAAGTCGAAGAATGAAATAGGAATTTGAACTTGAATTGGTATAGTAATTGGTTAGTTGAAAATGACGAGGAAATGCTCGTCGTTTGTTAAATCAAAAGACGTGAATGTGAAGCTGATTAAGGGATACTGCATGTTGACTGTATTAAGATGAAAATTTCGTGAAAATAAAAGTGGAATAGCATTAATCGAACCTAGGGAATCGTGCGTCGAGTTTTGTCGAGCATTAGGGTTTCGCGCGACTGTTTTGCGACGTTTCACGGAAACTGTCATAACTCCTAGCTCACTTAACGAAATCGAGATTCGTAAATTGAAGAGTAAACTAGACACCCGTACCTTTCTTTTGGTATAAATTACATTCCCTGTTTTAAATTTCTCTGTTCTGTGCAAACTCCAGAACTACTGTAATGTGCAGTAAGTTTCCAAAGCTTAGTTTCGTAAGTTGAATCATTTTCAACTTTTTTCCGTGTGAACTTTTAAGTCGTTATAAGTTATCGACATCCATTATCTACTGACCTAAGTGTCGAGTAATGAGCTGAGTCAGTTTGTAGACGAGAATTGATCAAAGTCTCATTTATTAGTTAATCAAAAGAAAGTAGTAAAAGTGCAAATGCCTAAAAGGACTAAAACCGGTTTCGATTTCCTGTTTCTTTTATCGTTACGTTCAAGTTGCTTAAGTTTGTTTATTTACGATAAAAGGAGGAAGTCAGCACCAAGGATAGGACGGAAGACTAGAGACGGAAGCTCGAATAGTAGTTCTGTGATCAGTAAGGTGGGCTTTTCTATATACAAAATAAAAGAGCGATGCTCGAAAATCTTTGTTTACAAGCTTTGATAGTTGTGTTTTCAACGTGATAATCAGAGCATGAAATGATTTGTTTTTATGTGAGTTCTCTTGTACCCTTCTGAGTTAGCCGACCTGCTATCCAGATTTATTAGTTAGCGGACTTGCTAACTAAAACGATTGGACTTTGAGTTAGCCGACCTGCTATCCAAAGTTAGTGTACACAGTAGCCGTTGTGTGTGGAACCCTGTTGAGGGGTGGCCAGCCACTGTGATAATTATCGGGCAAGATTGAACGTAACATCAGTCAGAAAAGTGCTTGATCAAGCCAAGTTGTGAAAATGTTTAGTAGACATGGGAATTATTGAAAAACTCCGGTGTGCTACAGAAATGAGATGTCTGATTTATCTGTACTTATTATATGTTTTCGGCAATATGCCCACTAATTACTTTTGTATTTAGCCCTGCATATGTTTTATAAAATGTGCAGGTTGAGTGATGGGAGCGGTGGTGGTTGATGTTGAGTTAAGAAGTCATTTTTAGAATAAAGGACTTGTATGTCAAGCTTAACGCTTTCCGCTGCCAATCTTTTTGAAGTTATTGTATCTATCTGTTGGGTCTAGGCCCATACAATTAACTCAGTTTCTTTTTGAGAACCTTGTCGAGTGATCCTTCGAGATCAACTCTTTCTTTTTAATGAAGTCTTGTTCATAGAGTTTATTCTGTTATTAATATCTGTTTATTCATTCATTCGTATTCACCCCCCCTTCTTCCCCGCTTCTTTAATCCAACCCCTAGTCGCACCCCGACTTCTGCCGTCCCTCGGGATTTGGGGCTATGATAGAGTGGTATCAGAGCAATCGTTTCTGCTCTGCATACAAATTTCTTTCAAGTAGTAAGATAGAGTATTTGTATATACTCTACATCTGAGCCTTCTTTCAAATAAAGTTAAGTCGAAACACTAAGTATAAGAGTGTAGATGACAACTCAACCTCCCGCTACGTCGACTCAACAGAAAGAAAGAAAGAAAAGTAAGGAAAGAATTTCAGAAGTATGATTTCTTTTTTAAGAAGAAAGTTTTGAATAAAGTATGCAAGTATGATATGAGATTAAGTATGCCAAGTATGATTTAATTAAAGTATAAAGATTATACTTTGTGATATTACGTGAATTATGTGAAAGCATGAATGCTATGCTATGTGAAAGTATGTGAAAGTATATGAGTTATAATTTTCTTGTTTGAAATGTTTTATTGGCATGAGAATTTAGACGAATTCTAAGGCCTTCCCGATTCTTTGAGAACATAGACGTTCTAAGAAGCGTTGGTTCCAAAATTTCCAAGAAACGATCGGATCGGAAAGGGCAGAATAAATGGAATCAAAGAGAATAAGCGAATGTCACCTGCGTAGAGTGACATGAACAACAAACTTGTTGGAGTCGACTTGTTTTTGAAAATGAAAGCCGTAAGAATTTCCTTTTAAGGAAATAAAATAAAGAATAACAAGAAGAACAAGAATGAATAAGTTGATAAGTTAAAAGAATGGAAAGAATTCGTTAAGAAATTTCTTCGAGGAAGAAATAAAGTAAGAAAGTAAAAGAATAATAAGTAAAAGGGTGAAAATAAAGTCGTGATTTATATATATATATATATATATATATGTATTGTTTGAGTGCAATTTCTCGAAATTGCTAGATGATTAAGATAAGTTGTGATTAAGTGATTGAAGTATTGCAATTTTGAATAATGGAATATTCTGATTGTAATTTAAGAATTCTTTAAGATATGTTAATTACCCTACCTGTTACTGATCCGTGTTCTCTTAAAACTTTGTAGGATGCCTGCTACACGTGTTACGGCTCGGAAGAGTCGACCTCTGAGACAACATACAGTAGTTGATGAAATTTTAGATGATTACCATGACTATGAGGTGGATCCGAATCATGACATCGGACAGTTGGTTAGTGACTTTGCTGCACGCTTCAACGCAGCTCGTCACTTTGTTACTGAGCGTCAGGTGATGGCCGACCTGACTGTACAGCTGCCCGACGAGTGGCATGGGTGGGCCCATGCCATATCCTAGTACCACATCGCACTGATCGGCGATGACCCCGAGCCGATAGGTGACTTTGCTGGTTTTGTCTTAGCCATACATATGCAGTTCTTTCACAGTCGGGTTATGTGGACTATCCCGGTTGAGGAGCACTTACCCTACCTTCACATTCCGACAGAGTCTGTGCCCGAGTTTGAGCCCGAGCCGTTAGCCCTAGACCCTGAGTTTGCTGCACTGCTGGAGCTACCACCAGTGCTTTCACCTAGTGAGGGGTTAGTTCTAGGAGACGAGTACCTTGAGAGAGACGCAGAGCTGGCTGCGATGTTAGAGTTACCATCTCCTCTTACACCATTGGAGGAGATCTGTGCTGAGTGGACTAGAGTCCGGCGACAGTTTGAGGTGGGGCCATCTAAGGCCCGTTCTGCAGAGGTGTATGCGTCCAGTTCACTTCCTGAGCACCTTCTTCCCCTGAAGAAACGTGCAGTGGTATCCAGTTCAGACTACATAATTTCAGACTCGGAGAGGACTACTTTAGACGTGCCTTCACCACCACCACTTACACTTCTGGACGGCACTACTTTGAGGGTTGACGAGGCACTTCAGCTCGTCTTTGGTTCAGATTCTGAGGAGGAGGATTTGGAGAAGGATCCAATGGAGGAGGACCCTGAGGAGGACCCTGAGGAGTTACAGGCCGTAGAGGGCAGTAGTGACTCGACAGCAGCTTGTTGAGCAGGGCGTCTTAGACGCGTAGTAGTAGTAGAAGACTCCTTTTGTCTTGTAAATAGTCGGATCAGTAACTATCCTTTTCGTAGTACTCCCTACAGATACGAAGTTTTTGGGATTATTTCCGTTCTAGTACTTCCAGTAAATACGGAGATGCAACTTGTTAGTGCACCCGGTTTATAGATAGGCACTTAGCCTAGTTTAGACTAGTCGCAGTCTAACCTTTTTATATAAGCCCTCGTTGGAGGCAAAACTAATATTCTTTTGGACGTGTATATATATATATGATGACCCGAGAGTGGGCTTAATCTTATGAAAAGTTTCTTCTAAGTGCGTTTGGAAGAAAAAGTTTTAGATGAATATTCCGGTTTAACCGAGAAGTTAAAGAGTTTAAAAGAGCTAAGAATCGAAGCTATTATTAGTTTTCTTTTCCATGAACTTTTTAAAAGTAAGGTGCTAATGAGAGTTTTGTTCTTATAGTTTCAAAAGAAAATATGCCGCCGAGAGTTGTTAACAATCGTAGAGGACATGGTAGACCCAGGGGACATGGAAGACGTCAAGCCCAGAATGATAGAGAGGAAGAACAAGAACACCGTAATACCCCTCCACCACCATCACCATCACCACCTCCACCACCACCTCGTCGTGATATTGAGGACTTATTCCTCAAACGTAACCCACCTATATTCAATGGATCTGGTAGCCCAAGCGATGCTGAGCTTTGGGTGCGATCTGTCGAAAGGATTTTCAAACTCCTCAGATGTACTGATGAGGAGCGACTGTTGTGTGTCACGTTTCAGCTTTCCGGACCAGTTGACTACTGGTGGGAAGCTCGACAGAAGGTTATACCCGTAGAGCACTTGGCTCGTTTTACCTGGGAAGAATTCAAGGAAGCACTATATGATAAGTACGTCCCTAAGACCTATAGAGCTCAGAAGGAGGCTGAGTTCTATAATCTGAAACAAGGAAAGATGACAGTAACAGAATATGACGCCAAGTTTTGTGAATTATCGAGGTATGCGCCTGCTCAAGTGGATACCGAAGATAAGATAGCAAAGAAGTTCCGTGGGGGACTGAAGCATGAATTTGGAATCGCATTAGCCAGTCATGGAGGGCTGAGCTATACTAAAGTTTTAGGGCGAGCCCTAGAGATGGAGGCCGTAGTGCCTGATGAAAGAAAAGCAATAATAATCGCACCAGCCCCAACCCAGAATCAAAACTGAGGCTACTACAACAACAACAACTACCAGGGGAAAAGAAAGTGGGAAGGGGGAAACAGCAGTGGATATAATCAGAACTACAACAGCCAAGAAAATCAAAGAAGTGGCAATCAGCAAGGCTATCAGCAGCCTAACCCAAACAACAATTCTGGCAAGAGGCCGTGGCAGGGAAACAATCAGTCAGGGTTGTTTATACAAGGAAATAGACAGGCAGGGTCAGGAAGAGGAAATAACCAGCAGAATCAGCCACAGGGACAAGAAAGGAATTTCAACCATGGAAATAATAACCCAGGGAGGATTACCTTTCCTGTTTGTCAAAAGTGTAATAGGATGCATCCCGGCGTTTGTCAAGCGGGCATGGGTGTTTGCTTTAACTGCGGACAGAAAGGACATATGAAGAGAGAATGCCCGATGCCACTGCAAGCGGCAGGACAGAACCATTATGGACAGCCCCAGCCTCTGAGGGTGATTCAAGCGCAGCCGCAGCAGCAGATGACCCAGCAGCAATTTCAGCAGCACGCTCAACAGCAACAGAATGCAAGGGCATGTGCGATCAAACAGGGTGCACAGAATAAAGGAAAAGGAAACCTAGCAGGTATGGGAAAACTTCACAACATCCTTATTAAGATACTGTTTGATACTGGCGCATCGCATTCTTTTATTGCTAGTTCGTGTGCGGATAATTTAGATATCAGACCTGTACGAGCTGAACACGCCATGAGAGTAGCTATACCTTTAGGAGAGATCACTAATTCCACGCATGTTTGCTCTAACCTAGAATTAGAAATCGGAACTCTTAAGGTTAAGGCGAACAATTTGAACGTTATGATAATGTTGGACGTAGATATAATCTTAGGAATGGACTGGTTGTCAGAGAATTATGCCACGATTTTCTGCAACGAAAGGAAAATCTCTTTTCAACCCCCAGGAAAAGAACCGACAGAATTCCACGGGATTTCGATGGATAAGAAAGTACCGATAATATCCGCCCTACAGGACAAGAAGTTAATAAAGAAGAAAGATTGCACCGCTTATCTCGTATACATAGTTGGAGAACCAAGAGCCGGGAAGACCATTCAGGATGTGAAGGTTGTTAACGAATACGAAGACGTCTTTCAAGAAATTTTACCTGGTTTACCATCCGACCGTCATATAGATTTTTCGATTGACTTAGAACCAGGATCGGCCCCCAAATCGAAAGCCCCATATAGGATGGCACCGAAAGAATTAGAAGAGCTTAAGATCCAGCTACAAGAGTTGTTAGACCTTGGATTCATTAGACCGAGTGTTTCACCATGGGGAGCACCTGTTTTGTTTGTCAGAAAAAAAAAATGGTTCTATGAGGATGTGCATAGACTATCGCGAATTAAATAAGATCACCCTTAAGAATAAGTATCCTATGCCAAGGATAGAAGACCTTTTTGATCAGCTTAAGGGTGCAGGAGTCTTTTCGAAGATAGATTTAAGATCCGAGTATCATCAATTAAAAATTAAACCCGAGGACATACCTAAAACTGCTTTCCGAAAAAGATATGGCCATTACAAATTTCTAGTTATGCCATTTGGTTTGACTAACGCTCCTGCAGTATTCATGGATCTCATGAATCGAATTTTCCACCCATACTTAGACAAATTTGTTTTAGTATTCATTGACGACATTCTCATTTACTCCAAGAATGAGGAAGAACACAAGAAACACTTGAGAATAGTCTTAGAAACGCTTAGAGCTGAGAAGCTTTACGCCAAATTCAGTAAGTGCGAGTTTTGGCTGAAGGAAGTGATGTTCCTTGGACACATCGTATCAACAGAATGCATCAAGGTAGATCCTGCCAAGGTAGAGGCAGTACGCGATTGGAAATCGCCAACAAGTCCGAACGAAATTAGGAGTTTCTTAGATTTAGCCGATTATTACAGTAGATTCATCGAAGGATTTCAACGATTGCTAGACCTATGACGCAACTACTTCGGAAGGAAAACAAGTATAAATGGACGGATGAATGCGAGAAGAGTTTTCAGACACTCAAAGACAAGTTAACCACAGCACCATTGTTGGCTTTGCCAGAAGCAAATAAGGAATACGTGGTCTATACAGATGCTTCGAAGAATGGATTAGGTTGTATTTTGATGCAAGATGGAAAGGTGATAGCTTATGCTTCATGGCAACTTCGACCTCATGAAGTGGAATACCCAACCCACGACTTAGAACTAGCAGCCGTTGTGCATGCGCTGAAGATTTGGAGACACCATCTCTATGGTGTTAGGGTTGAGATTTTTACGGACCATAAGAGTTTGAAGTACTTTTTCGAGCAAAATGAATTGAACATGAGGCAAAGACGATGGCTCGAATTAGTCAAGGATTATGATTTTGGAATCAACTATCATCCATGAAAAGCAAACGTGGTAGCTGATGCGCTGAGTCGCAAGACTCCAACCAAGTTAGGATGTCTCTTTGTTGAGGAAGAAGCTCTTGTACGAGAATTTGAGGAAATGGACTTAGAAGTGCTCGATGCACCTGAAACGATAACAAACCATATAGCAGCACTCGAAGCTATATCAGACTTACGAGAAAGGATCATAAGTGCACAGAGAAGGGACGAATCAATTGAGAAGCTTCGACTGAGGATAAGAACGGATAAACCGGACGGTTTTTTCGAGGCACCAGATAATGCGATTTTGTTTGAAGGCAGACTTTGTATCCCTGAAGACGACGAATTGAAGAACGATATCATGAGTGAGGCTCACGATACACCATATACAGCACACCCAGGGAGTACGAAGATGTATCAAAACTTCAGAAAGAATTTTTGGTGGAAAGGTTTGAAACAAGACGTTGCCTCGTTTGTAGAAAGATGTTTGGTTTGTCAATAAGTAAAAGCTTTACACCAAAGACCATATGGATTGTTACTGTAGGAACCGAATATTTAAGAAATATTTATTTGATAATGGAATCTTATAGATATCCATATTAAAATAAGTTACTTAATTGATAAATATATCTTTATATGGTGATAAATATCTATTTCTTTGGCAACAAGTAAAGGATATGCATCAATATTCAAGAGCCAATGAGATTGCGCCACCTCATCCCTCAAGCCCATGATGGAGTCCAAAGCCCACTCAACTTCTCTCTTCCTACAACTATAAATAGGGGTCTCTACACAACTTCAAATCACACCTAAAAATCATCTTCAAGAGCTCAAGAATTGAAGAGAGAAATTCTCCAAGATTTCTCTCTCAATATTCAAGGTGTCCCGGTGAGATTCAAGGCATTCTTCGTAGGAATCAACACGTTCTTCGGCGGAATCATATCAAGTGGTGTTTAATCCGGAAACAAGGCGGAAGTCCTCCACGTCAACGTTATAAAGCTCGACGCTCAACGTTACTTCGGAAACAAGGCGAACGTCCTCCGCATCAACACCATCAACCCCAAAGCTCAAGTCAATGCCATCAACCTCAAAGATCAAGTCAACGTCATCAAGCATAAAGATCAAAGCTCAACGTTTACCTCGGAAGCAAGGCGCAAGTCATCCGTATCAACGTTACAAAGCTTGAATATCAAGTCCAAGGAGATCTAGGAGGTTTACTTCTACAAAAAATCTCAAAGGCTGCTTGAAGACCGTTCGAGGGTCAAAGTGAAGAGAAGAATCGGAGGATCAAATAGAGATTAAACCCGCATATATTCGAAATTCGTATATTTGTATTCATATTTATATTTATTGAATAAATACAACACATTTTGTGTTTACAGATTTTGGCACGCCCAGTGGGACAATCTCTACCTCTCATCTCTTCTCTTCGCCAAATCCAAAGAAGATGTCTGCAAGTCTTGAGGAGCAAATCGCGAAGTTGACAATGCTTGCAGAAGGACTTGCCAAACGCTTAGAAGAACGAGATGTTCAACTGGCAAAGCTGGAAAATGCAAATACTTTGGATACGAGAAGCCAACAAGCAAAGGACGATCAAGAAGCCGAGCTTTTCATGGAGCCAAAAGATGGTGATAAATCTCTGACTAAGGAGCTTGAAGTCTCTTCCAATGGATCGATGCATGCCGATCAACTCAAAGCATTCATTAAGAAGGCAATCAAGGACAAGTTCGAAGGGACCTCCAAATCATCATGGACTTATAGCAAACCATACACTCCAAGGATTGAAAGCTTGAAGATGCCGATCAGCTATCAGCCTCCAAAGTTTCAACAATTTGATGGCAAAGGAAATCAAAAGCAACATATAGCCCACTTCGTGGAGACTTGCAACGACGCTGGAACATATGGAGATCACATGGTGAAACAGTTCGTGCATTCCTTGAAGGACAATGCCTTTGATTGGTATGCTGACTTGCAGCCAAATTCAATTGATAGTTGGGGGCAATTGGAGCAAGAATTCCTCAATCGCTTCTATAGCACTCGAAGGACGGTGAGCATGGTAGAGCTTACAAAGTCAAGTCAATGTAAAGACGAGCCTGTCATCGACTACATCTATCGTTGGAGGGACTTAAGCTTAAATTGCAAAGATTGCTTGTCTGAAACTTCTGCAATTGAGATGTGCACTCAAGGCATGCATTGGAGTCTTCAATATATCTTAAAAGGAATTCAGCCAAAGACCTTTGAAGAATTGGCTATAAGAGCTCATGACATGGAGTTGAGCATAATCGCAAATGGAGTTGAAGATCTTTCAATTGAAGATGATCACAACTTTGAAGAAAATCAAGAAGCGACCCATGGGGGCAAATCTCCTAAAGAAAGTTCAAGTGATGAAGAAGCTATAAGTGAAGACGAAGAAGATGCTACAAATCAATCTTCTGATACTTGGTAGAATCCATAAAGTCAATGCTCCTTGATAAGAGCTTAAACTATCTAAAATGCTCCTAAATGCGAGTAAAAACCATCTAAACTTTTCAATCAAATAACTTCAAGCGCTTCTTGACAAGAGCTTAAACTATCTACATAACTCCTAGATGCGAGCAAAAACCATCTAAACTTTTCAACAAATTACTTCAAGTGCTCCTTGATAAGTGCTTAAACTGTCTGAAATGCTCCTAGATGCGAGTAAAAACCGTCTAAATTTTTCAAACAAAATAACTTCAAACGCTCCTTGATAAGAGCATAAACTGTCTACAACGCTCCATGACGCATGAGCCTAAACTACATGTTACTCTTGGCCCGCATGAGTATAAACTGTGTACAGCGCCCCTCCTTAAAACTATAATCAAATTTTTTTGAAGAATCGTCCAAGTCAAAGACTCCTTAATACGAGTATAAAATGTTTACAAATTCAAATCAAGTGAAGACTCATTGACACGAGTATAAAAGGTCTACAATTAAAATCAAATGGATGCTCCTTGATACGAGCATAAACTATCTAAAATCAAGTCCAAATTCAAGACTCCTTGAAACGAGTATAAACTTTCTATCAAATTCAAGACTTCTTGAAACGAGTATAAACTTTCTAACATATTCAAAACTCCTTGAAACGAGTTTAAACTTTCTAACATGTTCAAAACTCCTTGAAACGAGTTTAAACTTTCTATCAAATTCAAGAACTCCTTGAAACGAGTATAAACTTTCTAGTAAATTCAAATTTATCAAGACTCCTTCATTTTCACGACAAGTCGTCCATAAACAAGTCTCGAGGGGGCATTTGTAGGAACCAAAAATTTAAGAAATATTTATTAATTATTTATATTTATTTGATAATGGAATCTTATAGATATCTATATTAAAATAAGTTACTTAATTGATAAATATGTCTTTATATGGTGATAAATATCTATTTCTTTGGCAAGAAGTAAAGGATATGCATCAATATTCAAGAGCCAATGAGATTGCGCCACCTCATCCCTCAAGCCCATGATGGAGTCCAAAGCCCACTCAACTTCTCTCTTCCTACAACTATAAATAGGGGTCTCTACACAACTTCAAATCACACCTAAAAATCATCTTCAAGAGCTCAAGAATTGAAGAGAGAAATTCTCCAAGATTTCTCTCTCAATATTCAAGGTGTCCCGGCGAGATTCAAGGCGTTCTTCGTAGGAATCAACGCGTTCTTCGGTGGAATCATATCAAGTAGTGTTTGATCCGGAAACAAGGCGGAAGCCCTCCACGTCAACGTTATAAAGCTCGACGCTCAACGTTACTTCGAAAACAAGGCGAACGTCCTCCGCATCAACACCATCAACCCCAAAGCTAAAGTCAACGCCATCAACCTCAAAGATCAAGTCAACGTCATCAAGCACAAAGATCAAAGCTCAACGTTTACCTCGGAAGCAAGGCGCAAGTCATCCGTATCAACGTTACAAAGCTTGAAGATCAAGTCCAAGGAGATCTAGGAGGCATACTTCTACAAAATATCTCAAAGGCTGCTTGAAGACCGTTCGAGGGTCAAAGTGAAGAGAAGAATCGGAGGATCAAATAGAGATTGAACCAGCATATATTCGAAATTCGTATATTTGTATTCATATTTATATTTATTGAATAAATACAACACATTTTGTGTTTATAGTTACAGCCATTAAGTATTCCAGAATGGAAATGGGAAGATATAGCTATGGATTTTGTGACAGATTTGCCTAAGTCAAGAAGAGGAAACACTGCCATCTGGGTAGTTATTGATAGACTCACCGAATCAGCTCATTTTTTACCGATTAAGATTACCTTCGGGTCAGAAAAGTTAGCACAACTGCATGTCCGTGAGATTGTACGTCTGCACGGAATACCAAAGTCGATAACATCAGATAGAGATGCCAAATTCACTTCGAGATTTTGGATCACGATGCAGAAAGAGTTGGGTACCGAACTTAACTTTAGTATAGCTTTTCACCGCCAGACGGATGGACAATCCGAAAGAACGATTCAAATACTCGTTGATATGTTAAGAATGGTATTATTGGATCGAAGCGCGAATTGGGAAGATATCTTACATTTAGTTGAATTCGCGTACAGTAACAGTTATCAGGCGACGATAGGAATGGCACCTTACGAAGCTTTATATGGAAAGAAATGTAGATCACCACTTTATTGGGATGAAGTGGGTGAAAGGAAGAACCTAGGACCAGATGCGGTCAGTGAAATGATCGAGATCATTCGTCAGATTAGAGTTAGAATGAAAGAGGCCCAGAGCCGACAGAAATCTTACGCCGACGATCGTCGAACCAATCTTAGTTTTGAAATTGGGGATAAGGTTTTCCTCAAGATCTCACCATCCAAACGAATCGTTAGATTCAGAATTAAGGGTAAACTCAGACCAAGGTTTATAGGACCTTACGAGATTCTCGAAAAAGTAGGACATGTTGCTTATAGATTGGCCTTACCGCCAAGTCTAGGAAGTGTCCATAATGTATTTCACGTATATCACTTGAGAAAGTATGCTTTTGATCCTAAGCACGTAATTAACCAGCAAGACGTCGTTCTTGAATCTGACTTGAGTTATGAAGAGAAACCATTAATGATCTTGGATCGTAAAATACAAGAGTTAAGAACCAAGTTGATACCAATAGTAAAAGTGCTATGGAATCACCACGGGCAAGAAGAAGCCATGTGGGAACTAGAAGAAAAGATAAAAGAGAAGTACTCTTACCTTTTTGAAGAAGGTATGCAAATTTCGGCATGAAATTTCTTGTTAGAGGGGTAGGATGTAATACCCCGGATGTTGAATCCGTCTTTAAAATAAAAAGTTAATTAATAATTAAGGCTTTGCACGCCTAAGTT
The DNA here is from genome assembly GCA_029490685.1 of Schizonepeta tenuifolia. NCBI lineage: Eukaryota > Viridiplantae > Streptophyta > Magnoliopsida > Lamiales > Lamiaceae > Schizonepeta > Schizonepeta tenuifolia. Next base: position 74,953,966 of record CM055959.1, read on the forward strand.
AATTAATAACTAAGACTGACGGTGAAATCCGTTTCAGAAAATAAATTCCAGAAGTCGGTCGAACGACTACTGTGTTAGGTTTTTCGTGTCCGACAAATTTATCGTCCGAAAACTCAGATTGAAAAACCGTCAAACTTTACATTCACTTTTTCTTCGATACGAGTTAACCGGAGAAAATCAGTTTTTATGATTTTTCCGGGAGAATTTTAGACTGTCTAATCCCAACTTTTTCTCGGATTTTGAAAAACGAATTAGGTTTACCGAGTGTGTGATTTATTTCTAATCTAACGGGCGAATTAGATTTCGTCGAATTCATAACTACCTAAGAAAGTTTTTCTCGACTTTTATAATATCGTTTAAAACCCAGAAACGAGATATTTCTGTCTAATAAATCACAACCAAATACACCTTAAGCGAGTCACCACCTTTAGTTAGATATTTCCTTCACCTTTATGTAAGTATACATGAGTCATCCATCTCTCTTTCTTCTCTCCCATTGCCGCCTTCTTCAATCTCTCTCTCTCTCATTTTGTTTCTCATTTTCTCCATTAAAGCTTCATCCTTCAAGCTTTCTCAAGATCACAAGTCTCCTGTCTACTTCCGCACTGTAGGCACTTCGTCTACATTATAAACCGAACAAAATCTTGATTCCATCATCTTTATTTTTTTTCAAATTTATAGGGTAAAGAAGCATGATGCACCTTTGTTTAAAGCATGTTCTAGTATGTTTAGAATTAAGTTCTACGGATCGAATCATGAAGAAAATCATCCCCCTTTGATCTATGTGATTACCGAAATTATAGAAGATTTTAGGGGTTTTTCCTAGTTCGATTTTCTTGTTGTTCGATTGATGAATTAGTGTTCTACATGTTGTTAATTGACTATATGATTTAATTTAGATTTTTCTAAAAATAAAAGTTGAAATATAAGAGATGAAGAATGCATGATTTGGTGTGGTAAATGATATGATCTGCATGATTGGTTAATGGAAATGAGATGTAGGATGATTGAGGATGAATATATATTTATTGGGGATTTTTCTAAAAATAAATTGGAAAACGTAAGAGACGGAAACACGTCGTTAATTTGAAGCTCGTTAATGTTTTTAGAATATGGTTTACATATTAGTGATGCTCGTTAGATGATGATCGTTGTTGTAAAATTTTAACGAAAACGGAGAACATAGGATTTTCATTAAGAGACAAACAATCGACGATAAGTCGAGAATAGATAATAATTTAGGTTTGTGATTCGAACCTTTGATAATCTTGATAGTTAATGATCGTGGCCATAAAATTTGAACGAATTCTAAGAAGGTTCGGATTTTGATAAGAGACGGAGAATCGAGATTAAAAGCCGATAGAAAAGTTAATTGTTGGGAAATTTATTAAATTTTTGATTGATTCCAAAACCAACTGACCCCACCCGAGTAGATGTTGCCAGATCCTAATGTTAGTCGTTAGGCTCGCTGTTTGAGCAATGTTGAGATTTTATCTTTACAGGTCTCCAGCTAAAGACGGCAACAAGGCATCACTCGGAGAGAACATCAGATGTAATTAAAGACAACTGATTGTTTAAAAAGGGGGAAGTTACGTTCACAAGATAGAACATCAGTTGAGCAATTCAAAGGGGAAGATGAAAGACAACTGAGCGTTGATTAGTACCTGTAAACTAATCTGTAAGGTTGATAAGTACCCGTAAACTTATCTCAACGGTTGCAAAGCCCGCGTAAGCTTTGTGGTTTGTCCAGAAGAACTTGGACTGAGTTGTGTGGACTCACAACTCCCCGTAGACGTAGGAGTTATCTCCAAACCACGTAAATTCTTGTGTGTTGAGTTTATTTTTCAGTAACTTATTGCATATTCAACTGACTAACTAACATACAAACTGCATTCTTCCATATCAACTGTCTTGGTATTTGACCAACCTTGCGCTTAAGCGTGAGTTGATTTTATACGAGTTAATTTCCACCACATTCCGCACAACACTTCTCTTCCAGCTGAGTTGTCTTACTCGGTTGTGTTATTTTTAGGGGGTTGTTTCTAAAAGTTTTATCTGGTGTATTTCCCCCCCCCCATACACCAGAACTCGTATCGGGACCATCATTAATGATCGTGACCATAAATTTGAACGAATTCTAAGAAGGTTCGGATTTTGATAAGAGACGGAGAATCGAGATTAAAAGCCGATAGAAAAGTCGAATAAGGAAAACCTTTTTAATAATAATGAGTGTTATTGGTTGATGAACGATATTGTAGTTAACGACTTTTCGATCCGAGAGACGAGATGTTTTGAGTTTAAGTTAATAAACGAGAATTCGAAGAATGAAATAGGAATTTGAACTTGAATTGGTATAGTAATTGGTTAGTTGAAAATGACGAGGAAATGCTCTTCGTTTGTTAAATCAAAAGACGTGAATGTGAAGCCGATTAAGGGATACTGCATGTTGACTGTATTAAGATGAATATTTCGTGAAAATAAAAGTGGAATAACATTAATCAAACCTAGGGAATCGTGCGTCGAGTTTTGTCGAGCATTAGGGTTTCGCGCGACTGTTTTGCGACGTTTCACGGAAACTGTCATAATTCCTAGCTCACTTAATGAAATCGAGATTTGTAAATTGGAGAGTAAACTAGACACCGGTACATTTCTTTTGGTATAAATTACATCCTCTGTTTTAAGTTTCTCTGTTCTGTGAGAACTCCAGAACTACTGTAATGTGCAGTAAGTTTCCAAAGCTTAGTTTCGTAAGTTGAATCCTTTTCAACTTTGTTCCTTGTGAACTTTTAAGTCATTATAAGTTATCGACATCCATTATCTACTGACCTAAGTGTCGAGTAATGAGCCGAGTGAGTTTGTAGATGAGAATTGATCGAAGTCTCATTTATTAGATAATCAAAAGAAAGTAGTAAAAGTGCAAATGCCTAAAAAGACTAAAATTGGTTTCGATTTCCTGTTTCTTTTATCGTTACGTTCAAGTTGCTTAAGTTTGTTTACTTACGATAAAAGGAGGAAGTCAGCACCGAGGATAGGACGGAAGACCAGAGACGGAAGCTCGAATAGTAGTTCTGTAATCAGTAAGGTGGGCTTTTCTATATACAAAATAAAAGAGCGATGCTCGAAAATCTTTGTTTACAAGCTTTGATAATTGTATTTTCAACGTGATAATCAGAGGATTAAATGATTTGTTTTTATGTGAGTTCTCTTGTACCCTTCTGAGTTAGCCGACCTGCTATCCAGATTTATTAGTTAGCCGACTTGCTAACTAAAATGATCGGACTTTGAGTTAGCCGACTTGCTATCCAAAGTTAGTGTACACAGTAGCCGTTGTGTGTGGAACCCTGTTGAAGGGTGGCCAACCACGGTGATAAATATTTGACGGAAATATCTCGTTTCCGGATTTTAAACGACGTTATAAAAGTCGAGAAATAATTTCTTAGATAGTTACGTATTCGACGAAATCTAATTCATCCGTTAGATTAGAAATAAATCACGTACTCGGAAAACCTAATTCGTTTTTCAAAATCCGAGAAAAAGTCGGGATTAGACAGTCTGAAATTCGCCCGGAAAAATCATAAAAACTGACTTTCTCCGGTGAACTCGTATCGAAGAAAAAGTGAATGTAAATTCTGACGGTTTTTTCAATCTGAGTTTTCGGACGAAAAATATATCGGACGCGAAAACCCTAATACAGTAGTCGTTCGACCGACTTCTGGAATTTATTTTTTAGAAACGGATGTCACCGTAAATCTTAGAATCAGAAATCCTTAACTTAGGCGTGCAAAGCCTTAATTATTAATTAACTTTTTATTTTAATGACGCAATAATTATCCGGGGTATTACATCCTACCCCTCTAACAAGAAATTTCGTCCCGAAATTTGCATACCTTCTTCAAAAAGGTGAGGGTACTTTTCTTTCATCTTCTCTTCGAGTTCCCACGTGGCTTCTTCTTGCCCGTGGTGATTCCATAGCACTTTTACTATTGGTATCGACTTGGTTCTTAACTCTTGTATTTTACGATCCAAGATTGTTAATGGTTTCTCTTCATAACTCAAGTCAGATTCAAGAACGACGTTTTGCTGGTTAATTACGTGCTTAGGATCAAAAACATATTTTCTTAACTGAGCTACGTGAAACACGTTATGGACATTTCCTAGACTTGACGGTAAGGCCAATCTATAAGCAACAAGTCCTACTTTTTCGAGAATCTCGTAAGGTCCAATAAACCTCGGTCTGAGTTTACCCTTAACTCTGAATCTAACGATTCCTTTAGATGGTGAGATCTTGAGGAAAACCTTTTCCCCAATTTCAAAACTATGATTGGTTCGACGATCGTCGGCGTAAGATTTTTGTCGGCTCTGGGCCTCTTTCATTCTAACTCTAATCTGACGAATGATCTCGATCATTTCACTGACTGCATCGGGTCCTAGGTTCTTTCTTTCACCTACTTCATCCCAATAAAGTGGTGATCTACATTTCTTTCCATACAAAGCCTCGTAAGACGCCATTCCTATCATCGTCTGATAACTGTTATTGTACGCGAATTCAACTAAATGTAAGATATCTTCCCAATTCGCGCTTCGATCCAATACTACAGTTCTTAGCATATCAACGAGTATCTGAATCATTCTTTCGGATTGTCCATCCGTCTGGGGGTGAAAAGCTATACTAAAATTAAGTTCGGTCCCTAACTCTTTCTGCATCGTGATCCAAAATCTCGAAGTGAATTTGGTATCTCTATCTGATGTTATCGACTTTGGTATTCCGTGCAGACGTACAATCTCACGGACATACAGCTGTGCTAACTTCTCTGACCCGTAGGTAATCTTAATCGGTAAAAAGTGAGCTGATTTAGTGAGTCTATCAATAACTACCCAGATGGCAGTGTTTCCTCTTCTTGACTTAGGCAAACCTGTTACAAAATCCATAGCTATATCTTCCCATTTGCATTCTTGAATACTTAATGGCTGTAACAATCCATATGGTCTTTGGTGTAGAGCTTTGACTTGTTGACAAACCAAACATCTTTCTACAAACGAGGCAACATCTCGTTTCAAACCGTTCCACCAAAAATTATTTCTTAAATCTTGATACATCTTCGTACTCCATGGGTGTCCTGTATATGGCATATCGTGAGCCTCACTCATGATATCGTTCTTCAATTCATCATCTTCAGGGATATAAAGTCTGTCTTCAGGGATACAAAGTCTGCCTCGGAAAAACCGTCCTGTTTATCCGTTCTTATCCTTAGTCGAAGCTTCTCAGTTGATTCGTCCTTTCTCTGTGCACTTATGATTCTTTCTCGTAAATCTGATGTAGCTTCGAGTGTTGCTATTTGGTTTTTTATCGTTTCAGGTGCATCGAGCACTTCAAAGTTAATTTCCTCAAACTCTCGTACAAGATCTTCTTCCACAACAAAGAGACATCCTAACTTGGTTGGAGTCTTGCGACTCAGCGTGTCAGCTACCACATTTGCTTTTCCTAGATGATAGTTGATTCCACAATCATAATCCTTGACTAATTCGAGCCATCGTCTTTACCTCATGTTCAATACCTTTTGCTCGAAAAAGTACTTCAAACTCTTATGGTCCGTAAAAATCTCAACCCTAACACCATAGAGATGGTGTCTCCAAATCTTCAGCGCATGCACAACGGCTGCTAGTTCTAAGTCGTGGGTTGGATACTCAACTTCATGAGGTCGAAGTTGTCGTGAAGCATAAGCTATCACCTTTCCATCTTCCATCAAAACATAACCTAATCCGTTCTTCGAAGCATCTGTATAGACCACGTATTCCTTATTCGCTTCTGGCAAGGCCAACACTGGTGTTGTGGTTAACTTGTCATTGAATGTCTGAAAACTCTTCTCGCATTCATCCGTCCATTTATACTTGTTTTCCTTTCGAAGTAGTTGCGTCATAGGTCTAGCAATCGTTGAAAATCCTTCGATGAATCTTCTATAATAACCGGCTAAACCTAAGAAACTCCTGATTTTGTTCGGACTTGTTGGCGATTTCCAATCGTGTACTGCCTCTACCTTGGCAGGATCTACCTTGATGCCTTCTACTGACATGATGTGTCCAAGGAACATTACTTCCTTCAGCCAAAACTCGCACTTACTGAATTTGGCGTAAAGCTTCTCGGCTCTAAGCATTTCTAAAACTACTCTCAAGTGTTCCTTGTGTTCTTCCTCATTCTTGGAGTAAATGAGAATGTCGTCGATGAATACTAAAACAAATTTGTCTAAGTACGGGTGAAAGATTCTATTCATGAGATCCATGAATACTGCGGGAGCGTTAGTCAAACCAAATGGCATAACTAGGAATTTGTAATGGCCATATCTGGTTCGGAAAGCAGTCTTAGGTATGTCCTCGGGTTTGATTTTCAATTGATGGTACCCAGATCTTAAGTCTATCTTTGAAAAGACTCCTGCGCCCTTAAGCTGATCAAAGAGGTCTTCTATCCTTGGCAAAGGATACTTATTCTTAAGGGTGATTTTATCTAATTCACGATAGTCTATGCACATCCTCATAAAACCATCCTTCTTTCTGACAAACAAAACAGGTGCTCCCTAAGGTGAAACACTCGGTCTAATGAATCCAAGATCTAAAAATTCTTGCAACTGGATCTTAAGCTCTTCTAATTCTTTCGGTGCCATCCTATATGGGGCTTTCGATTTGGGGGCCGATCCTGGTTCTAAGTCAATCGAGAAACGGTGCACAAGTCAATCTGGAAAAACGTCTTCATATTCGTTAACAACTTCAATCGAGAAATGGTGCACAAGTCAATCTGGAGAAACGGCCGATCCTGGTTCTAAGTCAATCTGGAAAAACGTCTTCATATTCGTTAACAACTTTCACGTCTTGAATGGTCTTCTCGGCTCCTGGTTCTCCAACTAGGTATACAAGATAAACGGTGCAACCCTTCTTCTTCATCAACTTCTTGGCTTGTAAAGCGGATATTATCGGTACTCTGTTGCCCATTGCAATCCCATGAAATTCTGTCGGTTCTTTTCCTGGTGGTTGGAAAGAGATTTTCCTCTTGCTGCAGAGAATCGTGGCATAATTCTCTGACAACCAGTCCATTCCTATGATTATATCTACGTCCCACATTATCATAACATTCAAATTGTTCGCCTTAACCTTAAGAGTTTCGATTTCTAATTCTAGGTTAGAGCAAACATGCGTGGAAGTAGTGATCTCTCCTGAAGGTGTAGCTATTCTCATAGCGTGTTCAGCTCGTACAGGTCTAATATCTAAGTTATCCGCACACGAACCAGCAATAAAAGAATGCGATGCGCCAGTATCAAACAGTATCTTAATAGGGATGTTGTGAAGTTTTCTCATACCTGCTAGGTTTCCTTTTCCTTTATTTTGCGCACCCTGTTTGATCGCACATGCCCTTGCATTCTGTTGTTGTTGAGCGTGCTGCTGGAACTGCTGTTGGGTCATCTGCTGTTGCGGCTGCACTTGAATCGCTCTCAAAGGCTGGGGCTGTCCATAATGGTTCTGTCCTGCCGCTTGCAATGACTTCGGGCACTCTCTCTTCATATGTCCTTTCTGTCCGCAGTTAAAGCAAACACTCATGCCTGCTTGACAAACGCCGGGATGCGTCCTATTACACTTTTGACAAACAGGAAAGGTAACCCTCCCTGGGTTCTTATTTCCATGGTTGTAATTCCTTTCTTGTCCCTGTGGCTAACCTTGCTGATTATTTCCTCTCCCTTGCCCTGCCTGTCTATTTCCTTGTAAAAACAACCCTGACTGATTGGTTCCCTGCCACGGTTTCTTTCCAAAATTGTTGTTCGGGTTAGGCTGCTGATAGCCTTGTTGATTGCCACTTCTCTGATTTCCCTGATTGTTATAGTTCTTATTATATCCACTGCTATTTCCTCCTTCCCATTTTCTTTTCCCTTGGTAGTTGTTATTGTTGTTGTTGTTGTAATAGCCTCGGTTTGGATTCTGAATTTGGGCTGGTGCGGTTGTTATTGCTTTTCTTTCGTCAGGCACTACGGCCTCCATCTCTAGGGCTTGCCCTAAAACTTCCGTGTAGCTCAGCCCTCCATGACTGGCTAATGCGATTCCAAATTCATGCTTCAGTCCCCCACAGAACTTCTTTGCTATTTTATCTTCAGTATCTACTTGAGCAGGCGCATACCTCGACAATTCACAAAACTTGGCGTCATATTCTGTTACTGTCATCTTTCCTTGTTTCAGATTATAGAACTCAGCCTCCTTCTGAGCTCTATAGGTCTTAGGTACATACTTACCATATAGTGCTTCCTTGAATTCTTCCCAGGTAAAACGAGCCAGATGCTCTGTGGGTATAACCTTCTGTCGAGCTTCCCACCATGACACACAACAGTCGCTCCTCATTAGTACATCTGAGGAGTTTGAAAATCCTTTCGATAGATCGCACTCAAAGCTCAGCATCGCTTGGGCTACCAGATCCATTGAACATAGGTGGGTTACGTTTGAGGAATAAGTCCTCAATGTCATGACGAGGTGGTGGTGAAGGTGGTGATGGTGATGGTGGGGTATTATGGTGTTCTTGTTCATCCTCCCTATCATTCTGTGCTGGACGTCTACCACGTCCCTGGGCCTACCAGGTCTTCCTCGGTTGTTTACTACTCTCGGCGGCATATTTTCTTTTGAAACTATAAGAACAAAACTCTAATTAGCACCTTACTTTTAAGCCTTCTTTTACTTACTAAACCTTTTCTCAACTTAAACAAGTTCACGGAAAATAAAACTGATAAAAGCTTCGATACTTAGCTCTTTAAACTTTTAACTTCTCGGTTAAACCGAAATATTCATCTAAACTTTTTCTTACAAATGCATTTAGAAGAAACTTTTCATAAGATTAAGCCCACTTTCGGGTCATCATATATATATATATATTATATACACGTCAAAAAGAATATTAGTTTTGCCTCCAACAAGGACTTATACAAAAAGGTTAGACTACGACTAGTCTAAACTAGGCTAACTGCCTATCTATGAACTGGGTGCACTAACAAGTTGCATATCTGTATTTACTGGAAGTACTAGAACGAAAATGATCCCAAAAACTTCGTATCCGCGAGAGTACTACAAAAGGATAGTTACTGATCCGACTATTTACAAGACAAAAGAAGACTTCTACTACTACTACGCGTCTAAGACGCACTGCTCAACAAGCTGCTGTCGAGTCACTGTTGCCCTCTACGGCCTGCAACTCCTTGAGGTCCTCCTCAGGGTCCTTTTCGGGGTCCTCCTCCATTGGATCCTCCTCCGGATCCTTCTCCTCAAAATCTGAACCAAAGACGAGCTGAAGTACCTCGTCAACCCTCAAAGTAGTGCCGTCCAGAAGTGTAAGTGGTGGTGGTGAAGGCACGTCTGAAGTAGTCCTCTCTGAGTCTGAAATCAGGTAGTCTGAACTAGATACCACTACACGCTTCTTCAGGGGAAGAAGGTGCTCAGGAAGTGAACTGGACGCATACACCTCTGCAGAACGGGCCCTAGATGGCCCCGCCTCATCCTGTCCCCAGACTCTAGTCCACTCAGCACAGATCTCTTCCAATGGTGTAAGAGGAGATGGTAACTCTAACATCACAGCCAGCTTTGCGTCTCTCTCAAGGTACTCGTCTCCTAGAACTAATCCCTCACTAGGTGACAACACTGGTGGCAGCTCCAACAGTGCAGCAAACTCTGGGTCTAGGGCTAACGGCTCAGGCTCAAACTCAACCTCAGCCTCTGTCGGAATGTGAAGGTAGGGAAGGTGCTCCTCAATCGGGATAGTCCACATAACCCGACTGTGAAAGAACTGCCCATGTATGGCTAAAGCAAAACCAGCAAAGTCGCCGATCGGCTTGGGGTCATCGCCGATCAGTGCGACGTGGTACCAGGATATGGCATGGGCCCACTCATGCCACTCGTCGGGCAGCCGTACAATCAGGTCGGCCATCACCTGATGCTCAGTAACAAAGTGACGAGCTGCGTAGAAGCGTGCAGCGAAGTCACTAACCAACTGTCCAATGTCATGATTCAAATCCACCTCATAGTCATGGTACTCATCTCAAATCTCATCAACTATTGTACGCTGTCTCAAAGGTCGACTCTTCCGAGCCGTAACACGTGTAGTAGGCCTCCTACAAAGTTTTAAGAGAACATGGATCAGTAACTGGTAGGGTAATTAACATATCTTAAAGAATTCTTAAATTACAATCAGAATATTTCATTATTCAAAATTGCAATACTTAAATCACTTAATCACCACTAATCTTAATCATCTAGCAATTTCAAGAAAATTGCACTCAAACAATCATATAAAAAAATTTTACGATTTTATTTTCATCCTTTTGCTTATTATTCTTTTACTTTCTCACTTTATTTCTTTCTCGAAGAAAATTTCTTGACGATTTCTTTCCATTCTTTTAACTTGTCAACTTATTTATTCTTATTCTTCTTGTTATTTTTTATTTATTTCCTTAAAAGGAAATTCTCACGGCTTTCATTTTCAAAAACAAGTCGACTCCAACGAGTCTGTTGTTCATGTCACTTTACACAGGTGACATTCGTTTATTCTCTTTGATCCCTTTTATTCTGTCCTTTCTGATCCGATTGTTTCTTGGAAATTTCGGAACCAACGCTTCTTAGAACGTCTATGTTCTCAAAGAATCGGGAAGGCCTTAAAATTCGTCTAAATTCTCATGCCAATAAAACATTTTGAATAAAGAAATTATAACTCATATAATTTCACATACTTTCACATACTTTCACATAGTATAGCATTCATGCTTTCACATACTTTCACATAATTCACAAAGTATAACTTTTATACTTTAATCACATTCATACTTGCATACTTATTCTCAATCATACTTGCATACTTTATTCACAAGTTCTTGCATACTTAATCAAAAATTTCTTCTTAAAAGAAATCATACTTCTGAAATTGTTTCCTTACTTTTCTTCTTTGATTGAGTTGACGTAGCGGGAGGTTGAGTTGTCGTCTACACTCTTATACTTAGTGTTACGACTTAACTTTACTTGAAAGAAGCCTCGGGTATAGAGTATATGCAAATACTCTATCTTACTACTCGAAAGAAATTCGTATGCAGAGCAGAAACGATTGCTCTGATACCACTCTGTCACAGCCCCAAATCCCGAGGGACGGCAAAGCCGGGGTGCGACTAGGGGTTGGATTAAAGAAGCGGGGAAGAAGGGGGATGAATGAGAATGAATGAATAAACAGATATTAATAATCGAATAACTTCTATGAACGAGACTTCATTATATAAAAGGAAGAGTTGATCTCGAGGATCACTCGACAAGGTTATCAAAAGAAACAGAGTTCATTATATGAACTTAGACTCGAAAGATATATACAATAACACAAAACAGTTTGGAGTTTGGCAGCGGAAAAACGTAGAACTTATACTCTGATCTTCTTTCCTAAACCATTCTACTCAACATCAACCACCGCCGCTCCCGTCACTCAACCTGCACATTTTATAAAACATATACAGGGCTAAGTACAAAAGCACTTAGTGGGCACATTGCCGAAAACATATAATAAGTATAGATAAATCAGGCATCTCATTTCTGTAGCACACCGGGGTTTTTCATTAAAGGCCCGTGTCTACTAAACATTTTCTTCTCTCATAAATCACTCGCGCGAGCATTTTCTGACTGATGTTACGTTCAATCTTGTCCAATAATTATCACCGTGGCTGGCCACCCCTCAATAGGGTTCCACACACAACGGCTACTGTGTACACTAACTTTGGATAGCAAGTCGGCTAACTCAAAGTCCGATCATTTTAGTTAGCAAGTCGGCTAACTAATAATTCTGGATAGCAGGTCGGCTAACACAGAAGGGTACAAGAGAACTCACACAAAAAAAAATCATTTCATGCTCTGATTATCACGTTGAAAACACAATTATCAAAGCTTGTAAACAAAGATTTTCGAGCATCGCTCATTTATTTTGTATATAGAAAAGCCCACCTTACTGAATACAAAACCACAATTCGAGCTTCCGTCTCTGGTCTTCCGTCCTATCCTCGGTGCTGACTTCCCCCTTTTATTGTAAATAGACAAATTTAATAACTTTATCGCAACGATAAAAGAAACAGGAAATCGAAATCAGTTTAGACTCTTTTAGGCTTTTGCACTTTACTACTTTCTTTTGATTAACTAATAAACGAGACTTCGATCAATTCTCATTTATAAACTGACTCGGCTCATTACTTGACACTTAGGTCAGTAGATAATGGATGTCGATAACTTATAACGACTTAAAAGTTCATAAGGAATGAAGTTGAAAAGGATTCAACTTAGGAAATTAAGTTTTGAAATCTTTCTGCACAAGTCAGTGATTATGGGGTTCTCACAGAACAGAGCATATTAAAACAGGGGATGAATTTTATACTAAAAGAAAGCCACGGGTATCTAGTTTACTCTCCAATTTACGGATATCGATTTCGTTAAGCGAGCTAGAAGTTATGACAGTTTCCGTGAAACGTTGCAAAACAGTCACGCGAAACCCTAATGCTCGACAAATCTTGACGCACGATTCCCTAGGTTCGATCAATACTATTCCACTTTTATTTTTGCGAAATTTCCATCTTAAGACAGTCTATATGCAGTATCCCTTAATCGGGTTCACATTCACGTCTTTTGATTAAACAAACGACGAGCATTTCCTCGTCATTTCCAACTAACCAATTACTATACCAAAACTATTTCTAATTCAATTCCTATTTCATCTTTGTTTATCAACTTCTCGTTTCTTAACTATAACTCATAACATCTCGTATCTCGGATGGAAAAGTCGTTAACTACAATATCGTTCGTCAATCAATAACAATCATTATTATCAAAAAGTTTTTCCTTATTCGACTTTACTATCGGCTTTTAATCTCGTTTCTTCGTCTCTTAACGTAAATCAAATCTTCTTAGAATTCGTTCAAACTTTATGGTTACGATCATTAACTAACAAGATTATCATAGGTTCAAATCACAAACTTAAAACATTATTCATGCTCGACTTATCGACGATTGCTCGCCTCTTACTAAAAATCCTACGTTCTCCGTTTTCGTTCAAATTTTACAACAACGATCATTATCTATCAAGAATCACTAATATGCGAACCATATTATCAAAACATTAACGAGCTTCAACTTATCGATGGATTTCCGTCTCTTACGTTTTTCAATTTATTTTTAGAAAAATTTTAAATAAATATATATTCATCTACATACATACTACATCTCATTTCCATTAACAAATCATGCATATCATATCATCTTCTTCATCAAATCCTCACTTGTTCTTCTCTTACATTTTCATTTTTATTTTTAGAAAATTCTAATTTAATTCATGAAGTCAATTAACAACATGTAGAAAACTAATTCATCAATCAAACAACAAGAAAATCGAACTAGGAAAAACCCCTAAAATCTATAAAAATTTCAGTAATAACCTAACTAAGGGGGGGGGAGATGATTCCTTCGATTTCAATCCATAAAATCTATTCCTAAGCATACTATATCTTGAATTAAACAAAGGTTCAACATGCTTCTTCATCCTCTTAATTTCGAAAAAAAATGGAGATGATGGAATCAAGATTTTGTTCGGTTCATAACGTAGACGAAGTTCCTACCTTGCGGAATATGAACTCGGAAATGAAATTAATCGGTAGACGGGAGACTTGTGTTCTTGAGAAAGCTTGAAGAAGATGATTTTAATGGAGGAATTTGAGAGAGAATGGGGAGAGAGAGATTATGGGGGCGGTAATGAAGAAGGAGGGAGAGAGGTGATGACTAGCCATTTTACTATTCCATAAAGGTGTAAAAATCTAACAACAAAGGTGGTGATTCGTTAAGGGGCGTTTGGGCGCGAAATATTTGACGGAAATATCTCGTTTCCGGGTTTTAAACGACGTTATAAAAGTCGAGAAATAATTTCATAGATAGTTACGTATTCGACGAAATCTAATTCGTCAGTTAGATTAGAAATAAATCACGTACTCGGAAAACCTAATTCGTTTTTCAAAATCCGAGAAAAAGTAGGGATTAGACAGTCTAAAATTTGCTCGGAAAAATCATAAAAACTGACTTTCTCCGGTGACATATCGAAGAAAAAGTGAATGTAAATTCTGACGGTTTTTCAATCTGAGTTTTCGGACAAAAAATCCATCGGACGCGAAAACCCGAATACAGTAGTCTTTCGACCGGCTTCTGAAATTTATTTTCAGAAATAGATTTCACCGTAAATCTTAGAATCAGAAATGCTTAACTTAGGCGTGCAAAGCCTTAATTATTAATTAACTCTTTATTTTAATGACGGAATAATTATCCGGGGTATTACAGCATGATTCGATTTCCGAAATCCAAAGAAAAGTTGAGACATGATAGTCCAAATTTCGCCCGGAAAAATAAATAAAACTGACTTTTACCAGTAGACTTGTATCGCAAAATAAGTGAATGTAAAGTCAGACGGTTTTTCGATCTGAGTTCTCGAACGAAAATTCTATGGGACGCGAAAACCCTAATACAGTAGTCGGTTGAACAACTCTTGAAATTTATTTTCAGAAACGGATTTCACCGTTAGTCTTAGTACTGAGATTCCTTAACTTAGGCATGCAAAACCTTAATTAATTATTAAATTTTTATTTTAGTGACGGAAGAAATATCCGGGATATTACACTAATTGTCATCGTGGCCTTATTAATATGGGTGATGTTCCAAGTTGGCTTACTGGTCAAATCTTCTCGAGCACCGTAGAATCCACTGTAAGATAGAACCTGTATGAGCCATTGTGACAGGGAAATTAGTGAAGCCATCTTAACATATATTGTGCATTAAATAAAATATACCAACTTTTGTAAATTCTAAAGATATATTGAGCAGTAACAAATGCTATTAACAATTTTTTGAGCAGTCACTATGAAACTACAATTTTTTTATTAAAGAACCAAAATAATCCAAATCCCCTAAAATGTAATAGATATCTTATTTTTCCCAGTAACAAAATAGATATCCAATGTTTGCTAAATCAGTAAAAAAAAACCTTTTTGTGAATGCACAATAAAAGATGTTAAACAACTTACAATATTAGGAGAAGTAGCCTAAATGCCAACAAATTTTACAACAGAAACAATAATAATATTTGAAAAAAAAAGCCCAGTAACAATTTAAATATCCTATTTTTTGTTCAACCAGTAAAAAAAGATTTTTTAGGAATGCACAGAAGAACTTTTTAATCCACAAACCATATTGATCAGTAACTAAAATACAAACAAACATTTTCTCCAGTAACAAAAAAATATACAATTCTTCAATTTTCAGAAATTGGAAAAATGAAAATGTAAAACCAACAAGTGTTACTTCAGTAAAACTTCAAACTTTTGCCCATTACCAAAAAAAATATCCACTTTATGTGATGATAGTGTAACATAGTACATGAGGCAGCCATCGTTGCATTAACATATCTCTTGACTATTTGATATCTTCAGCATCAAACTTATGCGCCTTCGAGTCATAAATTATGAGGTTGTGAGTTGGAAATTCAATCTCCAAAGCAGCCCATCCATATAGCCCATGGTACACTGTCACAAGCTGTTTAAACATAGATCATTCAATTAGCATTGGAGTATTTCAATTAAAGAGTTACAGAACAAAATTATCAGAAACATATATTCTTTTCCAAAATATTAATTACCCGATCATATGTTCTTTTTGATTCTTCCAACCAGGAATCTCTCCATGCACATGCTGAGCTAACTTGTACAGATAGGATACTGAAATACCTTCATCCTCATCTGGGTCAAACTGGCTCAGGTTCTCATGACTGTTGTACTGATGCCACATCTCATATAATTTTTTTCTAAAAAAATGAATAATAATCCAAATTACATAACAGTTTCCAAATTAATGCTACAAAAATATAAATAAATGATCTAACAATGAATCGAGGTGATATAATGCCCATCCGTGGATCAACTGCTTTAACCTTTGTATACTCAGGGAAGCTGTACAGGCAGGATAAATAAGCCTCGATGTGAGCCATCTTGAGTTCCTGTATGTCATCTTCAATAACCTTGAACCATTAAGCATCAACAGCATCTGGAAGCCCTACATTCCTCCTACAAATATAGCAACTCAATGCCAGTAATTCCTTCCCCTTTTCTCTTCATCTTTTGTTGTTTTTTGTCAGAGGCCATTTGTGTGACATCATGCGCACTATTGCAAGCTTCTTCAATGAATTCAGGTGGCTCCTCTCCAAAGGCAATATTTCGTACTGGCATCTTGAATGGCTCTCCGGTTGTCTACTGCATTTCACATAATGAAGTACACTTCACAAATGTTAGATCAATACGCACAGAGTTTTATAACTGTCCTCATAAGTCAACCTTAAAAATTGTAAACTTACCAAATTATGTATTGTGCAGTCACATATTCAATTATATTTTTTTTATTATTTCACCAAAAAAATCATACCCCTTAAATTGTGTGAGAGTAGACACAAAAATACCTTCAGTCTTTTTGAGTTGAAAATTGATTATGTTAATTATCCATAAAACCTAAACCCAATTGTAATTAAAAACTAGCACTATATCAATATTTTGTACAGTAACTGAAAAGATGGCACAGTTTTTGTGAATTCACTAATACAATGGACACACATTAAACTATATTGTGCAGTAACAAAAATTAAGTCACATTCTTTTACCAGTAACAAAAATAAATTCACACTTTTTTACAAGTAACATAATTGAATATACTTAACATAATATTATCATTAAATAAACACTATAACTGTATCATTTTTAGTGTAGTCACTAAATCAATTATTTTTTTGTGTGTGAATTCACTTAATAGATTGGACACACCTTCAACTATATTGTGCAGTAACAGAAATAATTCCAAAGGTATAGTTTAATATAGTAAAATATTTATCTTCTTGTTAAGTCACAAAAAAAATCCCTACACATTTCAGTAAATTGCACAGTAACAAATAAAAGTTTGAAAGTCACAAAGAATATGTAAAATGTACATACCAACCCACAATCTGTAACAATGTATTCCCCCCCCCCCCCAACCAAATGCGATGGCGATTATGTTGTCAATTTTTTTTCCCTTGAACAATAAATAGTATCAATGAACTATGTCAAAATTATTTCATTAAAAAAATTAAATTGATATACCTTATCACTTTTCACTCCAACATCCGGTTTTTCCACATTGATATTTTTACCACTCACTGTGGTTGGGCTTGCAAGATTCACATGCTCCGCCACACTTCCAATCTGTCATATACAAAATATATTTGTTATGGTTGTTTACACAAACTAAACAAAGAAAATAAAACTAAAACCTCCTCTTTATTTTGCTGAAAAGATTCGTAGGCGATTACGCCGCCTTATTCTCCTTCAATTTTCTTTTCTGTTTTGTCATTTCCAAACGATATCAATATGCAATTCCTAGTACCAATTTATAAACAAAGGACAACCATTACTGTCTCTCTCAGTCTGCTCATGAGTTCTTCTTCATCTTTGAAGAGACCAAATTTTGTATGATTTTCGAGTCTTATTTTAGGTCTAGATCGAGTCGTTTTGTGTGTTTCTATTCGTCTTTAGTGTCTGGAAGGACACATTGTGAAGGTAGGGACGTATAGGGCAAACCGTAACAAAACTGGGCAGAAATGGGCAAGATATGACCGAATTCCGCAATAGACATTTTGGGCGTAGATACCAAACACTTTGGGCAAGGAAATGAAGCTCGCAGCTTTGCCAAGGAAGCAGACATTCAGAATTAAAGCCGCTCGCTTCACAACCTGACTAAATCAAGTACCATGCAGGATCAAGTCATTTGGGCAAGAAAAGATGTAAAAAGGCCAAGGCGTAAGGCAGAGCACAGAAGAAAGGCAGGAGTACACGTCTTGGGCATGGAGATCTACGACAGTTCAGCATATCAAGAAAGAGTGCGGCGCAAAAAAGAGATTAATCTACAAGGAAAGAGTGCGGACCATGTAAGAGATCAATCTTATCCAAGTAGTCAACAAGGGAGACATTAATTCCATCTTTATCCATGAAGATTCGTCCATATCAAAATCTGCTAAATAAGGAAAGTCTCTTGGTCAACAGAAGCTGACAGCTGGCAGACAGCTCGCCCAAACCTAGCTGCTATCAACTTACCCAATGGGCTGAGCCTCCAAGACCCACGAATTTCACCTCTATAAATACTCCTAGATAGCAAACCATATGTATCTCTTATCAACTCTTAACCTTTGAATCTTTAGTTTCTTATCTTCTTTAGTCTAGGGTTTTCTTTCTTTTGTTCGAGAGTTTGCCCCTTCGGGGGCAAACTAACTTTTTATACTCTTAACCTTTGAATCTTTAGTTTCTTATCTTCTTGCTATTTACTTTATGCCTAGGTAGTTATACAAATCTGTGTTTAGGCAAGATGACACTGCAGAAGCATTAAATCGTGATGTTGATTTGGGCAAATGGAAAAGCTATATATATGTGTGTTCCCGAGGCGTTAGGCAATGATCCTAAAGTATTTTGTCTGTCCCAAGAGATCGTCCGGCCGGTGGGCAATTGGATGCATGCAGATCCCTTAAAAGTGAGGTAGCTTAGACCAACAGGGATTGGGAGAGAGTTTCCCTACGCTCCTTGAGGGCGGTAACTCTCAGGTTGAACTTGAGCAGAGCCGATCGTAGTACGCTGGCGCTGGTGAAAAGTCGGAGCGGGATCCTCGTATAGCATAGGGCCGGAACGGGTTTGTCTAGTGCCCAAAGCTGCTTGTTTCAATCTATGCCCCTTGAGGAATGCCGGGGGGTGAGTTGGGCAAGTTAGGAAGCCTGGAGTGAGAATGCCACGCAGGATTCACAAAGTAAGGATGAGCTGGGCAAATCGTGGCTGTAGGCGTGACAACGTGACAGTAGGACTATGACGCGATTTGCCTATAATCGTTGACACACATACGTACCATATATCCTTGCATCGATGAAGACGTCTTGTTTGTGCAATTGACTCGACAGCCAAATCCAGGTTTGTCTTTTATCTTTTATTTATGTTTTAGCTAACATTTATTTTCCTCTTTGGCCAAGACGTGTCCGTGCAAAACCCAAAACCTTTGGATGACCCGTGACCAAAGAGAAAGCTACACAAACTCCTCATAGGATCGACCCTATACTTGCTGCTAGCTGATCCAGGTAGTGGGAAATAGGATAATTATAAATATATTTTGTACGTGACTAAACGACGGTCACGTCAAAATTGGCACCGTTGCCGGGGAGTTGTGTTTCCAGTAGTTTTCTCTTTTTTTTCCTTGTTTAGTTTTTTTTTGTGTGTGCCGAGCTAACCGTGCAGGAAAACTTCATGAGTGACTTTGGGATTGGAGGACGAATGCATAGTGACCAAGGCGCACCTGTAGAAAGGGCAAGACAAGTGGACATGAGTCCATCTACTAGTCAAAGGACAAGTCTAGCCTACTCTGGGCATGACACGGAATGAAAAGTGGAGTTTCTGGAGCTCCAAGATCTAGTCGACGACTAAAAGATGGAGGCCACGTTGTGCCCACGACGTAAACTAAGGCGCTTGATAGGAGGCAACCTGGTACCTATTCTTTTTATTTTCTTTGTCTTTTTCTTTTTGTTTAAACTCTAGACTAGGTAGTATTTTTGTATGAGGTATGGTTTGTTCATGATGTGCAGGAGCTAGGACACGGAAGCAACAATGGAAAGGCATTCAGAAGCGATGGCATGACCACCACTAAGACTTTCTTTCCTCAAACTTTGGTACGGGACAAGAGGAGTCTGAAATCCCCGAGTTGGAAGGCATTTACGTTTACCAGCTTGGGCGAGTTGGAGGAGGATGCTGTCGCACACAACGAGATGTTGCTGAGGATGTCCCTTGCCCGAGCTGAAGAACATGAAGCTGCCCAATGAGTTTACCACGATGAGGAAGGAAATTCCTTCTACAAGCCGCCAGCGAGGGCACGATATGCCTGCAAAGACTTTCTCTCTAGATCATCCGGAGGGGGCAGACCGTACATCTGCCATGCCCAAACAGCAAGAAGTAGTTAACCTTGAAGAGCTTGACTAGACTGAAAGGATAAGTTATTGGAACATGGAGACCTTTGAGCCACTCAGAATGCCCAAATTGCCCACGTCAGGTGCCATGCTATTACCTCCTTCATAATTGTTTCCTCCCAATTTTGTTAGTTTTAGGTTTCTTGTTTCAAGTCTTTGTTGAGTTGGTCCTTTAATCGACCCACTTTACCGAAAGTAAAGTGTGTGGGTGGGAGGACCGTTTTCTTTTGTGTCTTTTCTTTTCTTCTTTGAGTATGTTGTTAGCCTACCCTTATACCATAGACTTTGCCCAAGGCAAAGTGTGTGGGCATGGGGGTTGATGTTGTTTTATTTTTGAGTCTGTACCTCTTGCCCACTTTGCTGAAAGTAAAGTGTGTGGGAGGAGCGTCTTCTTGTGTATAGGTTTGCATGCTTAGGATAATATGATGATGTTGAGCATAACATAATTCTGAGTTATATGATATAGGCATGTTTGTATTTCGGTATAAGCATGATCGTATGTAAATAGGGATGACGAATGAATATTTGAGCATGTCCTTGTGAGGTTTTGAGCCTATACTGCATATCATGACCAAGTCGTTTTCATTCTTGTGAGTTATTTTGCATGTTCATTTGGAAGTCACCTAGAACTTGCCTGCATACTACTTTAAATCTATTTGACTTAGGTTAAAAAGAACTTAGATGAATTAGGCATTTTTTTTTCATAAGCCCAAACTGAGCCATATAGCCTACCCAACTAAATTTCCCCTTGTCAAACCCCCTTTGAGCCTTAAATTTCTTTGATCATATATGTAGCCTAAACACTAACTTAGGAGCAGAAAAGATAAAAGGGAGAAGGAGAAAAATAGAAGGGTCTGAAAAAGAGAAGAATTAGGCAAGACACCAGTACTAGGGGCAGAAACTGCCCAAATAAGGAGTGTTAGAAAAAATAAGGGACTTAAAAAAAAGAATGAAAAAAAAAACAAAAAAAAAAGTCCTAGGTTGAATTTTGTGCTAAGACCCGTAAGCAAAGGCTCTGTCACAGCCCCAAATCCCGAGGGACGGCAGAAGCCGGGGTGCGACTGGGATTAGATTAAAGAAGCGGGGAAGAAGGGGACTAACTGAAATAAACATACATAATAGACAACATAATTCTATGAACATGACATCTTTAATAAAAGGAAGAGTTGATCTCGAAGGATCACTCGAAGAAAGTATACTGAAGTATCTAAGTTATAGATTACAGACTTAAACTACAGTGATTTACCAAAAGTACATAACATCAAAAAGGTCTAGAGTTTTGCAGCGGAAAAGTAGGTCATATGCTAAAGCATTCCTAACTTCTTAACTCAACTCAACTTCAACCACCGCCGCTCTCGTCGCTTCAACCTGCACATTTAGAAAACATATGCAGGGCTAAGTACAATAGAACTAAGTGGGCACGATGCCGAAAATATATTCATAAGTATAGATAATCTGGCATTTCATAATTTGTAGCACATCGTGGTTTTATTAAAAATAGCCCGTGTCTACTAAAACATTTTCTGACTCATTTTCATAATTTGGCTTGATCAAGCACTTTTCATAGATGTTACGTTCAAATCTTGACCAATTCTCATTCACCGCGGCTGGTTACCCCTCAACAGGATACCACATACACCACAGGTTACAAAGTGCACAAACCTTGGAAAGCATATAGCTAACTCAAAGCCGATCGATAGTTAACACCTAATGGTTAACTCATAAAATCTGGAAAACACGAATGTTAACTCAGATAGGTACAAGAGAACTCATATAAAATATAAAACAGTTTATGCCATAATTATCACTTTGAAAACACGATTATCAAACCGATAAAGAAAGGTTTTCGAGCATTGCTCGTTTTGTTTCATATATAAAAGCCCACCTTAATGATAAGAGAACTACTAAACAGGTTTCCGTTCTTCTGTTCTTCCGTCCTTTCCTTAGTGCTGGCTTCCTCCTTCATCGTAAAAATAATCACACTTTAAATTCGGTCGTTAAAGATAATCGAAATGGAAAATTCGAAATAGGTTTTAGTCGTTTTGTTTCTTTAGGCATTTGCACGCTACTAGTTTCTTTTTAATTAAACGGGAACGAGACTTGAACAAATCTTGTTTAGAACTCGAACGGTTCCTTACTTGATTCTTAGGTCAGTAGAAAAGATAGTCGTTAACTCGTTATGACTTAAAAGATCAAAAGGAATTAAGTTAGAAAGGAATCAACTTAGGAAATTAAGTTCTGAAAATTCACTGCACAATGCAGTAGTTCTGGGGACTGCCCAGAACAGAGCAATTGGAAACAGGGGATGTGCCCTATTCTGTTAAAAATCTTGGAATGTGTAGTTTACTCTCCAATTTATGGATCTCAAATCCGATAAACGAGCTAAAAGATATTACAGTTTCCGGCAAGGGTCGCAAAACTGCCGCGGCTAACCCTAAAAGCTCGATAGCATCGACGTATGACTTCCTAGGTTCGTTTTATGTTATCGAACCTACATTTTCACAATTTTAGCACTTCAAGGCAGTCAACACGTACTCCCGTATGTGAAGAACACCTTTCCATCGTTCGTCTATTAGCACGACGTTCTAAACATCGGCTTTCAAACTATCAAGTACTATACCAAAACAAGTTAACATTTCTGGATTCTAGTTCTCGGTTATAACTACAACTCATCATATAATAATCCAGATGCTCATATCGTCAACTACAAAGTCATTCCTTAATTCATAACGAGCATTTTTATCTAGTTAGAATCCTTAATCGACTTTTTGATTATTACTTACGTTCAATTGATCGTCTCTTACGAAATTTCCAAAGTTAACGGAATTCATTCATTTTCTACAACATTAATCATCATCTATCGAGGATCATTACTACGTATGTCACTACCTTATATCATCAACTAATCTCGACTTAATTAGGATTCTTTGTCTCTTAAAATTTCTATAATAATTTTAGATTAATTCCAAATAATTTCTATTATCAACTAACATCAAGTTAGTACCTTAATCCATCATCATTTCATTATTAAAACAACTTCACAAAATCCCCCCAATTCTTCATCAATTTCGGTTTTATCAATTAATTAGGTGAAGTGATTTTCTTCTTTAATTAACTCCATTTATCCATTTATCATACTAATACAACATCAATAATCAATTACAAGTCTTATTACATCATTAATTTGAAATCCCCCAACTCAAACCCTAACTAAATTTTCGGTCCTCTTCTAGTTCATAGGGGTTTTGATTTCTCTTTGTTTTAATCATCAATTAAGCATCTCCTAAGATCAATTATACATTCAATTGAAGAATTAATCCCTCCTAACCTAAACCCCTAATTTTCGGTATTTCATAGCAATTAGGTTTGTTGGTTTTCTTTCAATTCTAACCGTAGAATTCATATCTAATCTATCTAATTACCTTAATTAAAGATCAAACCATCTATTCCACATCATCATAACAATCGGTCCTTATGAAAAATTAAAGGAAAAAGATTTTAATTGGATAGAACAATAGATCTTGTGGTTACCTTGAATACTAGTGAAAGAAGAAGTAGAATTAGTGGATGGATGATGATCTTGTGTGAAAATCTTTGACAAAGCTCCAAGATTCTTCAATGGAGAAAAGAAAAATGGAAGAGAGAGTTGTGTGTGTGTGTGTGTGTCGAAAATTGAGAGAGAGAATTGAGGAAGATGGTGATGACTTGTATTAAAAGAATAGTAACTACACTAGTTGGAAAGTTTGGAAGATTTAAAAGGACATTAGGTGTCCTAACTTTATGTTATAAAAAGAAATATCAAGGGAATGAGAGAGGGTAGAAGTCGGAAATGTGGGGGAGGAAAAAGGAGAAATACGCATTTTTCCAACGCGATACGACGTTACGGAAAATGATAAACTAAAAGCGTATCTCGGCACATTATCGTCAAATTCCGGCTCGACCATAAACTCCGACGTATTTTTCTTACTCGAAAAGTAATATTAAAAAATATAAATTCCGACAAAACCTCGGGACATCACAGTCCGAGTTTTGTCCGGAAAAATCATAAAAATGAACTTTCTCGGGCGAATTCGTATCGAAATTTCGTGAATGTAAAAATCAGACGGTTTTCCGATCTGAGTTCTAGAATTAAAAAGTTATCGTACGCGATAACCCTAAATACAGTAGTCATGTAATTGACTTCCGTAATTTATTTTCGGAAACGGTTTTCACCGTTGGTCTTAGAATTAAATTTTATAAACTTAGGCATGAAAAGCCATTTTTATTATTAACTTTAAAATTTTAAGTCAGTACGAAATTTCTGGGGTGTTACATTTTACCCCCCTTGCGAAAAATTTCGTCCCGAAATTTGCATACCTTCTGCAAAAAGATGAGGATATCTCTCCTTCATCTTCTCCTCGAGCTCCCACGTGGCTTCTTCTTGCCCGTGGTGATTCCATAGCACTTTCACGATTGGTATCGATTTGGTTCTTAATTCTTGGACTTTTCTATCCAAAATCGATATTGGCTTTTCTTCATAGCTTAGGTCAGATTCAAGAACTACGTCTTGCTGACTAATGACGTGCTTAGGGTCATAGACGTATTTTCTCAATTGAGAAACGTGAAATACGTTGTGGACACTTCCTAGACTTGGCGGTAAGGCCAATCTATAAGCGACGGGTCCTATTTTCTCGAGGATTTCATAAGGTCCTATGAACCTGGGTCTTAGCTTACCCTTAACTCCGAATATAAGGATTCCTCTGGTCGGTGATATCTTAAGGAAAACTTTATCACCTACTTTGAAACTAGGACTGGTTCGACGTTCATCGGCATAAGACTTCTGTCGGCTCTGGGCTTCTTTCATTCTATCTCGTATCTGCCGAACTATCTCAATCATTTCGTTAATCGCATCAGGTCCTAGGTTCTTTCTTTCACCTACTTCGTCCCAATAGAGTGGTGATCTCCATCTTCTTCCATACAAGGCCTCATACGGTGCCATTCCTATCGTGGCCTGATAGCTGTTGTTGTAAGCGAATTCGACTAAGTGTAGGATTTCTTCCCAATTCACGCCTCAGTCCAATACCACTGTCCTTAACATATCGACTAGAATCTGAATTGTTCTCTCGGACTGTCCATCTGTCTGTGGGTGAAACGTTGTACTGAAGTTAAGCTCTGTTCCCAATTCTTTCTGCATCGTAATCCAAAATCTCGAGAAAAATTTGGCGTCTCTATCTGATATTATGACCTTTGGTACTCCATGCAGACGTACAATCTCTCTGACGTACAACTAAGCTAGTTTCTCTGATCTGTAGGTAGTCTTAATCGGCAAGAAATGTGCTGACTTTGTAAGCCTATCGATGATCACCCAAATGGCTGTGTTTCCTCTTCTTGACTTAGGCAAGCCTGTGACAAAATCCATAGCTATGCTTTCCCATTTCCATTCTGGGATATCTAATGGTTGTAGCAATCCATACGGTCGTCTGTGTAAAGCCTTAACTTGCTGACATGCCAAACATCTTTCTACAAATGAGGCGACATCTCGTTTCATTCCATTCCACCAAAAGTTCCTTCTCAAATCTTGATACATTTTCGTACTTCCTGGGTGTGCTGTATAAGGCGTATCGTGAGCCTCACTCAAGATTTCGTTCTTCAATTTGATGTCGTCATCAGGAATACAAATTCTGCCTTCATAAAGGATCGCATTGTCTGGTGCTTCGGAATATTCATCTGGTTTATCTGTTCTTATCCTTAATCGAAACTTCTCCATTGGTTCGTCCTTTCTCTGAGCGTTGATGATTCTTTCTCTCAAATCTGGTGTAGCTTCTAATGCTGCTATCTGACTTGTTATCGTAGCTGGCGTGTCGAGCACTTTGATATCCATCTTCTCGAATTCTCGCACTAAAGTTTCTTCCTCTACAAAAAGGCATCCTAACTTCGTTGGAGCCTTGCGACTCAATGCGTCTGCTACCACATTAGCCTTTCCGGGATGGTAGTTGATTCCGCAGTCGTAATCCTTAACTAGTTCGAGCCATCTCCTTTGTCTCATACTCAGTTCTTTCTGCTCGAAAAAGTACTTCAGACTCTTATGATGAGTGAATATCTCGACCCTTACACCATAGAGATGGTGTCTCCAAATCTTTAACGCATGCACCACGGCTGCGAGTTCTAAGTCGTGGGTTGGATACTCAACTTCGTGAGGTCAAAGTTGTCGTGAAGCATAAGCTATAACTCATCCATCTTGCATTAAGACACAACCTAATCCATTCTTTGAGGCATCAGTGTAAACCACATATTCCTTGCTTGCGTCTGGAAGTGCTAATACTGGTGTTGTGCTTAACTTGTCCTTGAGGGTTTGGAAACTCTTTTCACACTCTTCTGTCCATTTGAATTTGGTATCCTTCAGATGTAACTGCGTCATTGGCCTAGCAATCGTAGACAATCCCTCTATAAACCTTCTGTAGTAGTCTTCCAAACCTAAGAAACTTCTGATCTCGTTCGGACTCGTTGGTGACTTCCAGTTGTGCACTGCCTCTACCTTGACTGGATCCACTTTGATTCCTTCTGCCGATACTATGTGTCCAAGGAACATTACTTCCTTCAACTAAAATTCGCATTTACTGAATTTGGCGTAGAGTTTCTCGGTTCTTAGTGTTTCCAACACTATCTGTAGATATTCCTCATGCTCCTTTTCATTCTTAGAGTAAATGAGAATGTCGTCGATGAATACTAAAATGAATTTATCCAAGTAAGGGTGGAAAACTCTATTCATAAGATCCATGAATATAGCTGGAGCGTTGGTCAAACCAAATGGCATTACTAGGAATTCGTAATGGCCATATCGGGTTCTAAAGGCGGTCTTCGGTACGTCCTCAGGTTTGATCTTCAGTTGATGGTATCCTGACCTTAAATCTATCTTGGAAAACACTCCTGCACCCTCGAGCTGGTCGAAAATATCCTCTATCCTTGGCAAAGGATATTTGTTCTTGAGTGTGATCTTATTCAGCTCCCGATAATCTATACACATTCTCATCGATCCGTCCTTTTTCCTAACAAACAACACGGGTGCTCCCCAAGGTGAGACGCTTGGCCTGATGAAACCAAGGTCTAGCAATTCTTGTAACTGGATTTTGAGCTCTTCTAGTTCTTTAGGTGCCATCCTATATGGGGCTTTAGATTTGGGTGCTGCTCCTGGTTCCAAGTCGATCGTGAAATCCACATGACGATCTGGTGGCAATCCTGGTAACACTTCTAGAAAGACGTCTTCGTATTCATTCACAACATTTACGTCTTGGATGGTCTTCTTGGCTCATGGCTCCCCGACTAGGTACACAAGATAAGCTGTGGTACCTTTATTCTTCATGAGTTTCGTGGCTTGAAGGGCTGATATAATTGGTACGCCTCTACCCATTGAGATTCTGTGGAATTCGGTTGGTTCTTTACCCGGGGGTTGAAAAGAGATTTTTCTCTCGTTGCAGAGAATTGTGGCATAATTCTCTGACAACCAATCCATTCTTAGGATTATATCTACGTCCCACATTATCATAACGTTTAAGTTGTTCGCCTTAACCTTAAGAGTTCCGATTTCTAAATCTAGGTTAGAGCAAACATGCCTGGAAGTAGTGATCTCTCTTGAAGGTATAGCTACTCTCATAGGATGTGCAGCTCTTACAGGTCTGATGTCTAAGTTATCGGCACACGAGCCAGCAATGAAAGAATGCGATGCGCCAGTATCAAACAGTATCTTAATAGGGATGTTGTGAAGTTTTTCCATACCTGCTAGGTTGCCTTTTCCCTTGCGCTGGCCACCCTGTTTGATAGCGCATGCCCTCGCATTCTGTTGCTGCTGTGCATGCTGCTGGAACTGCTGTTGGTTTATTTGCGGCTGGGGCTATGCTTGTATGGCCCTGAGAGGTATGGCTTGCAGCGGTTTCGGGCAGTCTTTCTTCATATGCCCCTTCTGTCCGCAATTGAAACAGTTGGGGGTGCCTATCTGACAAACTCCGAGATGGGCTCTGTTGCACTTAGGGCAGACAGGAATGGTAGCCCTCCCTGGGTTAGTTCCTCCCTGGTTGAAGTTTCGTTGCTGCCCTTGCGGCTGGTTCTGTTGACTGTTGCCCTTCCATGGTGCGTTCTGCTTATTTCCCTGAATAAACAACCCCGACTGGTTGTTTTCCTGCCACGGTCTTTTGTTGCTGTTATTGTTGTTGTTGTTGTTGTTCTGACCAGGCTGCTGATAGCCCTGCTGATTTTCCCTTCTCTGATTTCCCTGGTTGTTGAAGTTCTGATTGTAGTCACTGCTACCTCCTCCATTCCACTTCCTCTTTCCTTGATAGTTGCTATTATTGTTGTTATAATAGCCTCGGTTCTGGTTCTGTGCTGGAGTTGGTGTGGTTGGTACAACTTTCTTCTCATTAGGCACGACGGCCTCCATCTCTAAAGCTCTTCCCAAAATATCAGTGTAGCTTAGTCCCCCATGACTAGCTAATGCAATTCCCAGATCATGTCTAAGTCCCCCTTGGAATTTCTTCGATAATTTCTCCTCGGTATCAACCCGAGTCGGCGCATACCTAGACAGCTCACAAAAATTGGCGTCATACTCTGTTACAGGCAATTTCCCTTGCTTCAAGCTATAGAACTCAGCTTCCTTCTGAGCTCTATACGTCTTTGGTACATACTTATCGAATAGTGCTTCCTTGAACTCTTCCCATGTGAAACGATCCAGCTGCTCTGCGGGTATCACCTTCTGTCTTGCCTCCCACCAGTAGTCCGCTGGTCCAGTTAGTTGGAATGTGACACATAGCATTCTCTCCTCATCAGTACATCTGAGGAGTTTGAATATCTTCTCTGTAGATCTCAGCCATTGCTCATCATCGCTAGGGCTGCCCGTTCCATTAAACATCGGGGGGTTTCGTTTGAGAAATAAATCCTCAATATCCCTATGGGGTGGTGGTGAAGGTGGTGGTGATGGGGATGGTGATGGGGTATCATTCTGTTCGTGCTCTTGTTCTCTGTCGTTCTCTAGTTGACGTCTCCCACGTCATCGAGGCCTTCCAGGTCCTCGACCTCTCCTATTGTTAACGTTTCGTGGCGGCATTTTCGTTGATCTAAAGGAAATAGAAATTCTCATTAGTCCTTTCTGTTAATCACTCTTAGTACTTACTAACTCGTTTCCAACTTAATCAAGTTCACGGGACGACATATCGAACATAGTTTCGATATTAACTTCGTAATCTTTTAACTTTCAAGTTAAACTTAAATTCTCGTCACACGAATTCATTGACATTCTGATTTAATTACACGATTCATAGGAATTTTTTTTTCTTTTGATTAAAAACCCTCTCATGGGTCATGTACATATATATACATGAAAAAGAATATTAGTTTTGCCTCCGACGAGGTCTTATACAAAAATTAGACTACCACTAGTCTAAACTAGGTTGACTGCTTACCTGTATAGGATGCACTAACATATTGCATTACTGTACTACTGGGAGTACTAGGACGGAAACGATTCATAAAATTTCGTATCCGTTGGAGTACTACAAAAACTATCTAGTTACTGATCCGACTATTTACACAACAAAAGAACCACTACCATTACTACTACGCGTCCCTGACGCACTGCTCAACTAGCTGCAGTCGAATCCCCACAGCCCTCTACGGCCTGATCCTCCTTGGGGTCCTCATCCGGATCCTTATCCGGATCCTCTTCAGTGTCCTCCTCCGGATCCTCGTCCTCAGACGCTGAACCAAAAATGAGCTGAAGTGCCTCGTCAACCCTAGAGGTAGTGCTGTCTGTAAGTGCAAGTGGTAGTGGTACGGGCACATCTGAAATAGTCCTCTCGGAATCTAAAACAAAGTAGTCATCACTGATCTCTACTGCACTCTTCTTCAAAGGAAGAAGGCGCTCTGGAATGGAACCGGACTCAAAAACCTCTCTGGAACGGACCCTGGATGGTCCTGCCTCCATCTGCTCTCTGACAATCGCCCATCTCGCGCAGATCTCCTCAAGTGGTGTCGGAGGAAATGGCAGCTTTAACATGGCGGCAAGCTCTGCGTCTATCCCTCGGTACTCTGATCCTGTCCAGAACAGTCCCGTTTCTAAAGGTCCTCTGACTCTAACACAAACGTTAGGTAAAAACGGTGAAGATAATCCTAACAAAGCGGCTGTCTCGGTGTCGATCTCTACGAGTCCCGGTCCTAGGACCAACTCCTCAAGTGGTCCAAGTGGAAGTGGTAACTCTGGTGAGGCTGTGGGCTCCTCGTCCACCTCTAACTGCTCTGACTCCGCGTCAGACTCCTCACTCGGTACAAAGTCTGGTGGTACCTCCAACAAAGCGGCCAACTCCGGGTCCAACTCTAAAGGCTCTGGCTCGGTCTCTGCTGGAAAGTGAAGATAGCGAACATGTGGCTCAAAAGGAACTGGAATCATGAACCTGCTGTCGAAGAAACGCTCGTGTATACATAGAGCGAATCCCGTGTAGTTTCCTGTCGGCTCTATGTCGTCGCCAAAAACCCCAAGAAAATACCACGCCACGCGGTGCACCCAACCGCGCCACTCGTTCGGTAGATGCACAATCAGGTCAGATATCGCCTGACTCTCCGGAATAAAGTGCCGTACTGCATAATAAACTGACGAGAAGTTGCTCACTATCTGCCCTATGTCTTCCTCATCCGGGTCTGTCTCGAAATCATAATACTCATCCCGTATCATATCTACTATGTTACGCTCGCTCGTGGCCAAGAGCTGGCTCTTCCGAGCAGTAACGCGAGTCCTAGCCATCCTACAAAAGTTTAAAGGAAACACGGATCAGTAACAGGTAGGGAAATAACTTATCTCAACGAAAAACTTAAATTACAAAATAAACATTCCTTATTCAATTGTAATACCACCACTTAAACAACCACTTATCATACATCTAGCAATTCAAGAAATTGCATTCAAACAATATATAGAAATAAAATTTTAAGATTTTATTTCCATTCTTTATTTCATTATTCAATTACATTTCTTAATTTATTTCCTCATAAACATTTCTTTCTTTATTCTCTATTACTTTCTTTCATTACTTCTTCCTTAAGGAATAGTTCTTAATGATTCTTACTTCATTAAAACAAAGTACGTCTACTTTGTTCATGTTACTTATTCAAAAGTAACATCTGTTTAAAAAGGAATTTTGTTCTTCTCGACACTTGAATTTCTTACTCGTAGTATTCTTCGTTTAATTATGAAGTATGAATAAAATATTTTCCTAAGAAAAGGAAATATAACTGGAAAATGACTTTGGAACCAAATTTCTAGTCGTCATCGGATCGAGCGATCGTTGGAAAATTAACTAAAGTTCGTATTTGATTCTTGGTAAGTATAACCAATCTCTTCTTGAAGTTCGAACGAGGCGAACTCCAACTGAAAATACCTTCGTTCATGTCATTTCACAGAAGTAACATTCGTTTCTTTCGCTTACTTGGTACAGAATTAACGTACCTTATCATTATTTATCTTAATTTCCTCAAGGAATTTCTTATCGACTCTTGATTATAAAAACAAAAATCGGCACTGCCGAGTCTTTGTTCATGTCACTATGCGCACGTGACATTCGTCTACAGAAGTTCTTCCCGTTTCACGATCTCCTTTCGAAATCATTTGAACTAACGTTCTTAAAATGTCTAAGTTCTCGAGGAATCGGAAAGATCTTAGGTTTCAAGTCTACGTTCTCAATGAACTGGGAAAATCCCTAAAGTCCAACTATATTCTTGTGTCCAAAAATTTTTCATAAGAAAGAAATTATCACGTAAATAATTTCACATAAGATAGTACTCGTACTATCACATAATCATATAAAGTATACAAACTATACTTTCGTTATCATTTGAAAAGTATTTTTGGCACCATTCTCTCTTTCTACTCATTGAATAGTTATTCATAAATTTCTTATTTAAAAGAAATCATATCATTAAAATTCTTTCCTTTTCCTCGTTGAGTCGACGTAGCGGGAGGTTGAGTTGACATCTACATTCTCAATCTTAGTGTCATAGCCTAACTCTTATCTTTTACTTGAAAGAAGACTCTAATCTAGAGTATATATAAATACTCTATCATATGACTCGAAAGAAGACTCGATATAGAGTATGAACGAATACTCTATATTATTACTCGAAGGAAGACTTGTATGCAGAGCAGAAACGCCGGCTCTGATACCACTCTGTGGTATCACTAAAAAGAATAACTCATACTAGAAGAATGACTCCTAACCAGAGCAGGAAACGAACTCAGCTCTGATACCACTGTGTCACAGCCCCAAATCCCGAGGGACGGCAGAAGACGGGGTGCGACTGGGATTGGATTAAAGAAGCGGGGAAGAAGGGGACTAACTGAAATAAACATACATAATAGACAACATAATTCTATGAACATGACATCTTTAATAAAAGGAAGAGTTGATCTCTAAGGATCACTCGAAGAAAGTATACTGAAGTATCTAAGTTATAGATTACAGACTTAGACTACAGTGATTTACCAAAAGTACATAACATCAAAAAAGGTCTAGAGTTTTGCAGCGGAAAAGTAGGTCATATGCTAAAGCATTCCTAACTTCTTAACTCAACTCAACTTCAACCACCGCCGCTCTCGTCGCTTCAACCTGCACATTTAGAAAACATATGCAGGGCTAAGTACAATAGAACTTAGTGGGCACGATGCCGAAAATATATTCATAAGTATAGATAATCTGACATTTCATAATTTGTAGCACATCAGGGTTTTATTAAAAATAGCCCGTGTCTACTAAAACATTTTTGACTCATTTTCATAATTTGGCTTGATAAAGCACTTTTCATAGATGTTACGTTCAAATCTTGACCAATTCTCATTCACCATGGCTAGTTACCCCTCAACAGGATACCACATACACCACAGGTTACAAAGTGCACAAACCTTGGAAAGCATATAGCTAACTCAAAGCCGATCGATAGTTAACACCTAATGGTTAACTCATAAAATCTGGAAAACACGAATGTTAACTCAGATAGGTACAAGAGAACTCAAAAACAGTTTATGCCATAATTATCACTTTGAAAACACGATTATCAAACCGATAAAGAAAGGTTTTCGAGCATTGCTCGTTTTGTTTCATATATAAAAGCCCACCTTAATGATAAGAGAACTACTAAACAGGTTTC
>CM055959.1:74987706-75065206 GCA_029490685.1 Schizonepeta tenuifolia
TCAAGGTTCGATCCAAAGACACTCAAACACAATCTAATGCTCTAGAACTCTCAACAAGTGATGTTCTTAGAGGCTAAATCTAATTCAGCTCGAGTAAGGAATATAGTTCTTTCTTTCGCTCTGTCTCGTCTCGTGTGTCTTCTCTTGTGTGTCTTCCGCCCTTTTCTCCAATGACTGGAAGCCTCTATTTATAGGCGGAGAGAATCAACTAGCCGTTGGAGGAGCTGTTGATCTCTGTTCTTTGATAGCGATGGCTTGTCTCTCATCTCTGCAGACTTTCCCGATATGGCATCTGTGCTCTTCTGCTTTCCATCTCAGACAGCCTTGTGTTGGGCCAGATGGGGTAATGACTGAACTGTCAAACCCTCATGTGACTTCCTTTTGAAATTCAAATCTTAACCTTTCTGACAGTCAACCTTGGTTAGTCGGTTGAAAGTCTTGATCTTCATCTGAGTGGTCTTCAGCTGATGTTCTGATCTATTGAACTCTCAGCTGACTTTGAACTTCAAGCAGTTGGACTTCTTGGTTGGATTCTACAACTGAGGTTCTGAAACTGAACACTCAGTTGTATGCCTTGTTGCCATCTTCAGCTGGAGACCTGTAAAGATAAAATCTTAACTTTGCTCAAACAGAGAGCCTAAATTCTAACATTAGGTTCTGGCAATATGTACTTGGTTGGGGTCAGTCGGTTTTGGAATTCATCAAACTTATACTAATAAATTTCCCAACAATTTCCCCCTTTTTGATGATGCCAAAACCACTTACAACTTGAAAACACTACTGATCTAAACTTCACTAACTTATCTAAAATCTCAGCTGAAATTCTAGACAGTCTATAAGATAAAACATCAAAGGGTTAACATGGTATTTAAAAGACTTTGTGATTCAGAGCTTGGACAATGAGGGATTTTTCATCAAGGTGAATCTTATCACTGAATAGTTTTCATTACAACTGATTGTTACAAAAGATAGGCTCAAAAACCAAAAATTACAACAGTTGCTAGAAAACTAACTGAGCTAGTATTGTAGCCCATACTTGCCAAAAATCCTTACAAAAATTTCCCTCTTTGCAGGTGACTCCTTGGAAATGTCCACTCCATGCTCCTTGCAGACCTGCCTCGCCTCAGATGCAATCTTCGTGCGGTTAGGGTTGCTGGAATCCGGGAGAAGAGGTGGCCAATAAGTAACCCTCTTGGGAACTGGAACAGTGTTCAAGTCCAGGTTGGCGTCAATCATGGCCCTCCTGAATTGACTGAACATGCCCGGGTCACCTGAGTGCAACTCGGTCAGCGCCTCCTTGAACGCTCTTCTTGGGTCGTCAGTTGCGTAAACCTTCCTGTAATAGAAGTCGTTCACGAACTCCTACTTGAACAGCTCCCACTCCTCATTCCACTCGGTCGGCATCCACTTGTCGGTATGCCTGAACCGACTCTCAACCTTAGACTTTAGAGGCAACCTTTGTTGCTTCAACCGAGCTTCCGCCTTTGATTGGATTCTGTTGATGCAGCGTCGGATGCGGGAGGCAACGTTGCGGTCCAGGTTCTGAGAAACCTTCTTCAGCTCAACCTCGAACTGGTTCACCCTTCTCACCTGGCTGGCGGCAAACTTTCTGATCCAGCTCGGGTTCATGTAGTCCTTCTCTTCTACATCCATAGCCTTGGCCGCTGCAATGCACTCTTCGGTTGTTATCCCGTCGAGTTCAGAATCCAGCTCGGCTGCGATCTCGGCTATGGAGCTGTAGGAAACTCCAATCTTCTTTGCCTGCTCCAAGTCCTTAGTCATTTCGGCTCCACCGACTTTGGTTGTCTTGGCAGCAGCAGACTTCCTCCTCCTCAGATGAGATTTGGATGGTTGAGCAGCTGGCACTCCTTCTTCTTGGGTCTCTTCTTCTTCCTGTGCTTCACCCTCCATCTCCTTCTCTTCCCCCTTTTTGGCATCAGCAACAAGACTTGCTACTGAACCGTCCAGAGAGTTGAGTTTGGCCTCGGTTGATTGAACACGGTTGAAAAGTTCATCGACCGCACACTCCAGCTCCATCTTCTTTGCCGGTTCAGAGTCCTGGCGTTCTTGTTCTGCCTTCTTCAAGACAGAGAGGTTGTCGTTGACCTCTGTCTGAAAGGCAACGAACTCAGCCCAACGCGACTCGAACCGGGACTCCCATTCAGCATCCTGCGTCTGTTGGGACTTGGCCAGATTTGAGTCAGCCAAGGACTTGAAGACATTCACTTCCAACTTCAAGCCCAACAGAGTGGACTTCAGCTCCGACACGTCCTGACTGGTGGAGGAGGAGAAATCATTCAGCTTCGTCTTCAGCTCGGCACTCTCCTCCACCAGTTGTTGGTACTTCGCTTCTTGTGCTACCAACTCCCTCAGCTGGTCATCTTGTTGGTGCTGGAGGTTGGCGAGCAGCTCGGTCCTCAACTGGTTGACCCTCTCAGCCACTAGCTCGCAGATTTGTTCTGTTGAAGGAGCGAGCTGAGCAGCTGGAAGGGCTTGAGCAGACTGAGCTAGAGGCTCAGCTGTGACCATGGCTTGACGGTTTGCCAGGTACAGCTTCAGGTTATCCTCCTCTTCCTTTGCGGCGGCGGCTGCTGCATCGACATCCTTAAGAAAGTCAGCTGATTTCACCAACATGCTGTCAAGGAAGTCGACACACTCCTTTCCAGCTGCCTTCCTTGTGTCCTTCCCTTCAGCCAGACTCTGGTCCATCCGTCTAGTGAGCAGCGCGATCCGGTTGTTGTACGCCACCTCCAAGTTGGAATAGTTGAAGTAGGCTCGGATGCGGGACTCATCAGACTTCAGTCTGTCCCAGCTCAGCACCTTGATTGTGTCCTCCTTGACATACCACTGGCTAAAGATCAGGTGGAACTGGTACAGTAGCTCGGTTCCCAGTGTGGCGAAGATGGGCATGTCGCGAGCCGCAGGGAACAGACCCAACAGCTTTTGAAAGCAGTAGGCCACCCTGCCTTCGTGCTCCTCAGCAACAGCCTGCAGGTCCTCCGCTTCATTGATCGGGGAGGGGGTGAGATTGTATGGTTCGGGTTCAATAGGTTCATCGATGTTGGCCAAAGAGTCGGTCACAACATCGGCATCGAGCTGAGAGCTCAGAATTTGGGATTCAGTTGGGGAAGAGGGTGCAATGGTTTCCTCAACATCGGCCGAAGGAGCGGTCACGATGTTGGCATCGAGCTGAGAGCTCGGAATTTCTGACTCGGTTTGGGTAGAAAGAGCAAGAGGCTCTGGGGGCGGTACAACATTCTCTCCAGCTGTGGGGGAGGTGGTAACATCTTCGAGGTCCTCAGATGAGGAGGATGCATCCGAAGTCTCCATGCCCTCAGCCTCATCAGCTCCGGGGCCTCGAGGTACGATCTCAAATGATGCGGCCTCAGCTGAGAGGCTGGATTCGGAACGCTCCTCAGCAGGTGTCGATTCAACCTGCACTCCCTCCTCGACTGGAGCTTGTTCCTCAGCTGGCTCCTCAGCTGGAACATCAACTGGCTCATCAGCTGACTCATCAGCTGGAACATGAGTTGGCTCATCAGCCGGCACCTTAGCTGCCTTCTTGGTGGACTTCTTGAACCTTACCCTTAACTTTTTCTGGGCAGGTTCGTCAGTCAACTCCTTCTCAGCGTCAGCTCGGCGACGTGAGGCTTTGGATTTTGCGGGGCGAGCAGCAGCTTGTTCCCCCTCAGCTGTTGACTCAGCTGGCTTTCCTGACTCCCTCTTGTCCTTAGGAGTGTAGACACTCCTCAGCACCTCCTGTGCTTTCTTGGCTGTCGGGAACAGCAACAGCTTCTTCAGCGGCGTCTCCTCGCAGTCAGCCCAGACCATGTTGCGGTCCTTTGTTGCGAGGAGGATGAGAGCGGAGACTTTGCAGCCGAAGTTGAGCATCCCCTTCATACTCAGCAGCTTCTCTCCAGACTCGGTTGTAGTCTCAGAGATCTTCGACTTTTCCACCATCAATTGGTTCAGAAAATATTGGAACCAGTTGATTTGGTGTTGGTGCTCCAGGGCCACTAGCTACTTCAATTTAGGTCAGCTGATGTCACCGAACGCACCACTGTATCCGAACACTACCTTCGACACGGCGTCGAACAGTAGGCGGTGTTCTGGCTTCAACTTTGTTCGTTGCATGTTGCTCCTCAACCGCTCCGGCTCGATCAAAGCATCCCGAAGAAATTCATCTGCTTGTTCGTCGGTAATATTCTCTAGGAACTCGGTGGCAGTGTGGTTGATTGGTATGATGTACCGGAGGACATCAGACACGTCGATGGGGAAGGAGACACGACATATCGTCCTTGCCGGAACATCTCTTTGTCGGCACGACACCACCGTGGAAACTCCCTCCGAGCTGTCAAGGGGGCGAACGAGATTGACGTAGAATTCTTCGACTTAGCGCCTGAGCAAGTGGGAGGGGCAGAACTTGGCCCACTCCAGTAGTCCGTTCTCACGGAGAGTGTTGGCGAGAGGGGCTAGGACCGGCGACTCTAGATCCTCATCGGAGAGGATCTGCTCGAAGTGAATCTTCGATACTAACATATCGAATGACTCTTCATATGTGGTAGGCACGAGGGAAGGTCCGGATGATGCCATTCTCTTGCTTTTGGGTGCCATTAATAATCACTACAAAGGTAATATATAGGCTAGGAAAGAAATCTATTTGCAGAAACGGGTTAGGCAGAAAACTGGAAGACGATGAACAGTTATAATTGATAAGCACAAATGAGGAAAGTAGGAGATATCTTCCTGATTTTTCGCCTTATATAGGTCTTTGACTCGGATGAGATCAATGGCTGGGGTTAAATGATGCGAATCCATCAACGGCTGGGATTACACGACTGTTGACTATCTTTGACTCGACGTTTTGATCCGAGTTCCAACCAACGCGTGAGAAGGTGTACAGTTTCATGTCAGCCCAGTCGCACTATAAAGTAGGCTATGGATGCTCAGCCGTACTTTACATTTAATGCGACATGATGGCTATTTTAATGTAACTGACTAGCTCAGGAATGTTTGAATTTATTTCAAACATTCTCATTTAAGAACATAACACCTTCAGTCATAAATGATACCTACCAGCTGATGTCTGAATCAGCTGTGTTCATCAGTCGAGTTCCTCAGTTGCCGCATACCATCAGCTGACTCGAGTTCGTCTGTTCAGCTGACGTCTGATCCATTGTTGCAGCATACCATCAGCTGACTCGAGTTCGTCTGTTCAGCTGACGTTTGACGTCTTCAGTTGGCAATCCGTATCTGAGATTCCCCCTTCAGCTGAGCTTCCCCCTCCATCTGAGCTTCCCCCTCAGATGGGTATCTATCTCTTCACCTCGGCTGGTTCCTCATCTGAAGGATCCAATAATCCAAGTAGATCACATAGCATCTTGAACTGCGCTTCGGCTAGAGGTTTGTTGAAGATGTCAGCTCGCTGAATCTCAGTTGGAGTCTTTTCTCCAAGGAAACGTCTTTCTTCTCAACTGTGATCTAGAAACTCAGTTCCATGATCTGATCGGATGGAAATAATTTTTATCTCTTTTTGGTTCGATATCCGATCCATCAACTTGGGTAGCTCATCTCGGGTTTCACTTTTGTGACGCATGAAGATGGTCCACGTGTACCTCGAGTAATCATCAGTTACAACCAGTGTATATTCGTTGCCATTTATGCTCTTTGGTGTAACTGGCCCGAAGAGATCCATATGGATCAGCTGTAACACTCGGTCGGTTGAGAGAGTTGACTTCAACCGGAAGGAGGATCCAGCGAGCTTTCCCAACTGACATGCACTGCAGATATGTGTTGTTGAAAACACTCGGTTGGGTATGTCTCTTGCATGTTCTTGTCTGGCGAGTCGGTTCATTGTTTTGAAGTTCAGATGGTTGAGCCTTTTGTGCCACAGCCAGCTCACATCCGAACTGCTCTTTGATAACAGGCAAGTTTCAGGGAGGCTGCTGTTCCAGTCAGCGTAGTAAACATTCCCAGTTGGGGATCGATTTCCCAATAATATTACCTGCTTTGATCCGACATCTTTAACCCTGCAACCCTGTGCATTAAACTTGACAGAAAAACCATTATCACAGAATTGGCTGATGGAGAGCAGGTTATGCTTCAATCTATCAACATAAGAGATATTAGAAATTGAAACATGATTGGTTTCAAGGGTACCGTAACCTCTGGTATAACCTTTTGAGTTATCACCAAAAGTAACTGATGGACCTTCTTTCTCCACGAAACTTCCAAGCAAATCCTTCAGATTCGTCATGTGTTTCGAGCATCCATTGTCCATCACCCATATTGTTGCAGACGCTTTATTCTTCCTCAGCTGTTTCTCCTATACCTGCAAAGAGAAACTCGCTTAGGTCCCCAATTTCAGTTGGGTCCTGGAGGGTTAGAACCAGTTCCCCCTGGAACTGTGCGTCGCTTTTCCCTGTAAACTCGGATGGATTTATCATTCCAGATTACTTTTCCTTCATCATCAACTATAACAACACCTCGGTTATCCTTAGGCTTGTTGTTAGTAGTGATGTTCTGCTTCTTGGGAGGAGTTGGATTTCTCCCATGTTGAACTTTAGGAGGTGAGGCTTTCCCCCTGTTTTGATGGCGATTTTTATCCTGTTGAATTTGTCTGTGAGGTCGGACGCCATGTTGGAACCTTCGTAGCTGATACTGATTCCATCTTTCTGAATGACGACGACAACTGGTCATGCTCGGATGTTGATTCAACTTGTGGCATGAATATCTCCAGCTGTTCGAACTGTTCTTCATTGGTTGACTCGGTTGGAACCTCTGGTTGAACTGATGATGGAACCGTTGTTGATTCAGATGGTTGAGTCCTTGTTGGCTCTACGGTCGGTTTCATTCTTTCTATGGTCGGTTCTGTGGACGGTTCAAAGGTCGGTTCTGATTTTTGTTTCGGTTGTATCTCCGATGCCTCTGGTTCTTCTTCTGTGACTTGGAACATTCTCCCTCGATTGATGTCCCAACCGATGGAACGTTCTGTTCATCCATTTCTTCTTTTCCCTTCTCAGTTGGAGTTCCCTTGGTCGGTTGAGCTTGCTGAGAAGTGGAAGTTGCATTACTTTGGGGAGATTCAGATTCAACTGTGTTAGGTTCAACAACCTTGACCTCAACAGCTTTGATGAAGGTTGCTGGAGGAATTTCACTATCTTTAACCACATCGTAACCGAGTCCTGACAAGTCACCCGTCTGTCGGCTGTAACTGATTAAATTCTCTATGATCTTGGATGACTGATATAGCTTGATCAGGTTGTCCTTCTCAGTTTGCAATTCTTTGCGAAGAACAGCTATATACTCGGACTGTTCGTCTGACTTT
Organism: Schizonepeta tenuifolia; assembly: GCA_029490685.1. Taxonomy (NCBI): domain Eukaryota; kingdom Viridiplantae; phylum Streptophyta; class Magnoliopsida; order Lamiales; family Lamiaceae; genus Schizonepeta; species Schizonepeta tenuifolia. Next base: position 74,995,034 of record CM055959.1, read on the forward strand.
TTCACCAGCTGGCCGATCTGCGCCTCTTGCTTGTTCAACTGATCTTCCTGTTTCTTGATCTGTTTCTGTAACTCCTCATCAATTGAAGCCTTAGGTTGGCTGGCAGCATTTAGCTGATTATTGAGATTGTCAATCTCTTCCTTTTGGCTCTTGATCAGATTGTCCTTGTCGGTTAAGGATTCCTCAAGCTTGGAGAATTGTACTTGAAGACTCTTAAACTCAACCGACTGCTGTTGCACTTCCTCATTGAGTGTTCATCGTCTTTGACGTCCATCTGCACATAACAACAAAAGAAGGGTGCAAGCAGATATGCCCTAGCGTGATAAAGAGATCTGTTCAGTTGACCACTGAATAAAATTCCTCGAATTCACACCTTGTGAAACAGAGTCAGCAGTCTTTTGAACCACTGCTCTGATACCACTTGATGGTCCCGAAACGAGTTACTGCTATATGGGGGGGGGGGGGGGAATACACCAGTTAGGATTTTAAAAACTTAACCCTTAAAAATTACTTCACCCGAGTAAAACGGACTCAGTTGGAATCTCACAGCTGAGTAAGCAACCTCAGCTGGAAGAGTGCGGCTGTGCGGAATGTGGTGGAAAATTAAACTCGTTAAAATCAACTCACGCTTTTAGTGCAGGGTTGGTCAACAACCAAAACAGTTGAATATGCAAAGATGCAGATTTGTATGCCGGTTAGTTTGGTCAGATAATAATGCAATAAATAACTGAATAAAATAAACATAGACACACAGGATTTAACGTGGTTCGGAGATAACCCTCCTACGTCCATGGGGAGTTGTGAGTCCACACAACTCTGTCCAAGTTCTTCTGGACAAACCACACAGCTTACCTGGGCTGTGTAACCGTTGCAATAAGTTTACGGGTACTTATCAACCTTTACAGTTAAGTTTATGGGTACTTAACAACCTATGTCAAGTTTGCGGGTACTTGACAACCTAACTACTCAATTACAGGAAGAGTAGGGTCCTAAAACCTTTTCAGGTATAAAAGATAAGGTTCCAACTAACAGCTCGAACAAGAAGTGAGCTGGGATCTAGCACTCTATGAACTCTCACAAAGTGATGTTCTCCAGGTTCGATCTAAAGACACTCAGACACAATCTAATGCTCTAGAACTCTTAACAAGTGATCTTAGAGGCTAAATCTAATTCAGCTCGAGTAAGGAATATAGTTCTTTCTTTCGCTCTGTCTCGTCTCGTGTGTCTTCTCTTGTGTGTCTTCCGCCCTTTTTCTCCAATGAATGGAAGCCTCTATTTATAGGCGGAGAGAATCAACTAGCCGTTGGAGAAGCTGTTGATCTCTGTTCTTTGATAGCGATGGCTTGTCTCTCATCTCTGCAGACTTTCCCGATATGGCATCTGTGCTCTTCTGCTTTCCATCTGAGACAGCCTTGTGTTGGGCCAGATGGGGTAATGACTGAACGGTCAAACCCTCATGTGACTTCCTTTTGAAATTCAAATCTTAACCTTTCTGACAGTCAACCTTGGTTAGTCGGTTGAAAGTCTTGATCTTCATCTGAGTGGTCTTCAGCTAATGTTCTGATCTGTTGAACTCTCAGCTAACTTTGAACTTCAAGCAGTTGGACTTCTTGGTTGGATTCTACAACTGAGGTTCTGAAACTGAACACTCAGTTGTCTTCTTTGTATTTACTCAGTTGGGTTTGAACCCTCAGATGACTTCCTTTTCATTTGATGTTCTCTTCCTCTCTACTGCTTCTCATCTGATGAACCCTCAGTTGGTTTCCTTCACAACTGATGTTCTGAAGACTTCCCCCTCATTCCATCTGAACAAAAGAACACTCAGTTGTCTTTTATCATAACTGATGTTCTGTCTGAGTAATGCCTTGTTGCCATCTTCAGCTGGAGACCTGTAAAGATAAAATCTTAACTTTGCTCAAACAGCGAGCCTAAATTCTAACATTAGGTTCTGGCAACATGTACTCGGTTGGGGTCAGTCGGTTTTAGAATTCATCAAAACTTATACTAACAAATTTTCCAAGAAATACAGTTATGGGATGGTATCACGATGGATTTTGTGACGGGTTTGCCAATGTCAAGGAAAGGAAATACAGTTGTGTGGGTGATTGTGGATTGATTAACCAAGTCTGCTCATTTCATACCTATTCCGCACACCTATGGATCAGATAAGTTGGCACTGATTTATGTCAAAAAAATTGTAAGATTGCATGGAGTTCCGAGTACGATCACTTCTGATCAAGATTCGAAGTTTACAGCACGTTTTTAGGAAAGTTTCCAAAAAGAACTGGGAACTCAATTGCAGTTCAGTACTGCTTATCATCCTCAAACATACGGCCTGTCAGAAAGGACAATTCAAATTCTTGAGGACATGTTGAGAGCTGTGTTGTTAGACAAAGGAGACGAGTGGGAGAAAATTTTACCTCTTGTCGAATTTGCTTATAATAATAGCTATCAAAATACGATTGGAATGGCCCCTTATGAAGCTCTATATGGAAAGAAGTGTAGATCTCCGCTCTATTAGGACGAAGTAGGCGAGAGAAAAGTCATAGGGCCAGAAGCGATTGAGGAGATGATAGAATCTGTTCGTCAGATTCGCGAGAAAATTAAAGAAGCCAAGAGTCGATAGAAATCGTACGCTGATAATCGACGATCCGAGTTAGAGTTCGATGTAGGAAGTAAGGTCTTTTTGAAAGTATCTCCCTCGAGAGGAGTACACCGCTTCGACGTCAAAGGAAAGCTAAAGCCTCGATTTATAGGACCGTTCGAAATCCTTGAAAGGATTGGAGCTGTCTCGTATAGACTAGCTTTGCCTCCCAATTTTTGGAATTCGCATAACATTTTTCACGTATCGCAATTGTGAAAGTACATTTTTCATCCAAAGCACGTTATTCGCCAAGAAGATGTGGCTTTGAATCCAGATTTAAGCTACGAGGAGAAACCCGAGCAAATTCTAAACCGTAAGGTTCAGCACCTTAGAATGAAATCGATTCCCTTAGTTAAGATTAAGTGGTGTCACCACGATCACGAAGAAGCTACGTGGGAACTCGAAGAAAAGATGAGAGCAAAGTATCCCAAACTATTTTCTCAAGGTTTGTAAATTTCAGGACGAAATTTTTTTTAAGGGGGTGAGGATGTAATACCCCGAACTTTTATAAGTCTTTGAGTGCATTCTAAATGCGTTTATATGTTTAAATAATAAGCCTTGAGTGATAAAAATTTTCAAGAAGGGAAATTTTCTTGAAAATGACCAAAATGCCCTTATGTGCTTGAATGTGATTTTTCTCGTTTCAATTATTTGAAATGAGTATGTGATGCATTGATTGAGCTTTATTATATGGGTTTGAGTATGAGTATTAATTTCGGAGAATTCTGAGAACTTTCACTTTTGACGATTAGTGCCGATAAGCCGAGAAATCACTAATCACTAACGGACTCCGAATTCAACCTAGTTAGTATCTTTTGAACTTAGATTTAATTCTAAGACCCCTGAGATATGTTAGAAGCTCATCCGAGATCATATGAGAGAATTTTAAGAATTTAGTTCTTAGTGGAATAATTAGCCGAATAATTTTAGGTTTTTCTTCGTTACTTGGAATTTCGACCTAAAAATTGGATAATCGGATTCCTTGAATTATTTAGTGAGACATGAGATAGAGTTGAGGTGTTTTCAATGTCGAAAATGAGTTGTGGAGGGTTTTTAGCCGTTTTCAGTGTTAACGGAATAACACGGATATATTCTACCGGAAAACTTTTTCATCCGGAGAAAATTATACCAGTTAAAAGTAAGATATTTTTCTTATCTCTCTCCCTCTCTCTCAAAACTGACATACCTCTCTCTCTCCCTAATTTTATTCCCTTCTTAATTATATTCTCTACCTATCCACCTATTTTCAAAACCTAGAGGAATATCATCATGAGATACAATTTATCTAACCATTTCATTACTTCTTAGTTAAGAAAATATCAAGCAATTTCACTCATCTCTCTCTCTCTCCACCGTATGCAACAAGAAGAAGAAGAAGAAGAAATTTTCTCTCTTCCCTCTCTCTCAACCGTACACACACACACACATACAAGAAGAAAAACTCCATTGAAGCTTAAATTTTCAAGCATTCAAGCTCCAAGAAGTTCATCATCTTCATTTCCTCAAACCCTAATTCAAGAGGTAATCTAATTCTTCAAGTTTGGAGTTCAATTCAAGATCAAAATCATCTCCCCTTTTATTTCTTTGAAACTTTCGGCACTTATGCCCTAGAAGAGATGATTAATTTTGTTTAATTTTTATTAAGATCTAAAGATGAAATCCTCCATGGAAAATCCAAGCTAGTGTTTGAGCTCATCAGTTCCCTTCACCTTCGGTCCAAGCTTCACCAAGAGAAGGAGTTCGATTTATTTTCTCTAAGTATGTCATTCATTTGATTTATTGTATATATGTAATCCATAAGCCCTAAGGAAAGAAAATATGCATGTTTAAATATTGCTTAGGCAAACCTAGGGCATGTGATGGTAAAAATCAATGATGATGATGTGAGGATAAAATGAGAATAACAAACCCTAGAATTTTATCTAGGAATTAAGAGGAAAGAAAAGAAAAATTAATCCTATAAAAATGATTAGGATCGAAAATGGAGAAAGAGAAGAAAGAAAAATAATTTTCAGGAGTTCTTGATGATTTATTGATTATATGTGTTTGTGATGATGATTAGAATAATTTATTTGCTTAAGAAGTTGAGAAAATCATGTTTGCCCTAATTTTAATGAGTACCGAAAATTTAGGGTTGATATGTAGAGTTTTTTATTTAATTGTTGTTGGTGATTTGATTATGTTTATGAGTATGAGATTATGATTGAGTTGAGAATTTAAATTATTTTGCTAAATTACTTGAAGAAATCGAAATATATGTGTGTTTGAAGAAGTATGATTTTTGGTGATCTTTGATGATTTTGATGTTATGAATGATATGAATGTGTTTATGTTGATATTAGAGTGTTAGATGTTAAGGAAAAATTAAGAGATGAAGAAAATAGAATTTTAGGCATAAAAGTATGCAAAAATCAAAAGAAATGAGTTGGAATGCCTAGTGTGTGTTCTAGGTGTTCTTGGTGAAAATATGAATTTATGAGTGTGTGTTCTTGGTGTTCTTGGTGAAGAACATGAAGATTTGAAGATTAATAAAATTAATTATAAATAAATTAATTAATTATTAAATTAATAAAAAAATTTGAAAATAAAAATAAAAATAAAAATAAAGAGAAAAATTAATAACTTGATTATTGAGCTAAGGATTGAGTAAAACAAAGAAAATATTTCTTTGTTAAGGAGTAATTAATTAGGAAAAGAAATTAGTATAGAAATTTAAAAAGAGAAACCATACTACTAGTTGTGAAATGAAAGGAGAAATTAAATTTTAGAAAATGAAATAAAAAGGAGTATAAAATTTAAAGATGAGTCAGTCGAAGAGAAGGAGGCCTACTTCTCGACACAGAGATAATGTGGTGGATGATTCATACCTGTATGTTTATAATATGTTTGACAGCACTGTCGTTTCAAGGAAAATAAAATGATTTTGCATTCACAAGTATAACTTTTTAAAATCTTATTAATGCTTGTGATGCTGTGGCAAGGCAAGTTCAATTGTATAGCTCTAAGAGCAAGTTTTAAAATGTTTTTGGCATTTGTTCACTAAGTACGAAGTACTTAGCCCTGCATGTATTTCTAAACGTGCAGGTTAGCGGGATGAGGATGGCGTGGACAGCTTGGTGGTGTGTGTCTTTTTAGTTGAGTCGAAAGTTGGCTGGCAATTACATGTGTCCATACTTGTAGTTGTTGGGAATTGAGTCGAAGTTTCCGCTGCAATACAATATGATTCTATCTTTTGCTATGTCTGTGATATTATCCTGATATTCTGTTGGTTTTCAGAGCGATGTGCTCGATACAATTTATCGTTTTTCTTTAGTTTCCGTATGATGTGAACTCGACATACTTATGCCTTTTTAGGTCTTCTGATATAAATTAATTATGCTCGTTGGTTGTTTTATCGCGATTTGAAAGCATGCCTTTATTTGTTATCGCTTTCAGTCATTATTCCCTTGATTACCCGAGCATGAACCCTTATGTGAGTTGAGTTTGTGTATGATTTTATATTGTTCGTCGCACCTCGGAAGTTGGGGTGTGACAAGCTAAATAGTGGCAAAATAAAAGAACAATAAGAAACCGTCACTGTATTATAACAGACTAGTATAAGAAAATTAACTAAGAGCTAACTTCCCGAAAACGGAGACAAGGAATCATATGCCGCTGCTCCTCAACTGATACTGTCACCCTTAAATTTTCCACACTAAGCAGAACTGGGCCTACTTGTTCAAACCAAGGGAAACCCAGAATCAGAATCTCCTCACCCAAAGGAACCTTATAGAAGTCTATCCTGAATCCAACATCCTGAGCATAAATACAGTCATTTTCGAAAAATATGCCACTTCTCATGATTTCACCATTAGCCGTGCGAATAAGTGGCCTATAGTCCTCCAAACAACCTCTCCATCTCAAACCAATCCTATCAACCAAAGAGGAAGAAATATGATTGCGAGTAGAACCTGAATAAACGAGAAGCCTTAACAGATGCAACTCCACGCAACTTCGGGAGTTACGCTTCAAAGAAGATCAAAATAAGCTTTGCAAGGTACAAACACGATATTATAGCTATTTTGATGGGAACGGAGTTGTTGTTTAAAACTTTTACATTGAATACATTATAATAAGGGAGTGTGTGGTGGTTTTGGATGTAAAAAATTTATATTGGTTAAAAAAACACAACTTCAGGAGTTACGCATGAAATTAGCTCGAAATAAGCTTTGCAAGATACAAACACGATTTTGTAGCTATTTTGATGAAAATGAACCCGTTCTTCGAAGCTTTTACATTGAATAAATCATAATAAGCGAGTGTGTGGTAGTTTTGGATCCAAAAATTTATATTGATTAAGAAAAATGCAACTTCGGGAGTTACGCTTCAAATGAGCTCGAAATTAGCTTTGCAAGGTACAAACATGATTTTGTAGCTATTTTGATGAGAACGAAGCTGTTCTTTAAAGCTTTTACATTGAATACATCATAATAAGGGAGTGTGTGGGGGTTTTGGATCCAAAAAATTTGTATTGGTTGAGAAAAACGTAACTTTGGGAGTTACGCTTCAAATGAGCTCGAAATGAGTTTGCAAGGTACAAACACGATTTTATAGCTATTATAATGAGAACGAAGCCGTTGTTCAAAGCATTTACATTGAATACATCATAATAAGGGAGTGTGTTGTGGTTTTGGATACCAAAAATTCATATTCGTTGAAACAAACACTTCGGGAATTACGCTTCAAATGAGCTCGAAATTAGTTTTGCAAGGTGCAACACGATTTTGTAGCTATTTTGATGAGAACGAAGCCTTTCTACGAAGCTTTTATATTGAATACAACATAATAAAGGAGTGCGTGGTAGTTTTGGATCAAAAAAATTTATATTGGTTGAGAAAAATCCAACTTCGGGAGTTACGCTTCAAATGAGCTCGAAATGAGCTTTGCAAAATACAAACACGATTTTGTAGTTATTTTGATGAGAACGAAGTCGTTCTTCGAAGCTTTTACATTTAATTCGTCATAATAAGTGAGTGTTTTGTTGTTTTGGATGCAAAAAATTTATATTTATTGAATAAGACGCAACTTCGGGAGTTAAGCTTGAAATGAGTTCAAAATGAGCTTTGCAACTTACAAACACGATTTTGTAATTATTTTAATGAAAATGAACCCATTCTTCGAAGCTTTAACATTGAATAAATCATAATACGGGAGTGTGTGGTGGTTTCGGTTCCAAAAAATTTATATTGGTTGAGAAAAAATGTAACTTTGAAAGTTACGCTTCAAATGAGCTCGAAATGAGTATACAAGGTACAAACACGATTTTGTAGCTATCTTGATGAAAACGAAGCTATTCTTTAAAGCTTTTACATTGAATACATCATAATACGGGAGTGTGTGTTGGTTTCGGATCCAAAAATTTTATATTGGTTGAGAAAAAAACGTAACTTTGAAAGTTACGCTTCAAATGAGCTCGAAATGAGTTTTCAAGGTACAAACATGATTTATAGCTATTTTAATGAGAACGAAGCCGTTGTTCAAAGATTTTTGCATTGAATACATCATAATAAGGGAGTGTGGTGTGGTTTTGTATCCAAAAAAATTATATTGCTTGAGAAAAATGCAACATCGGGAGTTAGGCATCAAATGAGCTCGAAATAAGCTTTGCAAGGTACAAACATGATATTGTAGCTATTTTGATGAGAACGAAGTTGTTGTTTAAAAATTTTACATTGAATACAACATAATAAGGGAGTGTGTGGTGGTTTTGGATACAAAAAAATTATATTGGTTGAAACAAACATAACTTCGGGAAATACGCTTCAAATGAGCTCGAAATTAGTTTTGCAAGGTAGAAACACGATTTTCTATCTATTTTGATGAGAACGAAGCCTTTCTTCGAAGCTTTTGTATTGAATACATCATAATATATAAGGGAGTGCGTGGTAGTTTTGGATCCTAAAAATTTATATTGGTTGAGAAAAACCCAACTTCGGGTGTTACGCTTCAAATGAGCTCGAAATGAGCTTTACAAAGTACAAACATGATTTTGTAGCTATTTTGATGAGAAAGAAGTCGTTCTTCGAAGCTTTTACATTAATACATCATAATAAGTGAGTGTTTTGTTGTTTTGGATGCAAAAAAATTATATTGGTTAAAACAACACAACTTTGCAGGTTAAGCTTGAAATGAGCTTGAAATGAGCTTTACAAGGTACAAAAACGATTTTGTAGATATTTTCTAGAGAATGGAGCCATTCTACGAAGCTTTTGCATTAAATACATCATAATGAACGAGTGTGTGGTAGTTTTGGATCCAAAAAAATTATATTGATTGAGAAAAATGAACTTTGGGAGTTACGCTTCAAATGAGCTCGAACTGAGCTTTGTAAGGTACAAACACGATTTTGAAGCTATTTTGATGAGAACGATGATGTTTTTAAAGCTTTTACATTGAATACATCATAATAAGGGAGTGTATGGTGGTTTCGGTCCAAAAAAATTATATTTATACAATATTAAAGCAAAGTAATTTGCAATGCATTTTCCTCCAAGTTTGCATGCCAAATGTAAACAATTGCACATTTTTCAATGCAAATTCATAGCTTTACATGTTTTCATTTTCCCATGTCATTTCAATTTTTTAAATTCAAATATTAAGTTTTTGAGTTTGATAAATTCCCTCAAATTTAGCATGTCATATGCAAATAATTGTGCACTTTACAATGCAAATTCATGGCTTTACATGTTTTTATTTTCTGATGTCATTTCAATTTTTCAAATTCAAATATTAAGTTTTGAAGTTTGACAAATGTAGTTTCTATATAGTGTATACCAAATTATTAGTACGAAAAGATAGTAGTCACATTAATTTAATTTTTGTGTTTGCTAAATGTATTATTATATGTAAGAATGTTAACTGAGACGAATTTTATTAGTTTAAAATATTTAGTTGTAATTTAGACGTAATAATATCTAAATAATGCTCTATTGATTCTAAAAATGTAGAATCGAAATATTAAGTTTTGTCCAGCACAACGCGCGCGGGTAAATCTAGTTGGTTGAGAAAAACGTAACTTTGGGAGTTACGCTTCAAATGAGCTAGAAATGAGTTTGCAAGGTACAAACATAATTTTTTTGCTATTTTGAATAGAACGAAGCTGTTTCTCAAAGCTTTTACGTTAAATACATCATAATAAGGGAGTGTGGTGTGGTTTGGTATCCAAAAAAATTATATTGCTTGAGAAAAATGCAACTTCGTGAATTACGCTTGAAATGAGCTTTACGAGATATAAACACGGTTTTGTAGCTATTTTTATGAGAACAAAGCTGTTCTTCAAAAAATTTACATTGGATACATTATAATAAGTGAGTGTGTGGTGGTTTTGGATGCAAAAATTTTATATTGGTTGAAAAAAGACAACTTCGGGAGTTATGCTTCAAATGAGCTCGAAATGAGCTTTGCAAAATACAAACACGATTTTGTAGTTATTTTGATGAGAACGAAGTCGTTCTTCGAAGCTTTTACATTTAATGCATCATAATAAGTGAGTGTTTTGTTGTTTTGGATGTAAAAAAATTATATTTATTGAATAAGACGCAACTTCGGGAGTTAAGCTTGAAATGAGTTAGAAATAAGCTTTGCAACGTACAAACACGATTTTGTAGCTATTTTGATGAAAATGAACCCGTTCTTCGAAGATTTAACATTGAATAAATCATAATACGGGAGTGTGTGGTGGTTTCGGGTCCAAAAAATTTATATTGGTTGAGAAAAAACGTAACTTTGAAAGTTACGCTTCAATTGAGCTCGAAATGAGTTTGCAAGGTACAAACAGGATTTTGTAGCTATCTTGATGAGAACGAAGCTGTTCTTTAAAGCTTTTACATTGAATACATCATAATACGGGAGTGTGTGGTGGTTTCGGATCCAAAAAATTTATATTGGTTGAGAAAAAACGTAACTTTGAAAGTTACGCTTCAAATGAGCTCGAAATGAGTTTGTAAGGTACAAACATGATATTGTAGCTATTTTGATGAGAACGAAGCTGTTGTTTAAAAGTTTTACATTGAATACATCATACTAAGGGAGTGTGTGTTGGTTTTGCATACAAAAAATTTATATAGGTTCAAAAATACACAACTTCTGGAACTACACTTCAAATGAGAACGAAGCCTTTCTTCGAAGCTTTTATATTGAATACATCATAATAAGGGAGTGTGTGGGAGTTTTGGATCCAAAAAATTTATATTGGTTGAGAAAAACACAACTTTGTGAGTTACGATTCAAATGAGATTGAAATAAGCTTTTCAAGGAACAAACACGATTTGGTAGCTACTTTGATGAGAACGAAGTCGTTTTTCAAAACGTTTACACTGTGTACATTATAATAAGTGATTGTGTCATGGTTTTGGATGCAAAAAAATTATATTGGTTGAAAACAAACACAACTTCGGGAGTTGCGTTCCAAATGAGCTTGAAATTTGCTTTTTGAGATACAAACACGATTTTGTAGCTATTTTGATGAAAACGAAGCCGTTCTTCAAAACCTTTACATTGGATACATCCTAGTAAGTGAGTGTGTGATGGTTTTGGATGCAAAAAATTTATATTAGTTGAAAAAAACACAACTTCGGGAGTTACGCTTTAAATGAGCTCAAAATTAGCTTTGAAAGATTCAAACACGATTTTGTAGCTACAATGATGAGAACAAAGCCTTTCTTCGAATCTTCTACATTGAATACATCATAGTAAGGGAGTGCGTGGTAGTTTTGAATCCAAAAATTTATATTGGTTGAGAAAAACATGATTTTGTAGCTATTTTGATGAGAACGAAATCATTCTTCAAAGCTTTTACATTAAATACATCATAATAAGTGAGTGTGTGGTAGTTTTGGATCCACAAAAAATATATTGATTGAGAAAAATTAACTTTGGGAGTTACGCTTCAAATGAGCTCGAACTGAGCTTTGCAAGGTACAAACACGATTTTGAAGCTATTTTGATGAGAACGATGCTGTTTTTTAAAGCTATTTTGATGAGCTTGATGCTGTTTTTTAAAGCTTTTACATTTAATACATCATAATAAGGGAGTGTGTGGTGGTTCGGATCCAAAAAAAATTATATCTATACTATATTAAAGAAAAATAATTTGCAATGCATTTTCCCTCCAAGTTTGTATGCCACATACTAACAATTGCACACTTTCCAATGCAAATTCATGACTTTACATGTTTTTATTTTCTCATGTCATTTCAATTTTTCGAATTGAAATATTAAGTTTTGAAGTTCGACAAATGTAGTTTCTATATAGTGTATACCAAATTATTAGTACGAAAAGATAGTAGTCACATTAATTTAATTTTTGTGTTTGCTAAATGTATTATTATATGTAAGAATGTTAACTGAGATGAATTTTATTAGTTTAAATTATTTAGTTTTAATATAGACGTAATAATATCTAAATTATGCTGTATTGACTCTAAAAATGTAGAATCGAAATATTAAGTTTTGTCTAGCACAACGCGCGCGGGTAAATCTAGTTGGTTGAGAAAAACGTAACTTTGGGAGTTACGCTTCAAATAAGCTAGAAATGAGTTTGCAAGGTACAAACACGATTTTCTTGCTATTTTGATTAGAACGAAGCTTTTCCTCAAAGCTTTTACGTTAAATACATCATAATAAGGGAGTGTGGTGTGGTTTTGTACCCTAAAAAATTATATTTCTTGAGAAAAATGCAACTTCATGAATTACACTTGAAATGAGCTTGAAATGAGCTTTACGAGATACAAACACGGTTTTGTAGCTATTTTTATGAGAACAAAGTTGTTCTTCAAAACTTTTACATTGGATACATTATAATAAGTGAGTGTATGGTGGTTTTGGATGCAAAAATTTTATATTGGTTGAAAAAAACACAACTTCCGGAGTTAAGCTTCAAATGAGCTCGAAATGAGCTTCGCAAAATACAAACACGATTTTGTAGTTATTTTGATGAGAACGAAGTCATTCATCGAAGCTTTTACATTTAATGCATCATAATAAGTGAGTGTTTTGTTTTTTTGGATGGAAAAAATTTATATTTATTGAATAAGATGCAACTTCGGGAGTTAAGCTTGAAATGAGTTAGAAATGAGCTTTGCAACATACAAACACGATTTTGTAACTATTTTGATGAAAATGAACCCCTTCTTCGAAGCTTTAACATTGAATAAATCGTAATATGGGAGTGTGTGGTGGTTTCGGATCCAAAAAAATTATATTGGTTGAGAAAAAACGTAAGTTTGAAAGTTACGCTTCAAATGAGCTCGAAATGAGTTTGCAAGGTACAAACATGATTTTGTAGCTATCTTAATGAGAACGAAGCTGTTTTTTAAAGCTTTTACATTGAATACATCATAATAAGGGAGTGTGTGGTGGTTTTGAATCCAAAAAATTTATATTAGTTGATAAAAAACGTAACTTTGAAAGTTACGCTTCAAATGAGCTCGAAATGAGCTTTGCAAAGTACAAACATGATTTTGTAGCTATTTTGATGAGAACGAAGTCGTTCTTCGAAGCTTTTACATTTAATACATCATAATAAGTGAGTAATTTGTTGTTTTGGATGCAAAAAATTTAAATTCTAGAAAAATGTCGATGTAGAAAAGTTAAAATAAAATAGGAAAGATCCGAGTCAAGTAGAAGTCCTTCAGCCGAGCCAAAAATCTACTTTACGTTTTACGAGATAATAATCTCGTCCTTATGCGATGTTATTTTTGAAGGACCAAGCGGGACGGAAAAGTAGCGAGGATACAAAAGAGTAAGTCGCCTCGACTAGATCTTCGGAAGCCAGGTCTGCTTTTCTAATATAAAAAAAAACTGATGAATGTTATTATTTATTTAGAGTTATTATGTGAGTTTTTAAATCAATTGACTCTTCATTCATTTGAGTTGGTATGCTTTATCATCTGCTTGAGTTATTATTGTCCTGTGAAAGACAGGAACCCACGTGTGGTATTTGAGTTGTTTGAGTTGACTGTGAGCTTTAATTTGGTTTAGCCGGTCACAGTGTCTGAGAAGGAGGCCTACTTCTCGGTACAAAGATGATGTGGTAGATGATTCATACCTGTATTGAATATTATAGTTTTGACTGCGTAGTCCATTTAGAAAATAAAATGTTTTTGCATTAACAAGTAAAACGTTTTAAATTGCACTAATGCTTTTGATGCAGTGGCAATGCAAGATCAATTATATAGCTCAATAGAGCAAAGTTTTCAAATTATTTTTGGCACGTGTTTACTGAGTACGAAGTACTCAGCCCTACATGTATTTCTAAATGTGCAGGTTAGCAAGGATGAGGATGGCGAGGACGGCTTGGTGGTGTGTTTATTTTTGAGTCGAAAGTCTAAGCTGGCAATTACATGCCTTCATACATGTAGTTGTTGGGATGGAGTCGATGTCTCCACTGCATTTTACTTCCTTTTGATATATCCTTTGATAATACACTGATGATCTATTGGTACTAAGAGCAATGTGCTCGAAACAATTTACTATTTTTCCTTAATGACTGAATGATGTGAACTTGACAAACTTATTCTCTTTTGGATAAACTCTTGTAAATTATCTATGCCGTTTGTTGTTGAATTGTAACTTGAAAGCATGTTTATATTTGTTATCGCTTTCAGTCAATATTCCCTTCTTTCCCGAGAATGAACCCCTATGTGAGTTAAGTCTATTCGATGGTTTCTTATCGTTTCTCGCACCTCCGGAAACGGGGTGTGACATAGTGGTATCAGAGCAGGTTGTCTGCTCTGAAGCTTAACTTTCCTTGATAGTCGAGTCTAGAATTATTTCCTAGACTTATTTGAGTCAGTAACACACCAAGCATTCCCCCATCTCATCTGGCAACCAGGTACGCTTTATTTTTAAAAGCTTTCAAGTTTAAATGTTAATTGAGTTACTCAGTTTATTATTTGCGCTCGTCTAGAGATAAAAGCTTGGTAAGTAGCTTGAATAACTAGATTGCTTTAGAATGCCTTCCCAAATTTGGTGTTTTATGTGGAAATCGGAAAGGATGGAACGTTTGTGCAAACGTTTTCGTGAAATGGAATTGCCGAGTACCCTGAGCATTAAAACATCTGTGGGAAACAAGAACGAGTATGTGGTGGTTGGAATTTCAACATGACTTTTTAACTGTTTTAGTGTGCTTAACTCGTTTAAAACTCGTATAGGATGGATGATCGAGAGTGGATGCAGGAATACCTGCACGTCCGGAAGATGTATCATAAGACGATCGCTGATTTTTAGCTCGTTACCATAAGATATGGGAAAAAATCAAGTATCAGGACGTGGGTGCGTTGGATGGTATGATTCATTTGATTCATGCCCTACCTCAAGAGTGGTGTGGTTGGGCAGCGTCGCTTGTGCCAAGGTTTCTCGAACACCATTACCTAGGCAACTACCTCTATGGCAACTGCAATGCATTCATTGCTACTATCTCTGGGCATTTCATCAAGTACGGTGCCCCGCCTCCAGGACCTTTCGATGTCGACCTCCCTACCAAGCTGAACGGTTTTGCCCTCGATCCCCCGTCTCTGCCTCAGGACGGACCAGCTCTGCTTCATGTTCCTTCACCGCCTCGCTCCGAGCCGGAAGCCACATAGCCCAGAGCCGCCTATTAGCACTACCCGTACTCAGGAGGCGTGCTCCCTAACCGCTCGTACGACCCCTTTGCTTCGTCCAGCTCGATCGCCACGCAGCCAACCGGTTCTTACAACCCTATCAGAGTCTTGCCGCCTTCGCACGACCAGCTTGAGGAGTTCATGCGCTGCGATTGCACACCCTCTCCAGTTCAGCCTATAGCCGAGCTCTCCAGGCTGACTCGCTCCGACGATGACGACGAGCCATTTGAGGATCCCGCCGCGGAAGCTTTTGTAGGCACTAGTCACCTTCAGCTGATCTGGCGCGACCGTCTTGCTTTCTCGTTTCCAGTCTTTGAGACCCCGGTCTTAAGGCCCAGCCAGGAGCTTGAGTTGGAGCTCGACGGCACATTCGATGTGACCTTATACCTTTTTCGCGAAGAGAGTGTTCAGGAGGGTTCCCCGTAGGATGAGTCACAGCTGGAGCATGTCAATGCGCGTTATGAGGACGAGTGGACGGGTGACATGACGAACCCATGGAAGGTTCCCGGGCACACCTACAGTGACTTTCTTGAGAGTTTGATTCCAGCGGACGTGCAGGGTGATGGAGAGGAAGAAGAGGATTCTGAGGAAGATCCAGAGGAGGATCCAGAGAAGGGGGATCCCGATGAGGACCTCGAGGAGTAGGAAGGAGGTGACGACCCTAGCAACAACTGTTTGTGCACCTAGGTTCAGTTCAAGGAAGTTGTGGATGTCCCAGACAATATTTACTTTTTTGTCCAAGAGTTGAACTCTTTTACTATTCTGCAGTGATGTATACATATGGCCCGATGCATGGTTAGTTAGTAGAATCGGACGCGAAGTGGTAACTCGTGTTTAGTCTGATTCGAAGTATAGAACGTCTTTTAGACGTGTAGGGAAAATTTTCAGTTGTAAATGTTTATCCCTTATTTTGTTATAAGTCCTCCAAAGAGGCCATCGTTTGGGTGATATGAAGGAGAAGCCGTTAGGCCGTTAAAATCAACTTTGAGTCTCCCAAGTACTTATATTATTCTGAGTATCCGAGGTTCCCAAATTATTTGTGAAATGAGAACGAGTAAAGAGATAAGAGTTGAGTTAATTAAATGAGTTATTTTCTTGACAACATTCTATTAAGAATAAAATTTGAGTAAAGGAAATGTGATATCAATAACATCCGCGATAGTACCCAAGTTTATGATTGTTTTAAATGTTGAGAAAGATTTGTCTTGAGAATATGTGAATATTGATGTGTATACCATTAATGATTTGTTATTTCTGAGTTGAGAAATCGATTGATAGAGATATGTAAATTTGAGATGATTAAATTATTTGAAGTCTGTTAATTAATATATTCTTGGATATGTTGATAAGTTCCGATCGAGAATCATATTTCTCTCAAAAAAGGAAACATTTTCAAAGTCGAGAAAGATTCCGAGTGAAATAATCCATTCTGCAGAAATTTCTTTCTGAGTTGCTTAAAATGAACGGCGAGTAGAAGAAATATAATAGTTGAAAGAAATGAGGAGGAGGAACAACAAGACGCTACTCCGCCCTCTCAAAATGAACGGCGAGTAGAAGAACTTTTTCTTCGCCAGAATCCTCCAACTTTTGATGGCAAAGGTAGTCCGGTAGAAGCCGAGGACTGGATTTATTCTCTTGAGCAAATTTTTAGATTTCTCCGATACAATGATCGCGAACGTCTCGAATGCATGACGTATCAGCTGAAAGGAACCGCCGACTATTGGTGGGAAGTACGACAGAGGACATATACACTGGAAGAGCGAGAAAATTTGACGTAGGAACAATTTAAGGAAGCTTTGTATGAGAAGTATGTGCCTAGGAGTTATTGTAAGCAGAAGGCGAACGAATTTGCAAATCTTAGGTAAGGAAAGAAGACAGTGGCCGAGTACGACCGTAAATTTTGCGAATTAGCTCGTTTTGCACCTGATAAAGTGGATACCGATGAGAAAATGTGCAAGCTTTTTCGAGCAGGTTTAAGGCAGGATATTCGAGTAGTCCTTGCCAGTCAAAGTGGTCAGACTTATGCAGAAGCCCTTAATCGAGCCCTAGATATGGAGTTGGCAATGCAGCTAGAAAAAGGACCGCATTCTTCAACGAATCCTCAATTTCAAAGCCAAACAACGACAACTGTAACCACGCAACAGTCTCAGTTTGGTCAGTATGCAAAAAGGAAAGGTAAATGGAGTGATGGAGGCCACCCAAACAAAAAGTCATGGCAAGGATGAGGATATCAACAACCTCAGCAATCACAAAAAGCAAGAGCTCAGCAAGGTAATCGAAGCAACATACCTATAGGACCCCAAGGACTCCCTCCGTGTTCGAAGTGTGGCAGGATGTATCAAGGCATCTGCAAAGCTGGAAGTAATGTCTGTTATACTTGTGGACAACCTGGTCATTTCTCGAACAGGTGCCCAAGTAAAGAATAGGGAATAAGCAGTGGAAGGCTAAATCAGTTTCAGCCTTCACACATGAGAGCAGTTGAAGCAATTCCGTAGCAAAAGTATCTTCAGAATTAGTGCAGACCGCAGCCACAAAAGCAACAACCCTCACAGCAGGAGCTGTCGCACTACCAAAGGGCATTCGCAATTGAGTAGAAACCTGGAGTTAAGGACCAAGGAAATCTCGCAGGTATGGAAAAGCTTAACGGCATACCTGTTGTTATTTTATTTGATACCGGTGCTTCACATTCGTTTATATATAGCGCTTGCATAGAAAATCTTGGTTTGAATTTAGAAGAATCGAACCAAGTGCTTAGAGTAGCAACCCCTTTAGGCAAATCAGCGTTAGTCTCGCATGTTTGCTCGAACTTAGAATTCGATTTCGGAAACTGCAAATTGTCTGTGAAATCCTTGAATCTAATCCAGATATGGAACGTAGACATAATCATAAGAATGAATTGTTTAACCGAGAATTTCGCGACAATTCGATGCGACCAGAGGCAGATTTCGTTTCAACCCCTTGGAGAAGAGCCAACCTGATGGTCCCGATACGAGTTACTGGTGTATGGGGGGGGGGGAATACACCAGTTAGGATTTTAAAACTAAACCTGAAAAATACTTCAACCGAGTAAAAAGACTCAGTTGGAATCTCTCAGCTGAGTAAGCAACCTCAGCTGGAAGAGTGGTGTTGTGCGGAATGTGGTGGAAGTTAAACTCGTATAACAACTCACGCTTTTATGAAAGGTTGGTCAAAAACCAAAACAGTTGAGAATGCACAGATGAGGTTTGTATGCTGGTTAGTCAGTCAGTTGAGAATGCAAAAAATAACTGAATAAAGAAAAACACAAGCACACAGAGAATTAACGTGGTTCGAAGATAACACTCCTACGTCCACGGGAAGTTGTGAGTCCACACAACTCTGTCCAAGTTCTTCTGGACAAACCACTCAGCTTACGCGGGCTGAGCAACCGTTAAGAATAAGTTTGTGGGTACTTATCAACCTTACAGTTTAGTTTCCGGGTACTAAACAACCTATCTACTCAGTTGCGGGAAGAGTAAGATCCTAAACCTTTTCAGGTGAAAGAAAATGGGGTTCCAACTAAAAGTTTGAACATGAAATGAGCTATGATCTAACTCTCTACGAACTCTCACTAAGTGATGTTCTCAAGGTTCAATCTAAAGACACAAAAACTAACTAACTCTAGAACTCTCAACAAGTGATGTTCTAAGAGATTAAATTCAGTTCAGCTCGTGAGGAATATTGCTCTTTCTTTTGCTCTCTAGTTTCTTCTTGCGCGTGTGTCTTTTTATCTCTTCGAATGAATGAAGGCCTCTATTTATAGGCGGAGAGTATCAACTAGCCGTTGGAGGAGCTGTTGATCTCTGTTCTTTAAAAGCGATGGCTTGTCTCTCATCTCTGCAGACTTTCCCGATATGGCATCTGTGCTCATCTGCTTTCCATCTGAGATAGCCTTGTGTTAGGCCAAATGGGGTAATGACTGAACGGTCAAACCCTCACGTGACTTCCTTTTTGAAATTCAAATCTTAACAACAGACTTCCAACAAGGAGTGGTTGGTTAAGACTTTCGATCTTCAACTAACTTGTTCTTCAGCCGATGTTCTTATCTGACAACTAACAGTTGAACTCTCAGCTGACTTCATCTTCAAAGCTGTTGATCTTCTCGGTTGAGTTCTACAACTGATGTTCTGAACTTGAACACTCAGTTGTTTTCCTTGTATTTGATCAGTTGGGTTCGAACGCTCAGATGGCTTTCTTTCATCTGATGTTCTCTTCCCCTTTACTGCTTCTCATCTGATGAACGCTTAGTTGTTTTCCTAACAACTGATGTTCTGTCCGAGTGCTGCCATGTTGCCATCTTCAGCTGGAGTCCTGTAAAGATAAAATCTTAACAATTCTCAAACAGCGAGCCTACCTACTAACATTAGGTTCTGGCAACATCTACTCGGTTGGGGTCAGTTGGTTTTGGAATTCATCAAAACTCTTACTAATAAATTTTCCAACAATTTCCCCCTTTTTGATGATGCCAAAACCACTTACAACTTTAAACCGCTACTGATCTAAACCTTACTAACTTATCTAAAATCTCAGCTGAAATTCTAGACAGTCTATAAGATAAAACATCAAAGGGTTAGCACAGTTATAACATGGTATTTAAAAGACTTTGCAATTCAGAGCTTGGACAATGAGGGATTGTTCATCACGGTGAATCGAATATATATACTTGAAGTTTTCATTACAACTGATGATTACACAGATAGGCGCAAAAATCAAAAATTACAACAGCTGCTTGAAAACTAACTGAGCTAAAATTGTAGCCCATACTTACTAAAGATCCTAACAAAAATCTCTCTCTTGGCAGGTGACTCCTTAGAAATGTCCACTCCATGCTCCTTGCAAACCTGCCTCGCCTCAGCTGCGATCTTCATGCGGTTCGGGTTGCTTGAGTCTGGGAGAAGAGGAGGCCGATAAGTAACCCTCTAAAGAACTGGAACTGTGTTCAAGTCCAGGTTGGCGTCAATCATAGCCCGCCTGAACTGGCTGAACATACCAGGATCCCCTGAGTGCAACTCAGTCAGCGCTTCCTTGAACGCTTTCCTTGGGTCGTCAGTTGCGTAAACCTTCCTGTAGTAGAAGTCGTTCACGAACTCCTGCTTGAACAACTCCCACTCTTCATTCCACTCGGTCGGCATCCACTTGTCAACATGCCTGAACCGACTCTCTACCTTGGACTTTGCTGGCAACCTTTGTTGCTTCAGCCGAGCTTTCGCCTTTGATTGATGCTTGTTGATGCGGCATCGGCTGCGAGAGGCAACGTTGCAGTCCAAATTTTGGGACAACTTCTTCAGTTCATCCTCGAACTGGTTCACCCTCCTCGCCTGGCTGGCGGCAAACTTTCTGATCCAGCTCGGGTTCATGTAGTCCTTCTCCTCTACATCCATAGCCTTGGCCGCTGCAATGCACTCTTGGATTGTTATCCCGTCGAGTTCAGAATCCAGCTCGGCTACGATCTCGGCTATGGAGCTGTAGGTAACTCCAAACTTCTCTGCCTGCTCCAAGTCTTTAGACATCTCAGCTCCACCGACTTCGGTTGACTTGGGAGCAGCAGACTTTCTCTTCCTCAGCTGAGATTTGGATAATTGAGCAGCTGGCACTCCTTGTTCTTGGGTCTCTTCTTCTTCCTGCGCCTCAACCTCCGTCTCCTTCTCTTCCCCCTTTTTGGCATCAGCAACAAGGCTTGCTACTGAACCGTCCAGAGAGTTGAGTTTATCCTCGATTAGTTGAACACGGTTGAAGAGTTCATCGACCGCACACTCTAGCTCGATCTTCTTCACCAGTTCGGAGTCCTGGCGCTCTTGTTTGGCCTTCTTCAAGACAGAGAGGTTGTCGATGACGTCTGTCTGAAAAGCAGCGAACTCAGCCCAACGCGACTCGAACCTGGACTCCCATTCGGCATCCTGTGTCTGTTGGGACTTGGCAAGATTTGAGTCGGCCAAAGATTTGAAGATGTTGAGCTCCGACTTCAATCCCAACAGAGTTGTCTTCAACTCCGACACTTCTTGACTGGTGGAGGAGGAGAATTCATTCAGCTTGGTCTTCAGAGCAACATTCTCCTCCACCAGTTGTTGGTTGTTGAGTTCTTGTGCTTCCAACGCCCTCAGCTGGTAATCTTTTTGGTGCTGGAGGTTGGCAAGCAGTTCACTCCTTAGCTGGTTGACCCTCTCAGCTACCAACTCGCAGATTTCTTCAGTTGATGGAGCATGCTGATCAGCTGGAGGGGCTTGAGCGGTCAGAGCTAGAGGCTCAGCTGTGACCATGGCTTGTCTGTTGGCTAGGTACAGCTTCAGTGCTTCTTCTTCTTCTTTTGCTGCTGCGGCAGCTGCATCGACATCCTCAAAGAAATCAGCTGATTTAACCAACATGCTGTCGAGAAAGTCGATGCACTCCTTTTCAGCTGTTTCCCTGGTGTCCGTCCCTTCAGCTCGACTCTAGTCCATCCGACGAGTGAGCAGCGCAATCCGATTGTTGTAAGCCACCTCCAAGTTGGAATAGTTGAAGTAGGCTCGGATGCGGGACTCATCTGACTTCAGCCTGTCCCAGCTCTGCACCCTGATTGTATCTTCTTTGACATACCAGTGGCTGAAGATCAGTTG
This sequence comes from Schizonepeta tenuifolia, assembly GCA_029490685.1. Taxonomy (NCBI): domain Eukaryota; kingdom Viridiplantae; phylum Streptophyta; class Magnoliopsida; order Lamiales; family Lamiaceae; genus Schizonepeta; species Schizonepeta tenuifolia. The sequence goes on from CM055959.1 coordinate 75,016,930, forward strand.
GAACTGGTACAAGAGCTCGGTTCCCAGAGTGGCGAAGATGGGCATGTGGCGAGCCTCATGGAACAAGCCTAGAAGCTTTTGAAAGCAGTAGGCCACCCTGCCTTCGTGCTCAAGAGCAACTGCCTGAAGTCCTCCGCTTCATTTATTAGGGAGGGGGTAAGATTATATGGCTGAGGTTCAAGAGGTTCATCGATGTTGGCCAAAGAGTTGGTCGCTACATCGGCATCGAGCAGAGAGCTCAGAATTTGGGATTCAGTTGGGAGGGAGGTTTCAATGGTTTCTTCAACATCGGCCGAAGGAGCAGTTACTATGTTGGCATCGAGCAGAGTGCTCGGAATATCTGGTTGAGGAAGGGTAGAAAGAGCAAGAGGCTCTGGGGGCGGTACGGTATTATCTCCTGCCGTGGGAGAGGTGGTAACATCTTCAACGTCCTCAGATGAGTAGGATGCATCCGACGACTCAACTATCTCCATTCCCTCAACATCATCAGCTCCGGGGGCTCGAGGGACGATCTCGAACAAGGCAGCCTCAGATGAGCGGCTGGATTGGAAAGGCTCCTCAGCATGTGTCGACTCAATCGGTGCCTCCTCCTCCGCTGGAGCTTGCTCCTCAGCTGGCTCCTCAGCTGGTACCTCAACTGGCTCCTCAGCTGACTCGTCAGCTGGCACCTCAGTTGGCTCATCAGCTGGCACATCAGCTGTCTTCTTGGTCGACTTCTTGAACCGTACCCTTAGCTTTTTCTGGGCAGATTCCTCAGCTGACTCCTTCTCCGACTCAGCTCGTCAGCATGTAGCTTTGGACTTGGCGGGGCGAGCAGCGGCTGGTTCCCCCTCAGCTGTTGACTCAGCTGTCTTTCCAGACTCCCTCTTTTCCTTAGGAGTGTAGACACTCCTGAGCACCTCCTGTGCTTTCTTCGCTGTTGGGAACAACAACAGCTTTTTCAGCGGCGTCTCCTCGCAATCTGCCCAGACCATGTTGCGGTCCTTGGTTGCGAGCAAGATGAGGGCAGAGATCTTGCAGCCGAAGTTGAGTGTCCCCTTTACACTCAGCAGCTTCTCTCCCGACTCGGATGTCATCTCAGAGATCTTCGACTTCTCCACCATCAACTGGTTCAAGAAATATTGGAACCAGTTGATCTGGTGTTGGTGCTCCAAGGCCACCAACTGCTTTAATTTGGGTCGGCTGATGTCGCCGAATGCGCCACTGTAACCGAACACCACCTTCGACACAGAATCGAACAGCAGGCGATGTTTTAGCTTCAGCTTCGTCCGTTGCATGTTGCACCTTAACCTCTCCGACTCAATCAGAGCATCTTGCAGAAACTCATCCGCCTACTCGTCGGTAATATTCTTCAGGAACTCAGTGGCAGTGTGGTTGATGGGAATGATGTACCGGAGGACATCGGAAACATCAATGGGGAAGGAGACACGACGTATGGTCCTGGCCGGAACATCTCTTTGTCGGCAGGACACTTCCGTAGATACTCCCTCTGTAGTGTCAAGGGGGCGTTTGAGGTTGAAGTAGAATTCCCCGACTTGTCGCCTGAGCAAGTGGGAGGGGCAAAGCTTGGCCCATTCGAGAAGGCCATTTTCTCTGAGTGTGTTGGCGAGTGGGGCCAAGACCGGCGACTCCAGATCCTCGTCGGAGAGGATTTGCTCGAAGTGTATCTTCGATACTAGCATATCGAACGATTCTTCATATGTGGTAGGGACTAGGGATGGTCCGGATGAAGCCATTCTCTTACTGTTTGGTGCCATTTATGATCACTGCAAAGAGAATATATAGAAGAAAGGAAAGAAAATCTTTTGCAGAAAAGGGTTAGGCAAAAACTGTGAAGACGATGAACAGGTAAATCAGATATGCACGAATGAGGAAAGTAGGAGATTTCTTCCTGATTTTTAGCCTTATATAGGTCTGACTTGGATGAGATCGACGACTGGGGTTAAATGGCGCGAATCCATCAACGGCTGAGATTACGCGACTGTTGACTATCTTTGACTTGACGTTTTGATCCGAGTTCCAACCAGCGCGTGAGAAGGTGTACAGTTTATCTTGTCAGCCCAGTCGCACTATAAAGTAGGCTATGGATGTTCAGCCGTACTTTACATTTAATATGACATGATGGCTATTTTTAATGTAACTGACTAGTTCAAGAATGTTTGAATTTATTTCAAACATTCTCATTTAAGAACATATCACCTTCAGCCATAAATGTTACCTACCAGCTGATGTCGAAAACAGCTGAGTTCCCATGTTGCAGCATACCATCAGTTGACTCGAGTTCATCTGTTCAGCTGACGTCTGATGTCATCAGTTGGCGATCCGCATCTGAGATTCCCCCTTCATCTGAGCTTCTCCCTCAGATGGATATCTATCTCTGTTCCCCCGTTGACTCCTCATCTGATGGATCCAACAGTCCAAGGAAGTCACAAAGCATCTTGAACCGTGCTTCAGCTAGAGGTTTGGTGAAGATATCAGCTCTCTGAATCTCAGTTGGAATCTTCTCCATGGACACATCCTTCTTCTCAATATGATCTCGGATGAAATGATGATGGATGTCAATATGCTTCGTCCGAGAGTGGTGAACAGGATTCAAGGAGATAGCTATGGCACTCGAGCTATCACAATGAATGGGAACCTGTCCAGTTGCGACTTCATAATCTCTCAGCTGTTGCTTCAGCCACAACACTTGCATGCAACAGCTTCCGGCAGCCATGTACTCTGACTCGGTTGTAGAAGTGGCAACACATGCTTGTTTCTTTGAGAACCACGAAACCAGCTTGCTTCCCATGAACTGACAGTGTCCAGATATGGACTTCCTGTCCAACCGATCTCCTGCTAGATCTGCATCTGAGTATCCAGTCAGTTGGATATTGTCGTCAGTTGGATACCACAATCCAACATTAACAGTTCCCTTCAGGTACTTGATGATATTCTTTGCTGCCAACATGTGTGCTTCCCTTGGTTGAACTTGGAATCGAGCACACTTTCCAACTGCGTATGATATGTCTGGCCGGCTGGCAGTTAGATATAGCAAAGAACCGATGATCCCTCTATACTTGCTGGCATCCACGAGCTTTCCTTCAGTTCCAGGTTCAATCTTCCAGTTAGTATTCATTGGGATCCTTGTTGCCTTGCTTGTCTGCAATCCGAATTTGGTGATAAGCTCCTTTGTATATTTGGACTGATTGATGAAGATGCCCCTTTTTGATTGCTTCACTTGTAGCCCAAGAAAATAATTCATCTCACCCATCATCGACATCTCGAACTTCTCCTTCATGAGGTTTGAAAATTTTTCACACAGTTCCTCCGACTTAGAACCGAATATGATGTCGTCAACATAGATTTGCACAACAAGAATGTCATTTCCAACTTTGATGGTGAACAGGGTTTTGTCAACTGACCCTCGTTTGAAACCCGAGTTCAGAAGAAAACTACAAAGAGTGTCATACCAAGCCCTTGGCGCTTGCTTTAGTCCATAGATAGCTTTCTTCAACTTGTACACTCTTCCATCTCCAGTCTCAAAACCAGGAGGTTGTTCAACATATACATCTTCCTTGATATCTCCGTTGAGGAATGCACACTTCACATCCATCTGATACACCTTGAATTTGTGATGTGCGGCATAGGCTAGAAAGATTCGGATGGCTTCCAGCATTGCAACCGGCGCGAAGGAGTCCTCGAAATCAATTCCTTCTTGTTGGCAATATCCTTGAGCTACCAACCTTGCCTTATTCCTCACTATGAATCCAATGGCATCTCTCTTGTTTTTGAAAATCCACTTCAATCCAATCACCTTGACACCATTTGGTCTTTCTACCAACTCCCATACACAGTTGCATAGAAACTCATTCAGTTCTTCTTGCATGGCTGTTGTCCAGTGAACACAGTTGAGAGCTTCCACAACGTTCTTCGGTTCTGGCACATTAGCTACAAAGCAAGAAATCATGGCAACATCTCCAGCTTGCTCGAACTCCTCTAGAACTGTCAACTCCTCAGCATATTGGGCATAAGTGTTGGAATCTTCCTCGGTTGAATCCTGAGTCGCAACTCTGCTTCTTGTACGAACACCTTCGGTTGGATCTCTGATGATGTTGTCAATGGAATGAACTTCATCCCATCTTCGGTTGCGTCTTCCTTCTTCTTCCAACTGTGGTTGTTCCGTGATCTGAGTTGGAGTCTTCAAAGCTGGTGATTGATCAGCTGTTGAGTCTGGATCCTCAACATTGATATTATTTTGAACCGGACTTGGTTGAGCTTCGGATGCTGATGCAGTTGGAGGGGCATCAGCTGGAGTTCTCCCTTGAGATGAGCTTGGATCTTTGCATTCATCTTCAGAGGAGTATGGATCCTCATCCTCGGTTGCCCATACCAGTGGTTCAGCTAGATTCTTTTCCCTTAGAGCTTGTGATCTGGTGAGAACAGGTGGAACTTGTGAATTGCCCTGTTGTCCTTTAGCCTGTTCCCTGCACTCAAAAGTAGATTAATCAAAACTAACATGAGGTGTTATCTCCACAACATGAGAGCTATTGTTGAAAACTCTATAAACCTTGATCAGAGCGGCATATCCGAGAAATATGCCTTTCGAAGCTTTGGCATCAAAAGTTTTCAACTGAGTCTTCCCATTGTTGTGAATATAACACTTAGAACCAAATACGCGAAAATAAGAAATATCTGGCTTCCTGTATCTCCATAGCTCGTATGGTGTCTTTCCCAACCGCTTGGTCAGAAGAGACCATTCTGAGTGTAGCATGCAGTGTTGATGGCCTCAGCCCAAAATCTCTTTAGCAGAGCTGAGCTGGTTAACATGGATGTAGCTGCATCCTTTAGCGTTCTGTTCCTTCGCTCAGCTACTCCATTCTGTTGCGGAGTACGCGGCTGATGTTTGATGGGTAATTCCATGCTTCTCGCAGTACTCGATGATGGTTTCATTTAGAAACTCAGTTCCTCGATCTGATCGGATAGAAATGATCTTCATCTTTTGTTGATTTGATATCCGATCCATTAGCTTGGGTAGCTCATCTCGGGTTTCACTCTTGTGGCGCATGAAGATGGTCCACATATATCTTGAGTAGTCATCAGTTACAACCAGGGTGTACTCGTTCCCGTTCATGCTCTTGGGTGTAACTGGCCCGAATAGATCCATATGGATCAGTTGTAACACTCGGTCGGTTGAGGGAGTTGATTTCAACCGGAAGGAGGATCTAGCGAGCTTTCCCAACTGGCATGCACTGCAGATATGTGTTGTTGAAAACACTCGGTTTGGTATGCCTCTTGCATGTTCTTGTCTGGCGAGTCGGTTCATTGTCTTGAAGTTCAGATGGTTGAGCCTTTTGTGCCACAGCCAGCTCACATCTGAACTGCTCTTTGATAGCAGGCAGGTGTCAAGAAGACTACTGTTCCAGTCAGCATAGTAGACGTTCCCGGTTGGCGATCGATTTCCCAACAATATGACCTGCTTTGATCCGACATCTTTAACCCTGCAACCCTGTGCATCAAACTTGACAGAGAAACCATTATCACAGAATTGGCTGATGGAGAGCAAGTTATGCTTCAATCCATCAACATAAGAAACATTAGAAATCGAAACATGATTGGTTTTAAGGGTACCGTAACCTCTGGTGTACCCTTTTGAGTTATCACCAAAAGTAACTGATGGACCTTCTTTCTCCACGAAACTTCCAAGCAAATCCTTCAGATTCGTCATGTGTTTCGAGCATCCACTGTCCATCACCCACATTGTAGCAGACGCTTTATTCTTCCTCAGCTGTTTCTCCTGTACCTGCAAAGAGAAACTTGCTTAGGTCCCCAATTTTAGTTGGGTCCTGGAGGGTTAGAACCAGTTCCCCCTTGGAATTGTGCGTTGCTTTTCCCTGTATACTCGGATGGATTTATCATTCCAGATCACTTTTCCTTCATCATCAACTATAACAACACCTCGGTTATCCTTAGGCTTGTTGTTAGTAGTGATGTTCTGTTTCTTGGGAGGAGTTGGATTTCTCCCATGTTGAACTTTCGAAGGTGAGGCTTTCCCCCTGTTTTGATGGCAATTTTTATCCTGTTTGATTTGTCTGGATGATCGGACGCCTTGTTGGAATCTTTGTGGCTGATTTTGATTCCAACTCCCTGATTGTTGTCTGTAGTTGTTCATGCCCTGTTGGTGATTCATATTATGGCATGAATATCACCAGTTGTTCGACCTGTTCCTCATTGGTTGACTCGGTTGGAACCTTTGGTTGAACTGATGTTGGAACTGCTGTTGATTCAGATGATTGAACCCTTGTCGGTTTTGTGGTCTGTTCCATTCTTTCTGATGTTGACTCTGAGGTTGATGCAGAGGTCGGTTCTGATTCTGAGTTCGGTTGCGATTATGTCTTCGACGCCTCTGATTTCTCTTCCGACTTTTGAAACATTCCCCCTCGGTTGATACCCCAACCGATGGAACATTCTGTCCTTCATCTACTGTTCCTTTTCCCTTCTCCGTTGTGGTTGCCTTGGTCGGTTGAGCTTGCTGAGAAACGGAGGTTGAATTACTTTGTGGTGACTCTGGTTCCACTGTGTTCGGTTCGATAGCATTGACCTCAACAGCTTTGATGAAGGTTGCTGGAGGAATTCCACTATCTTTAATCACATCATAACCGAGTCCTGACACGTCATTCATCTGTCTGCTGTAACTGATAAGATTCTCTATGATCTTGGATGACTCATACAGCTTGATTAGATTATTCTTCTCAGTTTGCAACTCCTTGAGGAGGACAGTTATCTGCTCGGTTTGTCCATCTGAGTTCTTTATCAGCTGGTCGATCTGAGCCTCTTGATTTTTCAACTGATCTTGTTTCTCCTTGATCTGCTTCGTCAACTCCTCATCAGTTGGAGCCTTAGCCTCGTTCAGTTGACTCTTGAGATTCTCAATCTCCTCGGTTTGGCTCTTGATCAGATCGTCCTTTTCGGTTAAGGAATCTTCAAGTTTGGCGAACTGAGCTTGAAGACTCTTAAACTCAACCGATTGGTGATGCAGTTCCTCACTGAGTTCTTGAAAGTCACTCTAGGAGGGTTCCAACTCTTCGTCCAGAGATTCCTGCATGTTAGAAGTATTGAAAGAATTTAACTTAGCAGGATTAGAGTGTACCTCAGTATCCTCTTGGTCGGTTCCAAGTGCCATGAGGCATTGATCCTGACTGATGGCGTTGTTGGTAGAAGACAACTCATCCTCATTTTCAGTGTCAGTGAAGATGTCAATGTCGTCAGCTGCTTCTTCTGCTACCATGGCCTTGTTCTTTCCAGCTTGCTTGACCCTCATAGCTTCTCTCTCTTTCTTTGAGAGGTCTGGACAGTCAGCTTTGAAGTGTTCTTCCTTGCCGCATTCAAAGCAACCATTGGTCACAGGCTTTGAACTGTCTCGAGTTCGGTTGGATTTGTAGAATCTTTTGTATTTCCCGAACCGAGTGTCCATGTCGGCTAGTTTCTTTAATAGGGCTGCAATGTTCTGTTGCAGTTCCTCTCTGCTTGGAACCTTTGCAGTTGTGTCAGCTGATCTGGTTGGCCTCGATGTTCTCGATTTGGAGTAGTTAGCTGGAAGAGCAACTGACTTTGAGGCTGAACCAACATCCTCAAGTCGACTCGTCTGAACCGAGGACTGAGATCTTCTTCGGTTCACCTTATACTCGTGGATATTGGTGAAAGTATCCCACTCAGCTGGTAGAGCTTGCAACACTTTGAGATTGATTTCTCTTAGTGTGTATTTTCCTCTTCGGATGGACTGGATTCTTCTGAGGATGTCCATAAACCGGAGCTTTAGCTGATCAATTGTTTCATCTGTCTTCAGACAAAAGTTGTCGAAGTCTTGGCATGCATATGAGAACTTGTTCTCCTTCGTCTCATCGCTTCATTCGCTCAGCGATGCCAGGATATCCCACATTTCTTTGGCAGTCTCACACTCTTCAATCCAAGGGAGATAATCTTGTCCAACAGTGGACATAATCGTGCTTTGAGCCCAGATATCTAACTGGCTCACCTTGGCTTCCTCTGGAGTGTAGTCTTCCGGCTGTTTCTCCACAAACTCCACAACTGTATCCCCATCGTTGGGATTTGTAGGAGTGCGAGCTATTCTTTCTTTGATGATGATCGGTCCGGAAGAGAGTACTTGTTGCATCCTATGATGCTTCGACAGTAAGATCTTCTTCATCCGTGTCCTCCGGGATGTATAATTTACTACGGAGAACATGACAACGATCTTATCCTTGACGTCCATCTGCACACAACAGCAGAACAAATATGCAAACAAATATGCACTAGCGTGAAAAAAAAAGATCTGTTCAGTTGACCACTGAAGAAACTTTCTCGAATTCACACCTTGTGAAACAGAGTCAGTAGTCTTTTGAACCACTGCTCTAATACCACTTGATGGTCCCGATACGAGTTACTGGTGTATAGGGGAGGGAATACACCAGTTAGGATTTTAAAACTAAACTCCTGAAAAATACTTCAACCGAGTAAAAAGACTCAGTTGGAATCTCTCAGCTGAGTAAGCAACCTCAGCTGGAAGAGTGGTGCTGTGCGGAATGTGGTGGAAATTAAACTCGTATAACAACTCACGCTTTTATGAACGGTTGGTCAAAAACCAAAACAGTTGAAAATGCACAGATGAGGTTTGTATGCTGGTTAGTCAGTCAGTTGAGAATGCAAGAAATAACTGAATAAAGAAAAACACAAGCACACAGAGAATTAACGTGGTTCGGAGATAATACTCCTACGTCCACGGGGAGTTGTGAGTCCACACAACTCTGTCCAAGTTCTTCTGGACAAACCACTCAGCTTACGCGGGCTGAGCAACCGTTAAGGATAAGTTTGCGGGTACTTATCAACCTTACAGTTTAGTTTCTGGGTACTAAACAACCTATCTACTCAGTTGAGGGAAGAGTAGGATTCTAAACCTTTTCAGGTGAAAGAAAATGGGGTTCCAACTAAAAGCTCGAACGTGAAATGAGCTATGATCTAACTCTCTACGAACTCTCACTAAGTGATGTTCTCAAGGTTCAATCTAAGGACACAAAAACTAACTAACTCTAGAACTCTCAACAAGTGATGTTCTAAGAGATTAAATTCAGTTCAGCTCGTGAAGAATATTGCTCTTTCTTTTGCTCTCTAGTTTCTTCTTGCGCGTGTGTCTTTTTATCTCTTCGAATGAATGAAGGCCTCTATTTATAGGCGGAGAGTATCAACTAGCCGTTGGAGGAGCTGTTGATCTCTGTTCTTTGAAAGCGATGGCTTGTCTCTCATCTCTGCAGACTTTCCCGATATGGCATCTGTGCTCATCTGCTTTCCATCTGAGATAGCCTTGTGTTGGGCCAAATAGGGTAATGACTGAACGGTCAAACCCTCACGTGACTTTCTTTTTAAAATTCAAATCTTAACAACAGACTTCCAACAAGGAGTGGTCGGTTAAGACTTTCGATCTTCAACTAACTTGTTCTTCAGCCGATGTTCTTATCTGACAACTAACAGTTGAACTCTCAGCTGACTTCATCTTCAAAGCTGTTGATCTTCTTGGTTGAGTTCTACAACTGATGTTCTGAAACTGAACACTCAGTTGTCTTCCTTGTATGTTGGGTTCGAACGCTCAGATGGCTTTCTTTCATCTGATGTTCTCTTCCCCCTTACTGCTTCTCATCTGATGAACGCTCAGTTGTTTTCCTAACAACTGATGTTCTGTCCGAGTGATGCCATGTTGCCATCTTCAGCTGGAGTCCTGTAAAGATAAAATCTTAACAATGCTCAAACAGCGAGCCTACCTACTAACATTAGGTTCTAGCAACATCTACTCGGTTGGGGTCAGTTGGTTTTGGAATTCATCAAAACTCTTACTAATAAATTTCTCAACACAACCGTAGTTTTCGGAGTTGAGAAAAGAGTCAAGAAGAGTATGCTGGTTATTTCAGCTATGAAAGCAAAGAAGTTAATGAGGAGAAAGGATACGAAGGCATACCTGATATATTTGAACAAAGATGAGGAGCAAGAGTTGAGTATTGACGACGTAGCCATCGTAAGAGAATTTAAAGACGTATTCCCAGAAGTATTACCAGGATTACCTCCCGACAGGCAACTGGATTTTATGATTGATCTCGAACTAGGGTCAGCCCTAATATCGAAAGCTCCGTATAGAATGGCCCCAAAGGAACTCCAAGAGTTAAAGATTCAGTTGCAAGAACTGTTAGATTTGAATTTCATTCGGCCAAGTGTTTTCCCTTGGGGAGCCCCGATTCTGTTTGTGAAGAAGAAGGACGGTAGTCTAAGAATGTGCATACATTACCAAGAACTCAACAAGATTACACTCAAGAACAAGTATCCTTTGCCAAGGATAGATGATTTGTTCGATCAGTTAAGAGGAGCAGCTACTTTCTCCTAGATTGACTTAAGATCTGGGTATCATCATTTGAAGGTCAAACAAGAAGATGTTCCAAAGACTGCTTTCAGGACAAGATATGGACATTACGAATTCATAGTAATGCCTTTTGGATTGACTAGTGCCCAGCCGTCTTTGTGGATTTAATGAATAGAGTTTTTCACAATTTTTTGGACAAATTCGTGATTGTTTTCATAGATGATATCTTGCTATATTAAAAAGATGAAGCAGAACACGAGAAGCATCTACGAATCGTGTTAGAGAAGTTAAGGTCGGAGAAGTTATACGCCAAGTTTAGTAAGTGTGAATTCTGGTCGAGAGAAGTAAATTTCCTAGGACACGTTGTTTCGTCCGAAGGAATTAAAGTTGATATGGAAAAGGAGAAAGTTGCTCAAGAGCGGAAATCGCCGACGTCAGTTCATAAAATCCGTAGTTTCCTTGGTTTAGCAGGTTACTATCGGAGATTTATAGAAGGATTTTCCAAGATTGTGAAGCCGATGACGAGTTTGTTGAAGAAAGAATCAAAGTTTAAGTGCACAGAAGAATGTGAGAAAAGTTTCCAAGAGCTTAAGATGAGATTGACTACAGCCCCAGTATTAGCTCTTCTTGAAGCAGGAAAAGACTATACCGTTTATACAGACGCGTCAGCCCAAGGATTAGGGTGTGTGTTAATGCAAGATGAAAGAGTGATAGCGTATGCTTCGAGAGAACTCAAACCCCATGAAGAGAAGTATCCGATGCATGATTTGGAATTAGCAGCCGTAGTGCATGCCTTGAAAATTTGAAGGCACTATCTCTATGGAGCTAAATGTGAAATTCAGACCACAAAAGTCTGAAGTATTTCTTTGAACAAAATGAGCTAAATATGAGACAAAGAAGGTGGCTTGAGTTGGTAAAAGACTACAATTGTAAGATTTCTTGTCATCCCGGGAAAGCTAATGTTGTAGCTGATGCATTAAGCAGAAAAAGGATATTGGAGAATTCATAGAATACCGAGTTAGAATTTCTGCTATCTGAGGAAGAAAAGTTGATTGAGGAAATTTAGAAGAATGAGAATTGAAGTAGTTCTACCTCCGGTAACAGTAGAGCAAGTGATTGCTACATTGGTAGTAATGCCAGATTTAAGATCTCGTATCATAGAAGGTCAAAGGAAAGACGAGAATTTAGAGAAATTGAGATTGAACGTTAGAAAAGAAGAAGTCAAGGATTTCACAGAGTCGAGTGACAACGCTTTGTTGTTCCGAGGAAGGATTTGTGTGCCAAATGATGAGAAGTTAAGAAACGAGATAATGAGTGAAGCTCATGAGACCCCGTATACAGATCACCCCGGCAGTACAAAAGTTGTTCTGAGGAAGGATTTGTATGCCAAATGAGGAAGGGCTGAAAAAGGATGTGGCCATGTATGTTGAAAGGTGTTTAGCTTGCCAACAAGTGAAGTCTTTGCATCAGAGACCGTATGGATCCTTACAATCACTACCAGTTCCAAAATGAAAGTGGGATGATATCACTATGGATTTTGTGACGGGTTTGCCAAGGACAAGGAAAGGAAATACAGTTGTGTGGGTAATTGTGGATAGATTGATGAAATCCGTTTCATACCTATTCCACACACCTATGGATCAGACAAGTTGGCAGAGATTTATGTCAAGGAAATTGTAAGGTTGCATGGAGTTCCGAGTACGATCACTTCCGACCGAGATTCGAAGTTTACAGCCCGTTTTTGGGAAAGTTTCCAAAAAGAATTTGGAACATGATTGCAGTTTAGTACCGCTTATCATCCTCAGACAGATGGCCAGTCAGAAAGAACAATTCAAATTCTTGAGGATATGCTAAGAGCTGTACTGCTAGACAAAGGAGACGAGTGGGAGAAAATCTTACCTCCTGTCGAATTTGCCTATAATAATAGCTATCAAAACATGATTGGAATGGCTCCATATGAAGCTCTCTATGGAAAGAAGTGTAGATCTCCACTTTATTAGGACAAAGTAGGCGAGAGAAAAGTAATAGAGCCAGAAGCGATCGAGGAGATGATAGAATCTGTTCGTCAGATTCACGAGAAGATTAAGGAAGTTCAAAGTCGGCGGAAATCGTATGCTGACAACCAAAGATCTGAGTTAGAGTTCGATGTAGGTAGTAAAGTCTTTTTGAAAGTATCCCCCTCAAGAGGAGTACACCGCGTTAGTGTTAAAGAAAAGCTGAAGCCTCGATGCATAGGACCATTCAAAATCCTAGAAAGGATTGGAGCCGTCTTCTATAGATTAGCTTTTCCTCCCAGTTTTGTTAACTCACATAACGTATTTCACGTATCGCAATTGCAAAAGTACGTTTTTGACCCAAAGCACGTGATTCGTCAAGAAGACGTGGCTTTGAAGCCAGACTTAAGCTATGAGGAGAGGCCCGAGAAAATTCTAGATCGTAAGGTTCAGTAGCTTAGACCGAAATCGATTCCCTTAGTTAAGATCAAGTGGCTACACCATGATCTTGAAGAAGCTACGTGGGAACTTGAAGAAAAGATGAGAGCGAAGTATCCCGAACTATTTTCTCAAGGTTAGTAAATTTCGGGACGAAATTTTTCTTAAGGGGGTGAGGATGTAATACCCCGAACTTTTATAAATCTTTAAGGGCGTTTTAAATACATTTATATGTTTAAATAACGTGCCTTGAGTGATAAAATTTTTCAAGAAAAGAAATTTTCCTGTGCAATGACGAAAATGCCCTTACATGTTTTGATTTCGATTATTCGAATCAAGTATATGATGTATTGATTGAGCATTGTTATGTGAGAATGAACATGAGTATGAATTTTGGAGAATTTTGAAAACATTTACTTTTTGATGAATAGTAACGGAAAACCGAAAAATCACTATTCACTGACGGACTCTGAAATTTAATCTAATTAGTGTCTTTTAAATCTAGAATTAATTCTTAGACTTTAGAGAAGTATTAGAAGTTTATCTGAAATCATATGAGAGGATTTTAAAAATTTATTTCTTAACGGTTTAATTAACCAAGCAATTTTTAAGTTTTTCTTCGTATGATGGAATTTTGATTTAAAAATTAGATAATTGGATTCCTTAAATTATTTGCTGAGATATGAGATGAAGTAGAGGTGTTTCCAATGTCGGGAACGAGTCGAGGAGAGTTTTTAGACGTTTTGAGATTTAATGGAAAACTAAGGATATTTTCTACCGGAAAACTTTTTCTTCCGGCGAAATTTTTACCAGATAAAACATGATATTTCCTCTCTCTCTCTCTCATAGCTGACATCCACTCTCTTTCTCTCCCTAAATACATTTTCTCATATTCATTTCCATCTCACATCTCTCTCTATCAAAAAAATTAAATAACACACTCTCTCTCTCTATTCTCTTCCTTTGCCGAGAAACAAGAAGAAAGGAGTAGCAACCCCTTCTTCCCTTCTTCTCTCCTTCATCATTGATACACACACATATTTACACTAAGAAGAATCACCATGGAAGCTTGAGGTTCCAAGCTCCAAAGCTCCCAAGATCATCTTCATCTTCATCTTCATCTTCTACCTTCAATCCAACCCAATAAGGTAATATTCATCCTCCATGTTTTGTGATTATTTTAGGATCGAAATCACCCTCCCTCTCTTCCCTCTCATTTCGGCAGTTTTGCCATGGAGTGGTGATCAAATTTTAATTGTTCATTTTCTTTGAGGTCTAGAGGTGAATCCTACAATGTTTTCCATGAAAATCAAAGCCAACCCTTGAGCCCTCTTCCCTCTCTACACCATCGATCCAAGCTTTGAAGAAGGAGGAGTTTGATTCTTTATATTTAAGTATGATATTCCTCTATTTTTTGCATATGTATATGTATGGTGATAAAGAGAAAGAAAGAGATATGCATGTTTATTTATGCTTAGACAAACCTAGGATGATGATGGTGATGATCGATGATGATGATGATTTGATAAAAGAAATAAGCCCTAAAAATTTACATAGGATTTAAGAGATAAGAAAGAAAAGGAAAGAAAATTTTTTTACAATTTTTTTTTATAAAAAAAAATGAAAAAAAGAAAAAAAAGAGGAAAAGAGAAAGAAAATTAATTTTTGATGATTTCTTGATGATTTTTGATTATATATGTGCTTATGGTGTTAACTTGAGTGATTTATATACATATGTGAAGATGAGAAATTTTAATGATTGATTTTATATATATAAGCCGAAAAGTTTAGGATTAAATGAAGAATATTTGTTTTAATTCTTATTTGAGGATTTGATTGTGTTTATGAAGGATATGAGTATATATATAAGCATGGAGATATGTTTAAGTTAAAAGTTTGGAGTATTTTGTTAATTTTTCTTGAGAAAAACGATATATATATATATATATATATATATATATATATATATATATATATAGTTATGTTCATATAAAAACCCTCCTTATCCTAAAAAATGAGAATTAATCTCAACCACACATCTTTGCATAATGGATGGTCAAGATTTGATCCTGGTCAAAGCGGGTCAACCCTGGTCAACCCGGGTCAAACTGGGTCAACCCGTTGACTTTTTTTTTTCATTTTTTTCGATTTTTTTTTGTTTTTTTTTTTTTTTACGGTCAGGACATATGCACCGCACCATGCATTCATATGCACCACACCATACAACGAGATGCACCACTAAGTGCTTTGAGATGCAACATAATTTCGACTTTTTTTTTTTTACTGTCAATCCATATGCACCACACCATGTATTCATATGCACCACATCATGTATTCATATGCACCACACTATATAACGAGATACACCACATTTTTGTTTGTTTTTTCTATTATTTTCTATTTTTTTTTTAATTTTCAGATTTATTTTCCCCCATTTTTTTGATTGCCTCTTCGTTTTTTGTTTGCCGCTTCTTCTTTGGTCAAGATTCGAGCGAGGGGAGCCGAAGGCCTCGGATCGAGCCGAAAAAGTTCAAATTGTTGCCCGACGATTATCCTTATATTAGTAATCGGAGCGAAGGCGGAGGCGTAAAATCAGAGCCGCAGGCGGAGCCATAAAACCGGAGCCGAAGGCGGAGTCAGGAAAAAATATATGCAAAAAAAACCATATACATCTCAATGTACTTAGTGGTGCATCTCATCACACTGTGTGGTGCATATGAATATATAGTGCGGTGCATATGGCTGACCGTAAAAAAAAAAAAAAATATATATATATATATATATATATATATATATATATATTGAAAATTTGGTGCATCTCAATGCACTTAGTGGTGCATCTCATCACACTGTGTGGTGCATATGAATGCACGGTGTGGTGCATATGGCCTGACAGTATAAAAAAAAAATTGGAAAAAAAAAACTGAAAATTTGGTGCATCTCAATGCACTTAGTGGTGCATCTCATTACACTGTGTGGTGCATATGAATGCACGGTGTGGTGCACATGGCCTGACAGTATAAAAAAAAAAATTCGAAAAAAAAAGTCAACGGGTTGACCAGGGTTGACCCGCTTTGACCAGGATTAAATCTTGACCATCCATCATGCAAAGATGTGTGGTTGAGATTAATTCTCATTTTTTAGGATAAGGGGGCCTTTCACTAGAATGTATCCCTATATATATATGTGGGAAATAATGATTTTTGATGGTTTATGATGATATTGATGATGTTGATGATATAGTGATGATCTTGATGATTTTTTAGTGTTAGATGTTGCATGAGAATTTAAGAGAAGAGGTAAAATGAATTTTTAGAAATACATATGTATGAAAATCGAAGAAAATGAGTATATATATATATGTGTGTGTGTGTGTGTGTGTGTGTGTTCATGATGTTCTTGAGCTAATTATGAAATTATGAGTATGTGTTCTTGGTGTTTTTGGTGAAAACATGAAGATTTGAAGATGTAATAAAATATTTTTTTTTTAAAATCAAAATCGAAAAATAATAATAAAAATAAATAAATAATAAAGAAAGAAGAAATAATTTATAAAGGAGTTATGAATTAAGTAAAACAAAGAAAGACATTTCTTTGTTAAGAATATAAAGATCTAGATAACAAGAGAAGAAAAATGCCTAAGTCTAATGTTGGCATTTAAAAGAAAAATAATCATATTAGTTGAGAATTAAAAAGGAATTAGAATAAAGAAATTTTTTAGAAGATTCGTAATAAAAGCTTAAGAGATAAGTTATTCGAGATTGAGTTCGTTTATTTATTTTTATTAAGAAATCAATAAAATGATTTTTATTGCTAAAATAAAGATAATAAAATGAAAATAATCAATTTAAAAAATACTTTCTTAAAACCTAAGAAGTTTTATGATATAAGTTTTGAGATCTATGTTTGTATGCTTGAGTATACTTGAATGTTTAAATGATGTTATGAAGGGTTACTTGAGTGAAGGAAAGTTATAAGTTTGAAATTAAGTTTGAGAAACAAGTTTAGTAAGTTTTGAATGTTTGAATGTCCAATTCTTGATGGTATTGAGTATTGAGTAATTAAATGATGATGTTTGAGTAAAAATAAACAAGTTTGCTTTTCAAATCCCCTAAATCGAAGTTAAGACGGAAAAGCTATCGAGCATCAAAATTTTAAAATTGAATGTCGAATTTCTATTGAATAAAAATGAAAATTTAATTAAGAAAAAGAATAAGTATATATTATTGGAAGTTGAATTCCTAAAATGAGAATTTATACGAGTATATGTTCGTATTTTGAGAAAGGACGACGTATTTTAGAATTTTAAGATATTAAATAGAAGTTTGAATTTTAAATTCAAAATTATTATTATTTGACTTATTAAAAGTTTGACGAAATTATTTGTTGGGAAATTTGTTAGTAAGAGTTTTGATGAATTCCAAAACCAACTGACCCCAACCGAGTAGATGTTGCCAGAACCTAATTTTAGTAGTTAGACTCGCTGTTTGAGCATTGTCAAGATTTTATCTTTACAGGTCTCCAGCTGAAGATGACAAAAAGGCTTCACTCGGATAGAATATCAGTTGTGAGGAAGACAACTGAGCGTTCAGTATATTAAAAAGGGGAAGTCACATTCAAGAGATAGAACATCAGTTGTAAGAAAAACAACTGAGTGTTCATCGGATGAAATGCAGTATGGGGGAAGAGAACATCAGATGAAAGGAAGTCATCTGAGCGTTCAAACCCAACTGATCAGATACAAGGAAGACAACTGAGTGTTCAGTTTCAGAACATCAGTTGTAGAACTCAACCAAGAAGAGCAACAGCTTGAAGTTGTAGTCAGATAGAACATCGGCTGAAGAACAAGTTAGTTGAAGACCGAAAGTCTTAACCGACCACTCCTTGTTGGAAGTCTATTTTTAAGATTTGAATTTCAAAAAGGAAGTCACGTGAGGGTTTGACCGTTCAGTCATTACCCCATTTGGCCCAACACAAGGCTATCTCAGATGGAAAGCAGAAGAGCACACATGCCATATCGGGAAAGTCTGCAGAGATGAGAGACAAGCCATTGCTTTCAAAGAACAGAGATCAACGGCTCCTCCAACGGCTAGTTGACTCTCTCGGCCTATATATAGAGGCCTTCACTCATTCAGAGATGAGAGAAGACACACACGCGAGAAGAAACCAGAGAGCGAAAAGAAAGAGTAATATTCTTCACGAGCTGAACTGAATTCAATCTCTTAGAACATCACTTGTTGAGAGTTCTAGAGTTAGTTAGTTTTTGTCTTTAGATCGAACCTTGAGAACATCACTTAGTGAGAGTTCGTAGAGTGTTAGATAATAGCTCACTTCGTGTTCGAGCTTTTAGTTGGAACCCCATTTTCTTTCACCTGAAAAGGTTTAGGATCCTACTCTTCTTGCAATTGAGTAGATAGGTTGTTTAGTACCCGAAAACTAAACTGTAAGGTTGATAAGTACCCGCAAACTTATCCTTAACAGTTGCTCAGCCCGCGTAAGCGGAGTGGTTTGTCCAGAAGAACTTGGACAGAGTTGTGTGGACTCACAACTCCCCGTGGACATAGGAGGTTTCTCCGAACCACGTAAATCTCTGTGTACTAGTGTTTATTTTGTTTATTTCTTGCATATTCAACTGACCTTCTAACCAGCATACAAACTGATCTTAGCATTATCAACTGTCTTGGTTTTTGACCGACCTTGCACAAAAGCGTGAGTTGTTTTACGAGTTGTTAATTTCCACCACATTCCGCACAGCACCACTCTTCCAGCTGAGGTTGCTTACTCAGCTGTGAGATTCCAACTGAGTCTTTTTACTCGGTTGAAGTAATTTTCAGGAGTTTAGTTTTAAAATCCTAACTGGTGTATTCCCCCTCCCCCCATACACCAGTAACTCGTATCAGGACCATCATTATTTTTAAATCTAAAGTTATCATTTTCTAAGAATAAAGTCGAGCAGTGTTAAGTTAGCCGTTGTCTGTGTTTGAGATATAAATCATTTCTGAGTTTATTGTGCTTGATTGAACTTATGCGATTAAGTGAAATGTTCTTATTTCGCTTATTTATGGAATTAATTGTTTACTTGTTGTGGATGCTCGTTTACGATCTGAATGAATTATGATGACGATAGTTAAGAATTAATGATTCGAGAACTCGAGCAGTATAAGACAAGATGGATAGTAATCTCTCGTTTAGCAGGAAGTACTAAAATTATACTATCCCTAGAAACGAGAACGTGAGTTTGAGGTTTATCTTGTAACCGAGTAAAGTCGATAACCCGAGAACGAGAAAATCGAGAAAGATGTCGATGTAGAAAAGTTAAAATAAAATAGGAAAGACCTAAGTCAAGTAGAAATCCTTCAGCCGAGTCCAAAATCTACTTTACGTTTTACGAGATAATAATCTCGTCCTTATGCGATGTTATTTTTAAAGGACTAAGCGGAACGGAAAAGTAGCGATGACACAAAAGAGTAAGCCGCCTCGACTAGATCTTCTGAAGCCAGGTGGGCTTTCTAAAACCGAAAAACTGATGAATGTTATTATTCATTGAGAATTATTATGTGAGTTTTTAAATCAATTAACTTGCCATTTATTTAAGTTGGTATGCCTTATCATCTGCTTGAGTTATTATTATCCTGTGAAAGACACGAACCCACATGTAGTATTTGAGTTGTTTGAGGTGACATCTTTACTTTGGTTTAGCCGGTCACAGTGTCTGAAAAGGAGGCCTACTTCTCGGCACATAGATGATGTGGTAGATGATTCATACTTGTATTGAATATTATATTTTTGACTGTGCAGTCCAGTTAGAAAATAAAATGTTTTTGCATTCACAAGTAAAACGTTTTAAATTGCACTAATGTTTATGATGCAGTGGCAAAGCAAGTTCAATTATATAGCTCAATAGAGCAAAGTTTTCAAATTATTTTTGGCACGTGTGTACTGAGTACGAAGTACTCTGTCCTGCATGTATTTCTAAACATACATGTTAGCAAGGATGAGGATGGCGACGATGGCTTGGTGGTGTGTTTCTTTTTTAGTCGAAATTCTAAGCTGGCAATTACATGTCTTCATACATGTAGCTGTTGGGATTGAGTCGATTTCTCTACTGCATTATACTTCCTTTTGATATATCTTTTGATAATACTCTGATGATCTATTGGTACTAAGAGCAATGTGCTCGAAACAATTTACTGTTTTTCCTTAATGACTGAATGATGTGAACTTGACAAATTTATTCTCTTTTGGATAAACTCTTGTAAATTATCTATGCCATTTGTTGTTGAATTGTGACTTGAAAGCATGTTTATATTTATTATCACTTTCAGTCAATATTCCCTTGTTTCCCGAGCATGAACCCTTATGTAAGTTAAGTCTATTCGATGGTTTCTTATCGATTCTCGCACCTCCGGAAACGGGGTGTGACAACTTGCTTTAGATCGAACAAGTACTTACGCAACTGCGATACGTGAAACACGTTATGCGAATTTGCGAAACTCGGCGGGAAAGTTAACCTATACGATACTGCTCAAATCCTTTCCAGGATTTAGTACGGTCCTATAAATGTAGGCTTTAGTTTTCCTTTAACTCCAATGGATGTACTCCCCTCGAAAGAGATACTTTCGAAAAGACTTTACTGCCTATCTCGAACTCTATTTCTGATCTTCGGTTGTCGGCGTACGATTTCTGCCGACTCTGAGCTTCTTTGATCTTTTCATGAATCTGATGGACAAATTCAATCATCTCTTCGATAGTTTCGGGTCTTATTACTTTTCTCTCGCCTACTTCGTCCCAGTAGAGTGGAGATCTACACTTCTTTCCATAAAGGGCTTCGTAAGGGGCCATTCCAATTGTATTTTATAACTAATGTTATAAGCAAACTTAACTAAAGGCAAAATCTTCTCCCAATTTTATCCTTTATATAGCGCCATGGCTCTCAACATATCTTCCAAAATTTGGATCGTCCTTTCTGACTGACCATACATCTGAGGGTGGTAAGCTGTAATGAATTGCAATTTCGTTCCTAACTCTTTCTGAAAGCTTTCCCTAAAACGGCCTGTAAACTTGGAATCTCGATCAAAAGTGATCATCTTAGGGACTCCATGCAATCTCACAATCTCTTTTACATATATTTGAGCCAACTTATCTGATCCATAGGTGATAGGGATAGGTATAAAATGAGCGGACTTCGTCAATCGATCCACAGTCACCCATATTGATGTATTTCCCTTCTTTGTTTTTGGAAAGCCTGTCACAAAATCCATATTAATGTTATCCCAGTTCCACGACGGGACTGGTAACGGTTGGAGAGGTCCAAAAGGTCTTTGATGTAGAGATTTCACTTGCTGGCAAACTAAACATTTTTCTACAAACAAGGCCACATTTTTCTTCATTCCTGCCCACCAGAATTGCTACTTCAAATCCTGGTACATCTTCGTACTGCCGGTATGGGCGGTATATGCGGTATCATGGGCTTCACTCATGATCTCGTTCTTTAGCTCTTCATCATTTGTTACACGCAGTCTACCACGGAACAACAAAGCATTATCTTTGATTCTCTGAAATCTTCAACTCCTACTTTTCTGACTTTAAGCCTTAAGTTTACCAACTTCTCGTCTTTTCTTTGGCCGTCTACGATATGGGTTTTAAGATTTGGCTCCACTACTAGAGATGTAACAACTTGCTCCATCGACATAGGGGGTTGAATTACTTCCATTCTCATCCTTCCAAATTCTTCAATCAACTTTTCCTCGTCATTTAGGAGAAATCCTAACTTCGAACTTTCATTCCAGCTCAATACATCAGCTACAACATTAGCTTTTCCAGGATTATGATAAATTTTGCAATCGTAATCTGTCACCAATTCAAGCCATCGTCTTTGTCTCATGTTTAATTCCTTCTGCTCGAAGAAATACATCAGACTCTTATGATCCGAAAAGATTTCACACTTGGCTCCATAAAGATGATGTCTCCATATTTTGAGAGCATGTACTACTGCTGCCAATTCTAAATCGTGCGTCGGATACTTGTTCTCATGAGGTTTAAGTTGTCATATGCTATCACCTTTCCTTCTTGCATCAATACACATCCTAAACCTTTGTATGATGCGTCTGTAAAAATGACGTAGTCCTTTCCTGCTTCAGGAAGGGCTAACACTGGGGCCGTCGTCAATCTTGACTTGAGCTCTTGGAAGCTTTGTTCGCATTCTTCTGTCCATCTGAACTTGGATTTCTTCTTTAACAGACTCGTCATCGGCTTCGCTATCTTAGAAAATCCTTCTAGAATCGCCGGTAGTAACCTGCCAATCCAAGGAAACTACTGACTTCATAGACTGAGGTTGGTGATTTCCACTCTTGAACTGCTTGCACTTTGGCTGAGTCCACCTTAATTCCTTCGCACGAAACAACATGTCCTAAGAAATTCACTTTCTCTAGCCAAAATTTACACTTACTGAATTTGGCATACAATTCTCTGATCTTAGTCTTTCTAACACGATTCTGAGATGCATCTCGTACTCTGCTTCGTCTTTTGAATACACCAAGATATCGTCTATGAATACTATCACAAATTTATCCAAGAATTCATGAAAGACTCGATTCATTAGATCCATAAATACGACTGGGGCATTTGTCAAACCGAATGGCATTACAATGAATTCGTAATGTCCATATCTTGTTCTAAACGCAGTCTTTAGAATATCTTCCTACCTAATCTTCAGTTGATGATTTCCAGATCTTAAATCAATTTTGGAGAAAACACAGACTCCTTTCAACAAGTCAAAAAGATCGTCTATCCTTGGCAAAGGATACTTGTTCTTGAGTGTAATCTTGTTGAGCACTCTGTAATTAATTCACTTCCTCAGACTACCATCCTTCTTCTTCACGAATAGAATCGGTGCTCCCCAAAGGGAAACACTTGGTCTAATAAAACCCAAATCTAACAACTCTTGCAACTGAATCTTTAACTCTTGGAGTTCTTTCAGGGCCATTCTATAAGGGGCTTTAGAAATCGGGGCTGATCCGGGTTCAAGATTAATCGTAAACTCCAATTGTCTATTAGGAGGTAACCCTAGCAAAACTTCTGGAAAAGCGTCCTTATATTCTCTTACTACTACTACATCATCAATACTCAGCTCTTGCTTTTCATTCTTATTCAGATAAATCAGATATACTTGCGTATCATTCTTCCTCATCAACTTCTTTGCTTTCATAGCCAAAATAATCGGCATACTCTTCTTTGTTCTTCTTTCAACTCCATGCACTATGGTCGGCTCTTCT
Source organism: Schizonepeta tenuifolia (assembly GCA_029490685.1). Lineage (NCBI taxonomy): Eukaryota > Viridiplantae > Streptophyta > Magnoliopsida > Lamiales > Lamiaceae > Schizonepeta > Schizonepeta tenuifolia. The sequence goes on from CM055959.1 coordinate 75,040,017, forward strand.
CCACGAGGTTGAAACGTAATCTGTCTCTGGTCACATCGGATCATCACGAAATTTTTGGTTAACTAATCCATTTCGAAGATTATATCCGCATCCCACATCTGGATTAGATTTAGGGATTTTTCGGATAACGTACGATTTTCAAACTCGAATTCTAAATTCGAACAAACACGCGACACTAACGCAGATCTACCCAAAGGGGTTGAGACTCTATGCTCCTGGTTTGACTCTTCTACATCTAAGCCAAGGGTTTCTACACACGCACTAGCTGTAAACAAATGTGATGCACCAGTATCAAATAAAACGATAATGGGCACACCTTTAAGCTTTCCTATACCTATGAGATTTCCTTGGTCTTTGACTCCAGCTTTCTGCTCGATTGCAAAAACCTTCTGATAATGGGGCAGCTCCTACTGCAAGGGCTGCTACTTCTGCGGCTGCGGCTTGTGCTGGCCCTGGGGTTGCTTTGGATGTGGAGCTCATTGAATAGCTCTCATCTGCGAAGATGGGTATTGATTCGGTCTTTCACCGCTCGTTCCTTGTTGTTTATTTGGGTACTGGTTCGAGAAATGACCAGGTTGTCCACAAGTATAACAGATATTACTTCCTACCTTGCAGATGCCTTGATGCATCCTACCGCAATTCGAACATGGGGGGAGTCCTCAGGGTCCGATAGATGCGATATTCCCATAGCCATGCTGGGTTTCGCTTTATTAGTTTGCTACTGTTGTTGCTGCTGTCCTCTTCCTTGCCACGGTTTCTTGCTCGGATGGTTTCCACCACTCCAGTTTTCTTTTCTTTTCACGTTTAAGCTGTGGTGGAAAAATTTTAGGGTAACAACTGTTGTCATCTGGTTTTGATATTGAGGAGTCACTGAAGAAAGCGATCCTTTCTGTGGCTGCATTGCCAACTCCATGTCGAGGGCTTGGTTAAGGGCTTCTCCATAAGTCAGACCGCTCTGACTTGCAAGAACTACGCGAATATCTTGACTTAAACCTGCTCAGAACAGCTTACACATCTTCTCATCGGTATCTGCTTTGTTGGGTGCAAAACGGGCTAATTTGCAAAATTCTAGGTCGTATTCTGCTACGGTCTTCTTTCCTTGTTTTAGGTTCGCGAATTCATTTACTTTCTGTTTCCGATAGCTCCTCGGCACGTACTTCTCATACAAGGCTTTCTTGAACTGGTCCCACGTCAGATTCTCGCATTTTCGGGAGTATACGTCCTCTATCGGGCTTCCCACTAGTAGTCGGCGGAACTTTTGAGTAGATACGTCATGCATTCGAGACGCTCATGATCTCTACAATGTAGAAAACAAAAAATTCGCTCCAGAGAATGAATTCAGTCCTCGGCTTCTGTAGGACTGCCTTTACCATCAAAAGTCGGCGGATTTTGTCGAAGAAAAAGCTCTTCAATTAGACGTTCATTTTAAAGAGGCAGGGTCTGGTCCAGTCGCTCTTCTTCATTGTTTTGCTCGGCTCTCTCATTTCTTCTTCTTGGTGGCATTCTAAAAGAAATGCTAAAAATTAGGAAATTCGGCAAACTTACTCGGAAATTTTCTCGACTTTTGAATACTTCTCCTCTTAAGAGGAAACATAACTCTCGATCGATACTTATCGCACATTTAGGAAAGAATTTCTCTCATGTAAAGCATTCAAATTGCAATTCAAATAATTCTCAACTCGTCTAACCACAATCAATCAAGTAATGGCATGTCTCAATAATATAATCAAATACATACGATTATTCAAGCAATTGCATGCATATTCAATAATTTCATCAATTTCAACTCATCACACAACATCATGCTCAATAATTTCTCATATACGAAATCGAACACAACATATATAATCACTCCGAATTTCGCATCTCAATTAATCTGAAAAACACTTCATTTAATAACTCGACTCTTCTACTCGTATCTCTAAGACAAATAATTCTTAAAACAATTAAGAGACTGAAAGTTGATTTTAACAGCCTAACGGCTTCCTTTCATATCATCGGAATGATGGCCTCTTTTGAGGACTTATACCAAAAATAAGGGATAAATATTCACATCAGAAAAATTCCCTACACGTCTACAAGACGTTCTAAACCTCAAAAACGCACTAGACACGAGATACTACTTCGCATCCAGCACTACCAACTACCTATGCATCAACTCATATAATTTACATCACGACAGAAAATAAAAAGAGTTCAACTCTCGATAGAAAAGTAAATATTGTTCGGGATTTTCCACAACTTTCAAGAACTGGACCTAAGCGTGAGGGTCGTCACCGCTCGGGTCGTCATCACCACTCTGCTCCTCGGGGTCCTCCTCTGGATCCTCCTCTTCCTCCTCCTCCTCGTCCTACTGACCCTCTGCTACCGCCAATGACTCTAGGAAGTCACTGTAGGTGTGTCCAGGAACTTCCCACATGTCGGTCATGTCTCCAGTCTGCTCGTCCTCAAAGCGGGCGTTGATGTCTTCCAACTCAGACTCGTCCCACAGGGGACTCTCAAGACTGCTCACGTGACGAGAGTACGCTGACACGTCGTCTGCACTGTCAAGCTCTAGCTCACGAAGGTCGTCTGCACCGTCGAGACGTCGTCTGCACCGTTGAGACTTCTCGTCATTTGGCACACAAATCCTTCCTCGGAACCACAAAGCGTTGTCTCTCGACTCTAAAAATCCTTGACTCCTTCTTTTTTAACCTTCAACCTCAAATTCTCCAATTCCTCGTCTTTTCTTTGACCTTTTATGATATGAGATCTTAAATCTGGCATTACTACCAATGTAGCAATCACTTGTTCTACCGTTGCCGGAGGTAGAACTACTTCGATTCTCAGTCTTCCAAATTCCTCGATCAATATTTCTACTTCAGTTAGCAAAAATCCTAACTCAGTTTCTTCTAAGTTCTCCACCTTTCTTTTTCGGCTCAATGCATCGGCTACAACATTAACTTTCCCGGGATGATAGGATATCTTGCAATCATAATCTTTCACCAATTCGAGCCATCTCCTTTGTCTCATATTCAACTCCATCTGCTCGAAGGAATACTTCGGACTTTTGTGATCCAAAAAGATTTCACACTTGGCTCCATAAAGATAGTGTCTCCAAATTTTCAAAGCATGCACTATGGATGCTAGTTCCAAATCATGAGTCGGATACTTCTCTTCATGGGGTTTGAGTTGTCTTGAAGCATATGCTATTACCCTTCCATCTTGCATTAGCACACATCCTAAGCCTTGAGCTAATGCATCTGTATAAACAGTATAGTCCTTTCCTGATTCAGGAAGAGCTAATACTGGAGCTGTAGTCAATCTTGTCTTAAGCTCTTGGAAATTTTTCTTACATTCCTCTGTCCACTTAAACTTGGATTCTTTCTTTAACAAACTCGTCATTGGCTTGAGATCTTGGAAAATCATTTTATAAATCTCCGATAGTAACCCGCTAAATCGAGAAAACTATGGATTTCATGAACTGACATCGACGATTTCCATTCTTGAACAACTTTCACCTTTTCCATATTGACTTTAATTCCTTTGGTCGTAACAACGTGTCCTAGGAAATTTATTTCTTTCAACCAAAATTCACACTTGCTAAACTTGGCATATAACTTCTCGGATCTTAACTTCTCTAATACGATTCGTAGAGGCTTCTCGTGTTCTGCTTCATCTTTTGAATATACCAATATATCGTCTATGAAGACAATCACCAATTTGTCCAAAAATTCGTGAAAATCCCTATTCATTAGATCCATGAAAACGGCTGGAGAATTTGTCAAATCAAATGGCATTACTATGAATTTATAATGTCCATATCTCATTCTTAATGCAGTCTTTGGGACATCTGTTTGTCTGATCTTAAATTGATGATATCTCATCCTCAAGTCGATTTTGGAGAAAATACCTGCTCCTTTCAACTGATCGAACAGATCGTCTATCCTTGGCAAAGAATACTTGTTTTTTAGCGTAATCTTGTTAAGCTCTCGATAGTCTATGCATATTCCTAGACTACCTTCCTTCTTCTTTTCAGATAGAATTGGAGCTATTCTATATGGTGCTTTCGAAATCGGGGGTGATCTAAGCTCTAAATCTATCGTGAACTCTAATTGTCTATCTGGAGCAAATCGGGTAAGACTTCTAGAAAAACGTCTTTAAATTCTCTCACGTCGGCTACGTCATCGATATTTGGCTCATGCCCATCGTCTTTATTCAAATAAACTAGATACACTTTTGTATCCTTCCTTCTCGTTAACTTTTTTGCTCTCTTGGCCGAAATAATCAACACACTTTTCTTTACTCTTCTCTGTGATACCCCAAGTTTTTATACCTTTAGAGAGCGTGTAATTAACCGAGTGAGTTAAAAGATGAGAATTTAAGAGTAAAATTTTTCTTTTCTAAACGAAGAGAATTGAATAAAACGTTTAATTTGCCTTGTGAATCTTGTGTGAATTTATCTGTTCTATTTATCTGAGATGATGATGATGTGATATGCTTGTTGAGTTGTTTATATGAAAATGAGTATGAGATTAAATTCCAGAAAAATCCCAAGAAGTTTGTTTGATTGAAATAGCATAATTTTAATCGCCGAGAAATATATTTACACCGATGAACTTAGAATAGAATTGAACTAGAACCGTCAAACTTAGAATTTCTTTTAAGATCACTGAGATAGGGTAAGAACTTATCCGAGAATTGAGAAGAGAAATGAGGAATTAATCTTTAAAAGGATTAATAAACGGATTAATAAGCCGATTAAATTCTTTTAAGATTTAAAGGACTGAAATGATCGAAACCTTTAATCTTTTAAATTGAGACGTGAAATAAGGTTGAAATGCTTAGTGTTGGAAGTGAGACGAGAAGAGGTTAGACCCGTTAATAGCACAAAAAAGAATTAATACGAATCGTTTTATCCGGAAAACCTTTACGGCCGGGTAATTAACATCCGTAACGACACGACGAAGACACGTGTCACTCACCTCTCTCCCTCTCACGCCACCTCACACATCCTCTCACATCAATCTTCAACTTCCAAGACTAATTGCCATGATTATGTTTTCTTCATGATCTTAGCAAAAGTCTACATGCAAGATCACATCATATCACATCACACCAAGTTCCAACACTAATTTGCCATCATTTTTATTCTAAATGTTTATGATCATGTGCATGCAAAAGCTATTTCCTATCTATCCCTAATGACTCAGGAATTGCAGGGGTGGGGTAGTAGCTGCAAGAAAGGTAGTCCCTTATTCCATTTCCTCATCGGATGATGAAATGGTCGGGACGCCAAGCCACTCCTTCTATCTTCGGATGCACTCAGATGGAAGTCGTTACAGTAGCTTCGGTTAAACAAGTCCCTAGGGTAGATATTAAACAAGTATATGTCCTCTAATAAAGAACTCCAAGCTACAATTGAATTAAGCTTTCAGGAGATATCAATAGAAGTAGTAGACGATATAAGCCCATGAGCTACACCATCATTAAAGCCTAAAAGAACCGGCGAGTTGGACAAGTACGATATTGGATATTAGAAGAGCAGATCAAAGCGATTCTTATTCCTCTTCTTTTAACAAGAAGGTCTCCTCCTAGGGAGAAAGGAAGCTAGAAAGATAGATTGATCTTATAGATACAAACTAGTTTGATCTTCTTCCAGATTACTATGCCGAATTAGCCGAATGAAAGTCAAAAGTACCGATGAACTACTCTCACAAAAGAAAGTTGAATGCCTGGGCTGCGTACCCAAACAAAGCGAAACCTGAACATCAGGAGAGAAAGACGCGAAGTAGAATAAGTCCAATATTCCGGATTATGAAACCTCGGATTTTAGCGGAGGAGATTCCAAGGGATCAACCATAAAGGGGAACCTACTTCTATGCCTTTGTCCGACCGAGATACATTTTGCTAACCTTTCCGAACAAAAGAAGATTTCTTCGATTCAACATGATCCTTCGGGCTCTCTCCTTTTGGCCGATCTTCTAGCTCTTAGACCTTCTTGACAGATCAAGGAAAACTAACTACTAGAAAGCTTTCTCTTGAGGAAGCTGGACAGAGCCAATCAAGCTAATCTCCTTCGGATCCTATGGTTTACCTATGGTTTACACATTGCTATGCCTTGGCATTTTACCTACCTCTTCGAACAAAGAAAAACTACAGGAGCGAAGCATCCAAGGCTTCCACTTATCTTTTTTAGCAGAGTTAGGGACTTGGCTTACACTTAATCGGAGTTTACCAAACAGGAGCAGTTCGTAGAGGAGAATCAAGGCCTAAGGCCTACTTTCCACCTTTGAGTTCAAACTCAGAAGGGATAGATTTGACCCCCTTTCATGAGACTAATTCAAGAACAAGAGTCTTTCCTAGGCTAAGAGCCATTCCTCTGCTTCCTGATCTTTAAAGCCAGGGGGAAGAAGGCACAACTGCCATAGATAGTATCAGTTTAGAGTGGGAATCTTATCTTGAAGGGGTATTCCCCCTCCTAAGCCATAATCTTTCCAGTGATTGAAACATAAATCCCAATCCAATTCCCAAACCATTAGTAACAGGGGAAACGAACCAGACGAAGCACGAACAATCCCTTCTTAACAATCGAATAAGACGAGGCATCCTTCTATATAAGAAGGGTTTAAGTCCGAGATCTTAAACCGAAGCCATTCTGGTAGTTAATCTAAGAATGTCATTTCAAATCCGAAGAACAGTCGAAGAGGTCTTCAAACGGGGCTTAAAATGCCTTTTCTTTAGGTCCGTTTTTACCACTGGTTAAGAAAACCCATACCCGAATAGGCTGGGGCATTAGCCCATTGGTTAACTCATAAGACTAGCTCATAGGGCAGAGCAGATACCGCCCTTTACTCCATTCGTTCCTCATGGACCCTTTACTCTGCTTCTTTCTTGGGGGCACCAATCCCCTCAGAAGTCAGGAAAGGGAACAAAACTGGAAAGGCTTTGAAAGAAGAATCAAGATACTCTTCCCAGGGCTAGTTTCGAAGGAAAGCAAACGCGGGAACTCTCTTAACAAAGAAATCGTTTAAATGCGCCACAGATAAGAGCATTAGGCGTAGTAGTAGGTTTATAGCTGTCAACAGAATTTCTTAATAGAAGGATAAGAACAGGCACCAAATACCTGAGTTAAAAGCATTAGCTGGAGCAGCTGTTGTCATAGGCTACGCTTGCTGCGCTTGTATGATGGCTTCGCTTCAACCTTCGGTTTCAGCTTGAATTAGCAACTTTTTTTATTACATTGATAAATTGGTACTGTTGCTACAATAGGCGCTTTCAATCCTAGCATTGATTAATCTATCGCTTTTAATAGGAATTCTTCTATTCGGAATAAGGCATTCGTTAATTACATCTATAAATTCGATCTAGCATAGCTTTTATCCCTCGCCTTATAATCATTGATTTATTTGATAGAACAAATGCAATCCTAAGACATAGCTCTATCGTATATAAGCTGCTACAATATCCGAATTCAATAGATAATGGCTTTTGTTTATGGATTGCTCCTGTGATCTAATAGAGTAAAGAAGAAGATTTAGATTCGGAATGTTCGATAATAAGGCATTCGTTAATAGCATAGTTAGAAGATATCATATCCTAAGGAACAAATTAATAGCGAAAGCAAAGGCACAGCTGCTACAATAGGCACCTCTCAATCCTTCGCTGCTAAAGGAATTGAGCTACATACTGAGCTAAAGGCATTAGTTATAGATCTTAGGCATGAGCTACATACTTTTATTTAGCACAAAAGAATACCAGGCGCATATAAATAAGCATAGCTGCTACATCCAAGGAATGAGCTACATAATTGGCATGAGTTCCATAGCGTAAGCAATGTCGATGTAGCTGCAATACTGGCCTACGAATCATTAACATTAACATCCAAAGCTAAGGGATCATTAGCTGCTGTTAAGACTATTAGTAAAGAAATCCTAGCTTCTTTTCTTAACTGCCGGGAGCTGCATCGAGGGCTTCCCTCTCTTGTTAGCTTAGAAAAAGGAAGAGATTGAAATAAATTCCAATCAAAGGAAAAGTCAAATAGAATATGAAAAGCAATAAGAAAAGGATAAAGATTCTGACCAAAGACATTCAAAGAAATTGGTTTCTCATATTAATATTAGCACCCTTTCTTTCTAAAGCTAACGAATGGAACTATGACCATGGGAATTATTATTTAATAAAGAAGGTACCTCACCCTGTAAACCCTCTTGCCCACCACTAGTCGCTCTGTTGGTTAGCTGGGAATGAATGTAAACAAATTCTCCCTACCTGCGAGCGAGTTCGACTTCTAGGACTAGCGGAACTAAGGTTATTACATAATTCAACAACTAATTACATAGATAATATATATACTCAAACCAACTACTTCTACTAGGTAAGAACGTTGAGTTGAGCTCCTATGCGTGGATATGCGACATGTCCCAATCTTACTGTTATCTCATAAATTGGTCCCTGGTGATAGAGTGAATATCGAATCATCAAGAACTCGGAGAGCATATCTATTATCATTAACCCGTCTTCGATGGGATCTTGTGGAACCAGGTCAACGCTGGTCCGTGCAGGCTGGAAGGAAATATGAATTCTTAGCTTTCAAATCAGCCCAGGTTCCCACTAGTCTTAGGTAGCGTCTCTCACTTGAAATAGGTTCAGGCACGGTTCAGAATCCGAATCGAAGTTCAGTGATCCAGTATCCGTATCGTCTTAGATTCCTCCAGGAAAGTAGGCAGATTTCATATGAATAGTGAGCGAGGAAAGCTCATCTCTCACTTCTATTCGCTTGAATGAAGGAATAAAGTCTAATTGCGAACTACACTAAGATGCAGATAAACTCGTTAGCGGGAAGAACAACGACTAGCAAGGAAACCAAATAGAAAAAGGCTAGGGTTGCTTTCTTCTAGCTGGAAAGAGTGCTGGAAGAGCCCTCCCTATCTTAAGTTTCATGTGTGTGTGCACGAGCCAATTCAAGCTATAGCCTGCTCTCGCTTCTGTACTCTTTATCCTATCTCTCTCTCGATATCCTTCTTTCATCCTTGCCATCTTCCCTATCTGTTGTGCTGCTATCTTTGATTAGAATGATTGGAATTGACTCGACCTTTGCCTACGGTGTTATTCGCGGAGTTTTCTTCCTCGCATTGAAGACTAGTAGGAAAGCGAAGAGGCAACTAACTATCATGCTATCATGTTTTGCCAGGTTTCTCTTTTCCAGACTTGGTCTATAAGGTTCAGGAAAGGATCTATTCACAGAAGGCGTGTAACTCGGTTGGCTCTTCCGAAGCGAGCATAAATCAACCAGCACCCCACTCCCCAGAGCCTGTTGCTCCTGAGGTTGATCGAGGTGGGCCCTTCATCCCTGAGGATGAGAATGGCAATCACTTGATGCCTGCTCAAGAGCGTATGGAAGAATTGGGCCATCGCCTATCAATCAATTCACTTAATAAAAAGTGGAGCCGCGAGGAATGGGCAAGCATCATTGCAGCCCAGATTACAGTGGAGGAAAAAGTCGAAGCCGCTTTATTTTATTGGACGATGGTTATCTTCCCGATGCTATTTTATCCAAACGTCATCAAATAAGGGGCTTTATGTTTTATCCGGGAGGGACTTCTTTTCTTTGACCGAGCCTACTTATGTAGGCTATGTCAGGAGTATCGATAACTTGGGTACTTGCTCGTCTGTTCTATACAGGCGGGTCATCCAAGCGATAGAAAACTATGATTTATCTATCGGCCCTCCTTAAAAAGATTGAATCTCGTGTCAGAGAGGGAGAAAAGAGAGATACTTTCTATCACTGAAAAGCAGATACCGCCCCCCCCCATGCTCCCACGGTCCACTTACCGAGGAATAGAAAGGAAGGACCCGGGGCCAGAGCAAGTTGGGTTGGGGTAGAGAGCCGTAAGCGCGGTGGGGGGTGACAGAGAACGTGCTCGTACGGTTCATAGAAGGATATGATAAACTACTTGATTGTTAGGAACTTTGACTCCTCTATATTCGAAATATGCCTCTCTAGGAGCATTACGATCTGCAGCTCAAATGGTCCCTTATGAAGTATCTATTGGTCTTATTCTTATTGTGCGCCTTGTGAGCGCGTTTGGATCCGCGAAGGCAATCGCTCAGCTGTTTCCCTAACCCAACCCAGGAACGGACCGGAGGGAACCGCAGCATGGGGAATGTCCACGTCTCGTCGCAAGGCTCATTTTGAGTTGTGGGTCATAGGGCGGGCAGCTTTATCGGCTCAAGGGCCGGGGCACAAGGGTCCTGGTACTATCCAGGTGCGAAGAACCCCAGAGGTGACTGCAATGAGCAGAAATCTCACTCACGGGCCTAAACGACGAGCAAACACTCGAACGTGAGAGCAAGGGATCACCCAACAAATGGACGAGCTCAAAGGGGGGAGTGAGGCAAGAACCATGCTTTCAGAGAAATGGTGGTCCGAATCTTATCTGAACTGCGAGAATAACTGACTAAGCCGTGCCATAAGGGGTCATTCTCCAAACGGGACGGGGTCAAGCTTTTAGGTTGTTTAAGTAGGTTGGGTGACAGATCGGCCATAGGAGTACTCCGGGATATAAACCAGGGCAACAAAAGTAAAAGTGGAGCATACGACGATGCCGCCCGTTTTCATTTCGTGGAAGTCCCCGGCAGAGGAAAGGACTGTAGGTGATGGTGCGTTCTGCTTCTTATCTAGAGAGGGGCGCTGAAATCCTTTCTATTGGTTCGTGCGCGGCATCTGGTATAGATGAAGAAAGGCGGGCTGTCGGGACCTATTCTATTAATAGGCGGAAAAGCGAAATAGGAAAGCGGCCGAGCTGACTGATGAGTGCCTTTTTAGTCTTTAAGGCTCTCATGTGAAGCTAACATGGCTGGCTACATTCAAGTATAGCCAAATCACGATGAGACGGGACGGACGGTCAGAGGCCGCAGCGGGACTACCACTTGGGATGGGAATGGCTCAGCCCACATGCATCATTTGATGAAAGCACTCCAGTCCAGGCGCCTCCTCGAAGTGCTTTGTCAACCACGCTTTCCCTCCCTCAAAACAATGCTCCTCGCTAAATGCCCTTCCTGGGGCTTGCCTTGCCTCAACATCTAAATAAAGAAAGGGCGAGCGCCGAAAAAAAAGCAGCCCAGCCTCTTCAAGAAAGCTTTGCTTGGTAGGCGCTGCCTACTCACTCGGACAATGCTCTGAACACTTTCGTGTGCAGTTCCGCCCCCTTATCCCATGCTGAGTCACAGGTAGCGCCTCTAAAAGCACGGACGAGCCGCATGCAGGGAAACTTGCACGTGTGGTTCTGACCGGGGACCCCGGTATACTGTACTAATATGTGTAGGTCCCCGTAATTCGAGTGAGATTGTCATGGTGCAAAAGCAGATATGGTCCGGTATTCCCTTGTTCCCTGTATTGGTTATGTTCTTTATTTCTTGTCTAGCAGAAACTAATCGAGCTCCCTTTGATCTCCCAGAAGCGGAAGCTGAATCAGTTGCAGGCTATAATGTAGAATATGTGCGGGATGCGATCCTTAATAGTTCACTGTTGGCGGAAGCCAATGTCCCGGGGTCCTGGGGACTCATTCTGACTGAAAAAAGGGGCGGGTCTTTACCAACTTCAAAATATTCGATTTTTCTACGCGAGCCTTATTGAAATTGAAAAGGCCCCAACCTATAGATAAGGTGTTAGCGCTTTAGTTTGATTGCAGGGGCGCGTTAGCGCTTGACTAATAAGATAGAAAGGGGCTTTCTGCCTTGTTATCAAAAAGGGAGTTGGGTAAAGCAAACTCCCTCCTTGGAGGAGCACGGGCTTAGTCAAGTAGAACCGGGTTGCGCTGCTTGATGCTCTGATCGAAAACAAATCAGTGGGGCCATGCCGGTACGACTGAATATGCGTTAGAAAGGTCAATCCCTCCCCTACGACACCAAAAAAACCGGGCCGAGCTTCTAAACAGCCCGCCCGCTTCCATAGAACAATATCGTGGCAACGTAGACCTAAGTGGTCATATTGAATCCTTGGGAACCATCACAAGTACGGCCGGCCTATATTCTATTTGAACGAAAATGTCGTGTCGTCCAGCGGAGCCTATAAGAAGGTGACTCGCGCAGACAGCTGACTCCTTTTCAATAGAAAAGAATAGCCAAACCAACCCAGCTGGCTGGTCAATCTCAGAGATCTTATCGGCCGGCAAACCGGAGACGGACGACCACGGTCCCGACCTTACCAGCACCGGAGGTGTACTAATCAATGAACCCCAGAAACCTACTTTTTTTCTGACAAAATCAACCAAGCCTAAGCGGTCACGACAACATCCAAAGGCCATCTTTGGATTCTTAAGTAGGGGGGCAGGGAGGAGCACGTAGGAATGCCGACCACTACATAAGCCACTAGTGGCTCAGAGAAAGCCATTGCGCGCTAGCCTAGCTAGCTAACGTTTTTCAGCTGGCTGTTATCTTAGTTGTAGCGCGCCTTCCCTCCTTCTCTCACTTCGGAAAGATTTAGCAGTCTTTTTGATGACCTGGTCGAGAGAGTACGATACATCGGTGTAAAAGATTGAGTTGGATCTGTAAGGTTGGTTATAGTAAGGCCTGGTGGGAAGGTGTTCTTGCCTCTATCATTAGCTCGGGAAGGGACCAATTGAGATATCAATAATTTTCTTTTCCGTTTCGGGGAAGCGCCGAAGCTACCCGCCCCTGTCTTTTAGTTCACCCGAAGTATAGATAGGGTGATAGTGAAGCATGAAGAACCATTGCCGTAGTCGTATCCACCCGCTGAGCCAAAGCAAGATGAGATGAAGAATTGGAAACATCTGGTCCCTTGTCACAAGCATCATAATCATTCACGGCCAGAGCCACAAAAGAATTGGAAATAGGAACAGCCTTCTCTCCCTCCACTGCAGCCTGAGTGGGGATGCAAATCAATAAATAGGTGGATTGCCATCCATCTTCTCCTTCCCTTTATCTCGTTGCTTTTCACGGGCTTTCCAGTTAGGGGAGTTAGACGTCCCGGCTTTGTAGCGCTTAGCTTCTCCTCTGGCCAGGTAAAGAAGAGCTCTTGTTCAGGAAGAGAGGGAGGGTAAGTAGTCTAACGTACTGAACAGTAGCGTTAAGACGCCTCGGACCTTCTTCCTTCGTGCCCGCAAATATGCCTGTCTATTCTCATCCCATCTAATAAGCCCTTTTGGTCCCGCAGGCCCATCTTCTTATTAGCCCCAGGCTGATAGGAACATTGGTCGACCCGCCCCGAGATCCCCAATCTGAGGGACAACCAGTCACTGCCGGCAAATCCTCGGTGACCCGCAAGACTTTCTTTCGAAAGTTGGCTACGCTACGTCGGCAGTCGTCTTCCCTATCCCTCGGCCTTCTCAATTGGATCAAAGCTCTTCCACAGAGATAGTCTTCTGATCCATGGTCGATCAACCCTTGAAAATGATGGAGGTCGGAAATAAGCTCCGCTCCTCATATCCTTTCTAATGATTCCTTCGCTTTGGCTGGATAGATTGGGATGTAAAGATCTAAGATCTAATAGAATAGCTGGAATGATTTAGCTGTAATAGATCCGATGAGAAGGATTAGGCTAAAGAGATTGGCTGTCTAGATTCGATTTATTTACTCTAACTAGATCCCGCATTCGTTAGAGATTCGTAGAGGGATTTATTCGAGGCTTAGATTTCTTTTGTTTGGCAGGAAAGATTCTATATCAGGTTTAATAGAACCTTTGTTTTTCTATCCATTGTTTAGATCCAGATCTAAGATATAAGCTTTTAATCTATAGATTTCTAGGATCTGAAAGGTCTTCTCTTCCTTGCCTTTTTCTATAGATATGTGAAAAGAGGTATAAATATCTTGATATACCAAACGCTCACTAATGAGCACCGCATCTTCAGAATTGTACCCCTCCCATGGCATATAAGCTACTAATACGTTTTTTCCCAAAGCAAGTTCGCCGCCAACCGTAGCAGCACCATCTGCTAAAATTTGTCCCCTTTTAATGCATTTACCCCGCCGGACCTGGGGTTTTTGATGCATACAAGTATTTTTATTGGAACGTTCATACATAACTAATGAAATGCTTAGATTATCTCCATTCCCCGAGAAAAGAATTTTGTCAGTATCTATATAAATGATCTTTTCCCCGCGTTCAGCTATAGCAAGAGCCCCCGAATCTAGAGCCGCTTGTCGTTCCAATGAGAAGCCGGAGGTCAGTCCTTAGTAATCCAAGGAGTCCAATAGAAGGTGCTTTCTTCGTATGAAAGGTTCTTTTTCTTCACATGTAGGTTCATCCGCTGCAAAGATGGTATACGCTAACTAGTCTTGATGCCAAGAATCGTCTTCTGTTTGCAGATAATCATGTTCACAAATCGGCTATTGGGCTTTCCATTGGCTTGATGCGGGTCCGCTATCTGGGGATTGGTTCCGCGAAAGTAGCAGCATTGTTCGGATAGCAGGAGGTTCTCAGCAGAAGGATAGTTCGGGTAGGGATTGTCGTTTCTTTGACGCCGCTTCTCTTTGAGTGGGATGAAATATTCTACTTTTTGAAAGGATTTCAACCTGGAACTCAATACTGGTTTTAGCTTCATCAACTGCGGCAGTATGCCCACCTGCGAACATGGAACTGACTTGATCCTTTCTCTCTTGATAACGGAAGATAGTAAAGTCTCCGATTGACTTATCTCATTCTTCAGTTTACTCAAATCTTTTCTTCCATAATAGCTCGTCACATTAGAAAGTATCACTAGAATTCGATACTCATTAGGTATCCTTCCGACGTCACTTCATTTGAGATTATTCTTTAACTTCCAAGGCATGAACATTCTCTTAGTCACTTGACTACATTTAGACTCTCCCATGGAGCTCCTCCTGCTTATGTTAAAACTTTCCAAGGCCCACCTCATGGTATCCAAGTTGAGAGAGATAAATTGAACAAGTACAGCCGTCCTCTGTTAGGTTGTACTATTAAACCTAAATTGGGGTTATCTGCTAAAAACTATGGTAGAGCAGTTTATGAATGTCTTCGCGGTGGACTTGATTTTACCAAAGATGATGAGAACGTGAACTCGCAGCCATTTATGTGTTGGAGAGACCGCTTCTTGTTTTGTGCCGAAGCAATTTATAAATCACAGGCTGAAACTGGCGAAATTAAAGGGCATTACTTGAATGCTACTGCGGGTACATGCGAAGAGATGATCAAAAGAGCTGTATTTGCTAGAGAATTGGGAGTTCCTATCGTAATGCATGACTACTTAACTAATATCCTTAACACGCTTTCAATCCAGCATTTGTTAAAGATCATAGGAATGAGCTACATAATAGGAAGAGACCCTGGAATAAAAGAATAGCGTAAGCAATGGAAGAGTTGCTTTATCCCGGCTTCATTCTAGGCATGAGTTCTGTATCCTAAATAATAGTATTATATTCGATATAAGAGATTAATATAGGGATTGTAGCTTCATCCAAGGAAGAGTAGCTACATAATTGGCATGAGCTCCATATCCGAATTAACCTATTCAATAAACAAAGGATTCATTTCTTGTCGCAAATATTCACTCGTGGCATACCATATTTCAATGGATTGGCGTAATTTTTCTACTGCGTGTACATTCCCACAATGATGGTGTTTTTCCAAAATAAAACTTTGTTGTTCAGCATCTTGAACTAGCCATCTTTTCGAGGGTATTGTTAAAAGATCATCAATTCCTAATGAAATTGATGTAGCAGTAGCTTGTTGAAAACCCAAAGCCTTTACTTGATCCAAGATGTGTGATGTATATGCCATTCCGAAGTGATCTATTAATCTACTTATAAGTCGTTTCATGGCAGTTCCGTCTATCACTTTATTGTGAAATACCAGATTGGCCTGTTCTGCCATAAGTACCTCCATATTCTGCTGAGTACGATTCGACAATAGGTTTGAGTCAGTGATTGGAAAACTTCCTTTTTTCGGTCTTGATTCGCGTAGAAATTCCAGAACTGTGGTTCTAGTTGAAGTGAAGAAGTCTGCATTCCTATATCGTAGGATTCCTTAGCCTACTAGTTAGTAGTTAGATACCATATCATATGAACAGGCCTGAGAAAACCCCTGTATGGCTTCTTCAATTTCTCGATAAAGAGAAATATGACCAACAGTGGTTCGAATGTATAGAAAAATAATTTATTTTTTTATACTTCTTACTATTAGGTCAATTCTACTTCTTTGGCTACTTCATTCTTTCTTGTTTACTAGTTTGAGTTTACTTTCCTAAATTGGATTAAAAGCTTGCAATTAGAGCTTACTAAAACGGTAGTGAACTCGTAAACTCGCAAGCTCAAACTAGTAGACGAATCAGTCATATGAACCTACATTGAAAGAAGAAAGATCGACGTAACTAGAAAGAAAATGTCTCCCAATTCTTCTTCTTCACCTTAGTTACTGGAGCCCTGTGGGGAAGTGGGGCACCTTTTGGGTTTGGGATGCCAGGCTAACCTCTGTATTCATCTTGTTACTCATTTACCTAGGGGCACTCGCTTTTCAAAAGATTTCTGTCCAACTCGCTTCCATTCTTATCTGTCTCCCTTGTTTAGGAAAAGAAGAAGAAAAATAGGGTCCAGAAAGAAATTAAGAACAAAACAAGTATAGTAAGAATATTAGTACGGATATAAGAGCTATAATTGATATATTTCGTTATAAACCAAAAGGAGATAGAACGAAGTTTATCAATAGATTATTTCTTAGGTCTAGGCACAACCCCTTAATCAAAATAAAAGAACTATTCATACGTTGTTGAATAGAAATAAGGAAGTCCAATCGTTGATAATTTTGTCATCATCCAATTGTTTTCGAATGGGTCCATTCAACGATGTAAAATATCACAATCATAATGCAATAAAAGAATCAATTCAAATTACAAAAGATCCTGTAATTCCAATTAAGAATTTGTCGAGGCCTTTAGGAACAACCTTTCTAATTGCAAATGTTTATTCACTTTACCATTTATTGATTCATAATCAGATCTTGGTAAATAACTACTTGCAACTTGACAATTTAAAACAGACTTTTCAAGTAATTAAATTTAAATATTATTTAATCGATGAAAATGAAAAAATTGATAACCCCCGTCCGTGCAGTAACATTATTTTCAATTTGAATTGGTATTTTCTCCACCCCAATTATTGTCAAGAAAAATCTATAATAATGAATCTTGGACAGTTTATTTGTGAAAATATATATATAGCCAAAAAAGCACCACACCTAAAATTAAAATCGGGTCAAGTTATACTTGTTCAAGTTGACTCTGTAGTAATACGATCAGCTAAGCCTTATTTGGCTACTCCAGGAGCAACTGTTCATGGCCATTATGGGGAAGTCCTGTATGAAGGAGATACTTTAATTACATTTATATATGAAAAATCAAGATCTGGTGATATAACCCAAGGGCTACCAAAAGTAGAACAGGTGTTATGAATAGAAGACGCCAATTAATCTAGCGATGAAATCCTTTACGCCTAATCTATTAATGAAGGATTGAAAGTACCGATGACGATAAACTAATTCCATATGCCAACAGCTGCTCCGACCATTGCTAACTCTAACTCCTGAGGCCTTCCCTCCTAGGCTACACTTGAGCCCGATCCTGACTTGATTAATCGTAAATCTCGTTCCTGTTAGCTCTGGCTTTGGATGCCTTTTTTCAAGCAATCTGGGATCGAAAGGAAAGAGTCACCTTCGGGTCTTTGATTTCGTTCATGTTCTGAGCTATGAGTTAGGCTGCTATTCGTCTTCTTCCTTTTCGGATATCTCTCTAAAGTAGTTCTTTCTTGCCTTGCTCTTTCAGAATAGATCTGGAAGTAGAAAGAGAATTCCTAGTTTTCTTCTTACCCTCCGGAAATGGCCTATTACTAGAGAGGCCTAGAAGGGCCGTTTGCCCCTTGTTCAAAGCTAGGGGAAATATCTCCCCTTTAGTCATCTTCTTTTGGACTTGCATTCTTTAATCCAAGATCTGGGAACTATAAAGAAAAGGAATCCCTTTGGTCCTTCTCTTTCGTAGTAGTTCTTTCGCTCCTAGTTTTATTTAATAAAAGGATTGGGATTAACAGCCTTTCTTTTAGTTGTCTAGTAGCTTCTTGGTACTATCCTACCTCGTCGGCGGTTAACTCTCGAACTACGGGTTTAGCAGTCCTTTTAGGAATAGGAAGGGAAAGTCAAACTAGCAAGTAGGAAAGCT
The DNA here is from genome assembly GCA_029490685.1 of Schizonepeta tenuifolia. Lineage (NCBI taxonomy): Eukaryota > Viridiplantae > Streptophyta > Magnoliopsida > Lamiales > Lamiaceae > Schizonepeta > Schizonepeta tenuifolia. The sequence goes on from CM055959.1 coordinate 75,058,181, forward strand.
CTAATGTATCTAATCAAGTGCAGCTAATCCAGGGCCCTATTAGTAGCGGTTAAAGAAGAGTTCTCATGCCCGAGGAGACGTTAGTTCCTTCCTATTTAGATAAGACCTGGGAATCTATCCTTTAATAGTAGCTTGTCTCCGTAGCGCTCTTTCCTGCTGGTATGAGTTATTTGAGCTAGGAGTTCTGGTTGCTTTCCTATGTAATTTGTCGGTTAACCAATAGAGGTAAATTTGAACTCAAACTGAAATAGGAGTAAGATGTCCCTCAGCTCTTTCCCTTCCTAACATGAGCTACCAAAAAGTCTACTATCCAATGAAATCTGGAAAGCCGAGAATCCGCTCTTTGAAAAGCTTCCCCGGGAAAACAAAGTCCTCGCTCAGTGGAGTCTTCCGCTGGAACTAGATTCCAGCTTCGCATAAGCGGTCTTAGCGGCAGTATAAGACGATGTGGGGTTTAGTCCTTTAGCCCAGGTTAAAGTTGAATTAGGCAAAGAACCAGCACACGCCTATTCATCCACTGAAAGGGAAATAATGGTTGGAACTCCTTATCAATTACCTCTCCCGCCGCAGCGCAAGGAAGAGTAAACGATTAATGGCAAGTCAGAGTGAAAGGCAGAGACTTCAGTTGCTTAAAGATACGTAGATGGTCTTTCTTCGCCACTAGTGGCAACTAAGTTCTTGGTAATTTGCAAGGGGGAAGGAAGATCTCCACTCATTTCATTCAGTGCCTGCGGTGAGGCGCGACCCACAAGCGACGAAGGGGGGCTAAGGGAAGGCCGACGACTACATGAGGGGGAAGCTCTCGTAGAAGCTTTAGCCCTTGCTTTACATAAATTGTTATGAACTGACTAAATGACTAGATTCTCCCGGAACTAAGCTAATAGTTTGAGTTCCCTTCAATTAAATCAATAAGCTTTTTGATTGATTCAGAGCGCCGCCCCCCTTCAACGAATTAGAACCCATTGAGGGGGGCCTCGGCCGGGGAAGGGGAGAGTGGCCGAGTGGTCAAAAGCGACAGACTGTAAATCTGTTGAAGTTTTTCTACGTAGGTTCGAATCCTGCCTCTCCCACTTCTGTAGACTTCAGAGAAGATAAAAGAGGCATTCGTCAGCATAGGAAGGCCAACCGAGTGAAGCTCTTTCTTTATTTTGGCCGTGCCGTGAAGTGAAATTGTATCGTATGTTAGTTAGAGAGGTTGGCGAACTACTACGATCTATAGATTCCCCATTATATCCAATCCCAACGAGAATAGAAGCCAGTCGCTTCCGGCTTGTCTTGTAGTCGTAGTCTTTTAGCTTATGTAGTCGTCGGCCTTCCTACACGCATGCGTCCGCTAGAATACCTCCTTGGTTCGGGACGAAGCCAAGCCGATACATACGATAGGCGAAGGAAAGACCCCCCATTTCATAGCGCCTGGGGAACGCAAGTTTGATCGAGGATTGGAGGGAGGAAAGGTGGAAGAAAAGGCTCGGGATGGATTTAGGAGTCTTTGTGCGAGCCGTATGCGGTGAGAATCGCACGTACGGTAACGAGGGGGGTTCGCGTCTATACGTGTAGTGTGGTGCTTGGGCCTACCCACCCTATTTATTCCATGATCTATGGGTCTACTGGAGCTACCCACTTCGATCAATTAGCCAAGATTTTGACCGGATACGAAATCACTGGTGCTCGATCTAGTGGTATTTTTATGGGGATTCTATTTATCGCTGTAGGATTCCTATTCAAGATCACTGCAGTTCCTTTTCGGGCGGCTGTAGGACGGACGGCCGCCTATAGGTGGTAGAGATCAGTTTCCGTAGGTCCCATATCTGTATCCATAGCCGTATCGGTAGTCCATATCTGGATCCTTAGTCCATATTAGCTGCTTCTAAGACAGTTGGTTATCTATAGGTGGAATAGGTAGCTGCAGCCAGAAGGTTAGCTTCTTTAAATACAGTTCTGGTGAGATCAAGAACCCCGTACTTACCATGAACCCTTGGCAACCAATTCGAATAGCCATCTCCCTGGCACTAGCCTTCCCCCTCTCCAATGCCCTGGTCAAAGCTCTGTCGCATAACCAAATAACCCTTGGGAAAGCTCTTTGGCGTGGGAAGTGGAACCGATTGCCCCTATCGGTCGGGATACTCTTGGGAGCATCCCTCACTTGATTCGAGAGTTGGCTTAGTCCTGTTCCAATGTATATGTCCTATATCGGTCCTAGACCGAAAACAAGATCACCGGCATACCGGACTGAGGGATAGGCCGATATAAGGACCCACGGGGCGAGCCTATTTTCTTGGAATGGAATGCTTGCACAGATCCGCTTCCTCCACTTCTCGGTAAGGTTAAGGTGGGAAGTCTTCCTTTGGCTGATCCCGACGTTTGGTTCCCGATCATGCGTGTATTTGCCCATCACTTGACTTACGAACTACTCGTTTCCATATGTCACTGATAGCTAAGCTAAGCTATTCGGCTAGCTCAACTTCTTTTTTGGCCTTTCGAAAGGAATTGCTGGAAAGAGATCTCCGAACGGAGGAAGTGAAAAATCATAATAGTGGAATTACAAATCTTACTGGCGGGCTTTACTTAAAGTGAAAGACTAACGTGCGTACGCGAGACCAAGACGACGGGAAGCATTCAACTTGGGGCTGACGGGGTAGGAACATTTCCTTCTTTTTGATTATTCCACTCTCCAATCCGATTTAGTGCGTTTAAATGGGACTTTGGGTTCTCTGACGGCATACCCCACAGGGGTTGCTTTTCGAACAATTCGAATAGATAAAGTATGCCCGCGTGGCGAAATCTGAGATACCAAATGTTTTCATTTCCCTAGGATCGAGCGATAGAGTGCCTGCCCACAGTTAAGAATTTATCTCCTCCAAAACGATAAAGTAAAAAAGCCAGTTCGCCCAGTTCGTGTGTATGTGTATGCCAGCGTTACGGCTTAGCCAACCACTGCTTAGGTTGCTTTTACAGCAGAACTCTCCTCATGGTAGAGAGAGGCCAGGAGTCAGGAGTGGAGCCCTCTTGGAGACTTGTTCACCCGAGGCAGTACATCGCCCGAGCCTTACTTAAACTTAAAGGCCACTGCCTTCCTGGTTTAGTCTTTGGCTGCCGAGTACTTCTTGTTTGTTAAAGACCACTTATTGAGGGGCTGGTAAAAAGCAATCATTATGCGAAGACTCGATGGGATCGGTGAAGACTCAATGTGTTGGAGGGTTAGACCAAATCTCAGTCCTAGAACCTTTCTCCTTGGTTAGTAGTATTGATTTGTCAGACTTGCGTGTGTAGGTCGGGCGTGAACCCTTTCTCAGAGGCTGCAATAGATGGCTTTGTGGCACCCTTTCGCTTTAGCAAGTACTACTCCTATGTTGTCGGATGCCGGTACTTCCCGAGTAATAGATAGGTAAAATGATCCCGAAGGCTTACATTTACTTTATTATTGAATGTAGCTACTGAGTTTAGAGTCCTAATATTCTATTGATAGTTACTGAAAGGGCTTCGTTCAACTGCAGCTAAACACCTGCAGCTAACAAGCGACCTTTGCAGGGAGCGATAGTAGTAAGCAGGTAAGTGAGTCCCACGAGCGATAGAGCTGTAGGTGTAGGCGACCATTGCAGGGAGCCGGCTAACCAGTAGTAGTAAACTCATAACCTCTGTTGCTCATCTGTAGCCGAGCAGTTGGTGGAGCAGCGTAGGCATCGGAGCAGCGCATTAGCAGTAGCTAATTTGTTAACTCGCTCATCTGGAGCAGTAGCAAGAGTAGGAGCAGCATATTAGTAAGAGCAGCTATAGTAGTTATAGAATTGTTAACTTATTAGATTTGATTGGCAACTACTCTATTGATATCCTCCTACGGGGCTTCTCTCAATTGCAGCTCTTCGTTCTGAGTTAGGAAATCTACTATTGATATATCCCTACGGACCTCTTCAACCGAAGCTATTGTAGCTCCTGTTGCTAAGGGGAACAGCCCATTAGGCTAGGGAAAGAGCTCTAACTGTTAGTATCGGATAGAACGGGTTAAATGTCTACCTACGGCCCTGTCTTAAGAGAAGCTATGGGAGCTACTGTTGCTATAGCCCGGTTTCGTTAAGGCAGTGAAGCAGCTAAGCCTAGCCAGTTGGAATACCCGCCTAGCTGTGAAGAAAGAAACCCCTTGTATTAATATTAGTTCGGATATAACCCTTTAATAGCACCCTTACGGGGCTTTCTGCCGCTCCGAGCTACTGAGGCCAGGCCCTTGTATCTAAGGCAGCAGTTCTTAGAGAAGCTAACCCTCCTATTTATTAGGACATGAGATATTAACTCTGACTTCCAGGGCTTTGAACCGAAAGTGCTCTGGGAAGAGATATCCGAGGTTTAGAACAAGAATGCTAACACTGTCCTCTTGGTTATTAAGAAACAACACGGAAATGCATTCATACTGGCAATGGACTCATAATGTACTAGTTAATTTCGTAGCTACAATGGATTCATACTATATGATTCCAATGGACTCATACTGGTATTTCTGCTTTGATTCCTTGAATGCAACATATTTGGTTTAGCTCGTTAATGCAATTGCGGTAATCGCTTAAGAAAGCCACGTCCTTTATCTTTATCCTTTAGTCCACAGAAGGAAAGAGAACTACTTGTTCACTGAGAAAGATCGGAAAACAAGAGAAAGCTCTGATATTGTATAACCCTTTCAACCATTTTAGATGAGGAAGAACAAGACAAGCAACATTCTCTTCTAAAGTACCCTCTTCAAGGGCAAGTTACTTTCTTCAACCAGTTGAAAAGTATAGAGCCAATTTACGAAGGATTTTGTAGAAAGTTTACGCGGTCTAGTAAGCCCCGAAAGCTGCCCTCTGTCGACGTTACTGACTGCACTGCCACTCGTTCGATGACCATGAAAGGGTGATTCCCCATATGGCTATTCAAAGTCCATTCTCGATCACGGATCCTGACACCCTTTTCTTTCATGTCTGAGACCACGGCTAGCTCTCATTCCGTCTTCTCCCGCATTCTCTTTCTTCCCCCGCTCTGTAACCTGAACCCGGAATTGACAATTCTTCCGCGTATCTCAGAGTAAGAGCTGAAGTCAATGCTTTATGCGGACGAGACTGCGCTTCAACTTCAAACCGAGGAGAACTACTTTGACCTTTCGAATGTAACCCTGTTTTCTTGGCTTTGCCTTGCCTGGTGCTGGTAGTAGTAGTAACGGCTCTAGTTCCTGTTGTTCTTTGGAGAAGCTCGGAATGTTCCGAAACTACTGATCTTTCAATGTTGATCCTATTCTTGTTCGATATTCGCTTAAGGAAGCAACAACTGTTCTTCCTGGTTGGTCTTAAGGAACAACTCCTTTTCTTATTAATCCTATATTGGTTGATCAAAGCCTTTCTTCATTGGTTGGATCTGATCCGGGTCACAAATCCCTATATTCCGCTTTCTATTTCACAATTCTTTGACCAGTTCTGTTCTTTGGTAGTTGCTCTGGTACTTGCCCTATCAAAGGCTCTGTCTAGTTCCCTGGCTCTAGCTTCTTTTTCACTTCCCCGAATAGTTCCCTGGCATTAGGTAGTGGTATTTGCCCATTCCCTGTTCTTCTTCCTCTTCGAACTAAGCCAAAACATATACAACAACATCTACCTGTATTGAAGATACTACGGCAAACGAACATATGATCAACATCCGACTATGAACAGAACAAGAAGGAGAGAAAGTTGAGATACTATAAACAGAGACAGACCGATAGAGCAAGAGCTCTCACCGGAACTAACTCTTTGTTAAAGAAGCTAAAGCGGAACAAGTGCAGCTGCCTACAAGTAGCGAATCAAGTCCGGGAGTCCCGTACTCTCACCACACCTACTCTCTTAAAACCTGTTGCTAATATGAAACTACGATCCTTTGCCGATTTAGGACATTAGACTTGGAACACGGATTAGCTTTTCTCTCGGTATTTCATCACCTTCCTAGGGAAAGGGCCCTAACCAAATAATTGTTCCGATAACACAAGCCAATGCCGAAAACAAAGACAAGGAGCGCGTAACCAAAAAACTCTTTCGGGCTAGTGTTACTCCCGCTGCCAGGCCTCGATTTCACTCTAACACCGCTACTACTAGGGCTAGGGTAAAGACAAATACCTAGGCTATTGACTCAATTCCATCGAAGACTCAGGAATGTTGGGCCTTGAAGCAAAGAACAACAGGAGAAAGGAAAGAGGCCAGCCTTGCCTCCAGCTCATGCATACGGGGTGAAGAGGTAGAGGGCGAACCGCTACTCTAGCAGGTGGTGTCTTTCCGAGGGCGTTGTTAAGTCAGGCTCTAGGGAAACAAAGCAGACGAGACGGCTACGATTGCTAATGATGCGGGTGTATTGAAACCTTGCACCCAAGCGAACAATCCCTGAAGGCATCCCAGAAGGCGACATATCAGTATATATCAGCCGATGTAGGTAGTTCCGACACGACCGACCGAGAATTTTCCTTGGATAAAGTACCAAATCCCAGATGAAAGGGACAAAAGCAAGGGCGACATGAACTCCTTTTTGCTAAGATTAGCTCTAGTTTAGCTCTTATTTGGGATAAGAATTTCGATCAGAGTATGAGATCTGAATAAGAATCCATGTTAACCCCAATTTTTACTTGTATCGGTGTAAGAACGGTCTTTGTAGAGTTAAACGAAAACGGTTATTTGACAATCCATGGAAAGAAGTATCGGATATCGACTTACGTCTTGATTCCGAGATATCCCTAGGGAAAGGGCTTTGTAGAGGGCTATTCGCCGAGTTTCATGTTAGGGGCGGGGCATCCCACGTAAGACTTGTAAGAATAGCTTTTTCTGCTTCTCCTTTGTAGATAGGAGTTGGAAAATAGTTCCGAAGAGTCTTCTTTTCCTGTTATATGGTACTAACGGTTTCACTGAACTTATGGAACCTACTCTTTGTTAAAGAAGCTAAACCTTGATAATAGGTGTAGCTCTACATATGGTAACAAATAGGAAACCAATGGACTCCTTTTTCGTTCATACATGAGCGGCATTAACTCCTAGCTCAAATAGCTGCCAA